>JAHEWK010000033.1:0-419363 GCA_020740775.1 Ilyonectria destructans
AAATAATAAATAATAAAAATAAATAATAAATAAAATAATAATAAAATAATAAATAAAATAATAAATAAAAATAAAAAAATAATAAAATAATAAATAAAAAATAAATAAAATAATATAAAATAATAAATAAAATAATAAATAAATAATAAATAAAATAATAAATAAAATAATAAATAAAATAATAAATAAAATAATAAATAAAATAATACCCTGGATGTCCCGTGGCGTCGGCCTATATTAGAGCTCTCGTATACATAAGAGGAAATTTCAGCTGGCAAGAAAAGACTAGGTCAGCTTTTAGGAGCATCGCAGAAAAGATTCGAATCAAGACATAGCGACTACGATAACTACGGACAGGCAGTACAGGGCGGCATTGGGGACTCACTGCCGCGTGACAAGGCAGATATCTCAGCACAGAGCGATAACACTTCACCTTCGCCTTTCGAACTGCATGTACAAAATATGGTTGGATAATTGCAACATGAGCAGTTTACGCCTAACACTAAGTCCCTTTATAGATATGGTCTTCCCTTCTGGGGCAACGAGAATGGACAAAAGTACAGATGCAACTTTTTCCGCTCCGTCGCAAGTAGGAACGAACCTAATGGTGATGCAGCCACAGGATGACACGTATTCAGAAATAGTCGTATACATAGCATGCAAAGGTTGATGTTGTGACAGTACGGATTAATCATGGCTCCTAGGATGCGTAAGTTTAAGGGGCGGATCCATTGGGCTCCCGACTGCTGTTTGCGTCCGCCAGCACGTGTGGGTTCAGGGCTAGCCGTCTCAATGCCTTGGCGGTGTCAGAGTTCCCGATTCTTAGCTTCGCAACTTTACCCATTTTAGAAACGATCATACGTGCATTTGCAAATTTGGCTTCCCGCTGAATCTTATCGAGATTGATATTGCTGCCCTGGATGCGTGCTATTTCATTTCGGCCTTAGTCTCTCGGCCGCGCAAGCGATCAGGTTAGATCCGAACTGTGTGGTGTCATTTAAAGTCTGGGACTATTTTTCTTCGCCGGGGCAACTGTCCCTTCAGCTATATTTAAATGTGGAGATATCATCTGCGGGTCTCACATTGATGTCTACGATTGGCTGTCAAAGATTTGCAACTAGTGATTCCCTAATGCAAGAATGGGACGACTTGCTTCTGTGGCGGACTTAGCGTCTCACTGAGGTGCGCCGCTTATCATCCCTGAGTAGCTCTAGAACCCTCACCGCCAACATCAAGTTACATTGGTGGCTAGCCGAGCCTGTCAGTGAGGCTGCAGTCATTCTGCAATGCACTAGAGCACATTGAGAGGAAGCAATGCGGGTATATGAATCAGCAACCTGCCTGCAAACTTCTGAGCCTTCGTCCCAACTATCACCTTCTCAACCTACGACACACAGTCACTCTCGCCGTTTCTTATCAGCTTGTTCTTTGCCACATCTTCTCCAGAAAGTAATTTGGATGGTCACTCGGATTCATCTGCTCCCAGGCTTCCCATCCACATCCGGCCCCGTTGCAGCATTTATTCTCGAAACACTCACAACGGCATATCATCATGACGCCAGATGAGAATAAGCTTGGGCCGATCCGTGCAGTAGGCCATGCCATTGATATGGATACCTTTGAACAGATACTTCAAATGGATGACACTCCCGAGCACGAGTTCAGTGGTGCGATTGTTTTCGACTTTCTCGCCCAAACAGAACAGTCTTTTCAGGCTTTAAATAGACATCTGTAAGTCTAGACACGCTATTAGTTGAAAAGGAGATCTTTTGCAACTCAAAAGATCTCATTGTTAAGATGACTCGTGCCTGCATGGCCTGGCAGCATTTGCTTTCGGAAAACTGACTGAGTATCTCTTCGCGTTCTTGACAGGGAAGAATCAGATCTCCCCAGCCTTGCTTCTCTCGGAAGTTTTATGAAAGGGTCCGGAGCAATGTTGGGCTTGATGAAATTTCAAGAGAGTTGCAAGAAAATTGAACAGTATGGAAATCGGTTGGATGACGACGAAGTTTCCGGCCTGGACGAAGAGTTCTGCTTAGATCAAATTCGTGAACTCTCTGGTCGTCTCAAGACGGATTTCGTTGAGATTGAAGGGCCTTTGAGAGCATATTACTCCCAGTTTAATTGGCAAGGGGATCACTAGATAATGTCGCCATTGGTAATCGCGATTGATAATCGTGGTCGAGCTACGGCCTAATTTTGAGCCAATAATCAACCTACTATTAGAAAAGAGACGAAGATTATCTACAAACACGATATATAGTGTATATACTAGCTCAGTTGACCACCTAAGGAGTACTTTACCTTCTTTACATTATTGTCGAAAGGCATAGCACCAAATATTACCCATATTGGACGACTCAGCTTTTTTAAACCCTGCACAAGTTTGCATCGTCCTATTCGAATGCGACCACCTCGTCGCATCAGCAAGCCTGGATGTCTCCCTTCTCGCAGAAGGAAAGTGTTCAATACTTCTTGTTATAATTGTCTATAGGGTACACTCGCCAGAAAAGCTAATCACTTTCCAGTATATGCCATATTTGCCACAACCTGCGCCGCAATATCACGCCCTTTGCCCCGGCTTCGAACCGTCGCACCTAGCTGTCTTGCAGTCTCTCGCATAGAGATGCTCGCCTCACTACCGTCTACTACCTCGAGGATTGCTTGCGTAAGACTGTTAACTGTCCAGCCTGGACTCGTTTGCCGGCAAGCCCAGACGCCAACACCGATTGTCTCTGCAAGTGCAGCAAAGCCATATAAATCGGCCCACTGAGGCAAAATGATCTGAGGAACTCCAGCACTAATATTTATCAGCGATGCCACATTGTTACTCCAAAGCATAATTTAAAACTCACGCAATCGCTTCATGGTAGCAGTTCGATCCGCCATGGTGGATTGAGGCGATGATGTACCCTGTCTCCAGTAGAGACGAGGGGTCCACAGTCAGCCATCGCTCCATTCTGAGTCGCCCGCTATCTAGGTGTGGCTTGAGTGCTGACAAGTAATCGTCGGAGTAGTTTCCGACCTTGTTGAATTTCCATAGGATCTGGACATTAGTCTTGTCGAGCACAACTGCGATAGCCTCTGTCATTATCGTTGCCTGGGTCTGTGTCCACTGAGAATCGATTAATTCGTTATTTCCATCAAGGCATTGCTTCATGTATGTAACATGTCGACGTAAATATGTAGGAAATGTTTAGTTGTTGCGGGGCCATGATATTGACTCACTATGACGCTACTTCCGAGGTTGATAAGTATGGTTGGGCCTTTCGTCAACCAGTCAACCATATGAGAATCTTGCTCGATGGCTGTCGCAGCTGACAATACCATCGGTCCAGCGCAGGTAACATTCGGCGGGATGAAATCGACGGGAATAGTTGCACCTTCTGTCGTCATGGTTATCCAAGGAACATCCTGACGGTATATTTTATAAAAGTTGATGGGGTCGAGAAGGCCTTTCTCCCTGAGTAAGGCCTTTTTCGCGTTGAGGCCCGGCATGAACAACACGCTGTAGATGAAACGCATGTTGAGATATATGTTTTCGGGGATATTCCGCCAGGGGACCGGGAACGAAAAACCGGAGGCAACACTAAAATTCAGATTAACTGGAAGCCTCGTCACCTATGATCCTGTGCGGGGCACCGCTTACGCTGGATACTTCCAAAACATGCTACCATGCGGTTGATCTGCTAGAAAATTGTCGATGACCGTGTTTGGCGTGATGATGGCATGGTGTCGATTGTTATCACGCGTCGCGTCAATTGCTGGACGGAACAATGTGTCCAGGACTACGACAGCTGGGTCGACCTCATGAATGATACCAGTCAGCTCTTCGTAGACTGCCATGTGATCCTCGACAGTCCAGGGCGATATCCAAATCAACATGTCTCTGCATAAATGCGCGATGCCAGCGACGCCAGGTGGGTGAGGGATATTGAGAATGGTTTTCCCGGCAGCGGCGATTGCATCGCCGTAAGATGGGCTCTTGAGCTCGTGAAAAATCACATCCTGGGCCCCCGCCGTCTTGGTGCGTGCAAAGGCCGAAATTCTCTGCAGTTTCTTGCCCAGCTTGGGGAAAGATGCGAAATGGACTTCGATATCGGGATGGTTCTCCAGCAATGAAGATGCTGTCGCAACGTGGGCGTTTGACAGGCCAGGCTCAATGTTCACTAAAAACAAAACCGTCTTGTTTCTGCCCTGGATGTAAGGAGGGTGGTCTGAGACATCTCCCTGGGAAAAGAAAAATGCAAGGAGCGCAATCAGCGCAGAGCTGGCAAGTAGGATGCGCTTGTACATATCATAAACAGCGCAATGGTGAGCTAATTAGAAGATGTGTGAAGGTGCAATGTGAATGAGTCCTACGAGCGGTTTTATTGTGGCGTACCCCCGATATTGAGATCGTTCTCAATAAGCCCGTCATAGTTAGCGAAATTATTATGCCTTTAGCGCGGTTTTGCGATCCAAGCCTCTGGGCCACTCATTAATGTGATAAAGAGCCCGAGCTGGAGGAAGTTTCAGCTTCATGTACGCATCAGATACTAGGTAGCCCTGTCCAACCGAGCTGACGTCACCCGCTAGCGCTTACTAGAACTCCAGTTGCATCAGGAAGCAGCCCCTGATACCCTCAACCTGACATTGAGATATTATCGCAACGACGTGGGTGAGGTTATTTCCAAGCTTTGGGCTGGCAAAATGCCTTGCTTCCAGCCAGTTCTCGATCGAGCTTGGGTTGCAGTTCATCGATCCGACCATGGAGTAAAGAGTGACTCAAGTTAAATTTATGAAGCTATCCATAGTTGTATGATAGCCACGTGCACGTCAGGAGTTGAGTAATCAATTGAGTGAATAAACACTCTGATTCACTTCTTGTAACCTGAAATTTCATTTATAGAGCCAGATTGGTTTATCTTCCCCGTGGGGCTTTTACTCAAACTTTTGCGCTCTTTGGCCAACCTAAAGTCCAATTAGTATGATGCATGGGCATGTAACAAGAGAAACTTACATAAAAGGCGCAACCGCCGTTCTCACTCTCAAAGGTGACTGGACAATGGTATTAGCTTGGTGTATAGTCACAAATCCCATCGCCTTTCCACTCACTGGTAGCTCCCTTGGGGAAGTACAAAACATCGCCAACTACCGCCTGGACCCTTTGTCCCGTACCGTCGGACACGATCAAATCGCCCTCAACGACAAGCTTTACTTCGAAGTAGGTGTAGGTGCTGGTGGCTTTCTCGCCTGGAGCAGCCCGGAAGAAGCCGCTTGTCAACGGGGAGATTGCGTCATCTTTTGTGCTAGTGTCTGTTAGAATCGTACAACAGAGAAAGTCAATGTTTGTAATTGTATACACACCTTGAAACCGTATCGCCAATCCAAAAGTTCTTGTGATTACCATAGAAAGGCAACTCGGCTGCTTGAGCCTTGGAAAAGTATTGCAGAGCAAGAGAAGACGACATGTTTAAGAATGATTATATCCGAGGAGGAGAGGTATTGAGAATGATATTCGATAGGTGTATGTTTGAGATTTCAAGCACTCAAGGTTGTTCTTTATAACCATGATACTAATCTGTCATATACACCAGCTATCAGTGCCATGTGAACTAAATAATTCTAGTAAGCTCGAAGCGTATGGGATCATGGGAACCTCGGAGTCACGGGAACCTCGGCGTTGTTCTCTCGGGGTGATGCGTAGTTCAGTTCTGTAGCAGATCAAACAGCACGCAAAGGAGAGCATTGACGCCGCCGAGACTACATCGACTTCAAACACCGACATATCACCATTTCCTCGGCGTGGTTAAATCTGATGGAGATCAGGCAGGTGAAAAGAGAGCCATGCATCATTGTGTATTATCGTCATCGTTTGAATATCCCATATCGAAATCCAAATTAGGCAGGAGAAAGGAGAGCATCACGACGGTTCGTCATGGCGGTTCGTCATGGTCAATCCGGGCTTAGCGAGGCTGTGATTACCCCACGTTTCTCTCCATAATCTCTAGTGAAGATCCAGGCATGGCCTACTAAGTATGGGAAGGTGAGGTGAGAACACCCTGACTAACGTATTGGGAAGGCAAAAAGAGAGCAGTTGAAATACGACTAGGCCCATTCTGAGCATGGCTGCCGGCAGTTCGTGTGGGTCCTCCGGGGAATTTCGTCAAACTGAGTGTTTTTGAACAGACAATTCACTCTCGGTACTGCACTTAGAACTTGGATGCACTCGAGTCTCGAGATAAGGGATTCTTCCCGGTCTTGATGATGTGTAATAATATAACCCCGCATGTTGGTGGCGCCGAGTATCACGGCGTGATCGGAGTTTGCCGACCCCATGACTCCAATTAGGGTGGGTGAGGGCCGTTAGGAATCGAAGAAATAGGACGAGTACATAAACATTATTGATATGAACGCCGAGGAATTTCCCTCCTCAACTCTCAATTCAGTGCTTTACCTTGGACCACACCTTTTACCCATACCTTTCCCAATGGATTATTTTCAAGGCTGTGAGGCCATGACCTCCGCTGCAGTCACCGCGGTCGGTGTCCTTGCGCTCATTAGCGCCTGGTTACTTCTTGTGTCTGTAAGATCAACGCCATAGTTCCAAAGGAATTCCCCGTATCTAATCATTCGCGTAATAGGTTCGGGCACGGGTGAAGCGATCATCTCATTTGGAGATTGCACCTGTCGAGAAACCTAACCAAAGAGCTATCGACATAGTCAAGCCACTTGAAGACTTTGACTGGAAAACGACAAAACCCATCAGATTCCACCCATTCAAGCCGATATATCACATTACGATGGGTATGGAACCTTGTCTCAACTTCGAGGCTCAAGATCCGGAAACGAAGACCGAGTTGACATTGAACATGGCTAACGGGAGCGACGCATAGCGATAAAGTCAGACACCCCCTCTGAACTGATCACGATTGACCGGGATTATCTCGATCGCATCACGCTGCGGAAGAGCCTCATCTCCGAGCATGGACATAAACTCCACGGATCTGTACCCTCTGGCGAGGACGCAGTGCAGGAGCTTTATACGTATCTCCTTAAAGACTACCTCGCCAATCGCTATCCGACAATGTTTGAACTTTCCGAGGATGGATCCGCCTTGACTAATCTCATCACGGGCGCCAGTCATCCTACAGCACCGCCACAGGACATCAGCGCGGCTCTTCGTGTTCTGGGAACAACTGTCGAGGAGGACTTTTTCTTCCTCAAACATAGTCCCGAGGGACACCAATGTGTTGCATTTGTGTGTTGCTTTCCGTCAGGCTGGGATCCGGAATCGAAACTTGGTAAACACATGAATCAAATCCACACCACAGTACCCTCGTACGACAAGATTGGTCCAAGCATGGAACGCTTCTTTTGCAAACTCGAGGTGGGAAATAATGTCAAGAGAACCAATGTAAGCCATACCATTCTGAATTCTTCTAAATCCTTTACAGCTAATTTCAATGAACAGTGGACGATTCAAACGCACTCTAATCTCTTCAATGCAAAGGGTAATCATGTCACCGAAGGCGAGAACATTGAAGAAGAAGAGATCGATGTAGAAACGGCAAGTTGATCCAACCTCCATTGTTTGCAGTCTTTTTCTAATACGGATCCTCTCATAGACCTTCGTTCGAATTGAACTTCAAACTCTCAGCCGGCTCCCAAAAAGCCACACGGTTCTTTTCTCGTTCAAGAAATATCTGTACCCAATTCGCGATCTCAAAAATGAAGGATTGGGACCCGAGTTGGCAGATGCAATTGAAGGGCTGAAGAAAGGCAATGCGCCTGGAATGTGGAGGTATAAGAGTGCCGTTCGATGGGGCAAGAGCGTCTGCGAATATCTTAGGTCGTAGCTTATGTATTATGGCCCCATAGAAGGTCATCCTGAGGCGTAGCGACTTAGACCTAATGCTTATTTTGCAGGTGGGCTTTCTTCGTCCGAGAGACAATCTATCCATAGAAACAACCAGATTGCATTTAGAGTGTGATGAATCAATCATCAGCCAAGAATTCTGGTTCAAATTCAGAGTGTAGATTCTAATGGTTTGGGTAAAATATCATGGCATAAAACCTCGTGTCATGTACCGTCAAGTCTCCGTACATGCCCATCTAGCGGGTAGCACATTCCGGCATTCCACCCATGCATATTCTCAACACTACCGGTATCTCACTGTGAATGGCTCGTTTGAAAGTTTTATTCGCTTCAAGGATTGAATGCGGAGGCGCGGACGCTTAATTAGTGTCAGACTACGTAAACGATAACAAAAAGCTAAATTGCTTGGCGTTCTCGTGCTGATGAGCCACAGCCAGCTTTCCTGGACATCCCTTGCCTTAAGATTCACCTTTGCTTCGTTAAGCATTTAAACAGTCCCTCTGCTGACTTTATTAGCAGATTTACGATGGCTTGGCAGTACTCCCTTTCCTGACTAACGATTCACCGTTCGAGCTCATCGCAGGTGCTATCACGATTAAATTCGGGAGAGAAAACTTGAACATAGAAACTTGGGTCGCCGCATTGCTCGCTGCTCTCACTATAGGGCAGAAATTTAGGATGAATGGTTATGGTGAGCAACAAGGAGCGATTTACAGCCGCCTGATGAATCGGTGTGGTATGACCAAAGAAATCATCTTTCTTTACTATCCAACTTGTTCATATACGCCTTCTTCGATTTCCTGGCTGATGGGCTTGTACCTCCATCGGCCAAAATAGGCAGGAGTTTGACCATCCCCACCATTACTGGTTGCATATGCTCCAAGCAAGGACCCTACAGCAGGAAATTATGTCAGTCAAACATTCAATATGAAGATGGAGCATTCGAAAAGGCATTTGGCACCGAATATTTACTCACCGTGGAACGGGCCGGATCCTCCAGAAACAACCTCCGCGCTCACTTTTCCCAACACGATCTGCTTGTGCGGACTATCAGTGGATGCAGCTGATAGCACATAGTATGAGTCCTTGTTCGCTGATATGCTTAGTCTGATGGGTTTACGAAGCCAGTGTGCTGGGACGTCAACCGTCTTTTCCTTTGGCACAACGGTGCCTGGCTTCCCACTGGCTTCGACATACAACTTGAGCTTCAGCCCAGATTTATTGCCCTTGATGATGCTGATGTCAATGTGTTGGTACTGAGTTAGGAACACCGTCAGGCCGGCCTCCTCGTGAACGTCCTTGGGTTCAAAAGAAACGTCAACAGTGTAGGTGAAGATGGAGCTGGACTGTTTCCGTGAAATGAGGGCAAAGCCATCAGTGATTGGTTCGAACTGACTGTCCGCGGTCAAGTTGACTCTAGACGGCGAAATCCGTAGCGTATTTGGGTGTCCAGGTGGCGACACAGTGAACAGAGAGGTCTTGGGCGGGCGCCAATACAAGAAATGGCGAGGAATTTGAGAACCGGGCTTGAAGTCCACGCGATCTCCATCTGTAGCCCAAGGGCCATTGCCAGGAAGCTTCTTGTTGACTCGAGGGAGAGGCCCATGCATGGTGCCTTGAATCCGCTCCACCACTGGCCACTCACCCTTTTCCCAGGTCATCGGGGCCAGTACCGCTTCTCGACCCATGGGATAAACTTCCCAATCAGGCCCAGATCTCGTCGCGAGTGCGACACACCACCAGTTGCCTGAAGCATCCTGGAAAAAATCCGTATGGCCGATTGTCTGGAAAAACGAATCCGTGTTCTTGGCGGTCAATATGGGGTTTCCTTCATATCCCTCGTACGGCCCTTCGATGCTGGTGGCGCGAGAAATGACGGCAGAGTGATTTGTTTCCGTGCCTCCTTCGCTAATAGAGAGGTAGTAATATCCATCCTTCTTGTACAGCTTAGGGCCTTCGGGATTGCGGTCGCCTGTGCCGTTCCAGACTGTCAAGGTCTTCAAAACGGACCCTGTGGCGAGGTCAACCTCGTGGATGAAAATCCCCCTTGCAACCGACATGTACACTTTTCCATCGTCGTCCCAGAAGAGGTCTGGATCAATCTCGTTCTCTGGGTTCTCAATATGAATAGGATCGCTCCATGCGTCATCGTCGTATGGGTCTTCCGTCGTAAAGAGGAGAATCTTGGGACCCCAGGCCTCGTACCAGGACACATACGACGTGATCAAGTAGAAGAGGCCATCGTGATACCGTATTGTCGACGCCCATATTCCCTCGCTTTGCTGGCTATTTCTGAACAGCTCAGGCACCTGGTCGGCGCGGTTGACAGCGTGGCTGGCAAGCTTCCAGTTTACAAGATCTTTACTTGCCCAGACAGGAGCACCAGGGAACGTCAGAAACGAGGAAGTGGTGCAGAGGAAGGTATTATCCCATTCGGGCACAAAGGTGCAGCTGGGGTCGGGATTGAACCCGGGCAGGATGGGGTTCGAAAACGCGCGACTTGCCGCACCTATTGGTAAGACGCTCATCACCCAAGCTGACCAGGAAATATGGGAGAGTAACATGAAGAAAGAATGTGTCTTGGGATGTTTCGATATCACGCTTCCTCAAAGACGTCCCCAAATGGTGCTCAGTCAAGTAGAATTTATAGGCCAGCTTTAGGAGCAAATACCGCCTCCGCTCTCGCTTTCGCTTTTTACCGAATGAACATTAGCCGCGAGCTTTAACCTTAGTCTCAATCCTGACGTTGTTTCCATTGTCATTGCCCGTGAATCCATGGCAGAAAACACTTTGAGAGGCGGGGTTGTACATTATTTACCCAGCGTCCCGTATTCCCGCCATAATCGGACGAGCAGTACTTTAGCCGGTCGCTGTGTCGGCGGGATAGCGAGAGTTCAAATGCGGGGTGTGGGGAGATGGCATAGAGTAAGTTTAGAGCTTGTCATGTACGATTACATAGCCAGACTCAGATATTGAACTTGGGTGCTGTAGTGCCCATTATTAATTCCAGAGAAGTAATTACTTGCGGCTCACATTTTATCAACACCACGCAGAATCACTGACTGTTGGAGTAAGTTAAATGCCAATTCTTTCTCATTATATTACTTATATGGCTGCATAAGCATCTCAGTTGCCGATGGCAATGACTGAGAAGATATTAGAAGAGACAAAGTTGCTCCAGGTAAAAGTTCAACGGCTTAGGAACTACATTAATGGCGATACGGTCGTAGTCGAATTGGAGTGTATGATAGCGCTTAGCAGGACCGAGGAAAGGTGTTATATCAGGGTGAAGGAGGATAAAATAAGCCCTCTGCGATATATCCATAGCAATAATATAAATACGCTGCTACGATGTGCACCTCTGTAAATGTACTTGCGTGAATATCTTGTGATACGTCTCTCTCCGATACGCCACATTGGGAGGCTGGGTGGATCTAAGTGAGCTATTCTGATGCCAAATCCGAGACTCCCCGGTGGAAGTGCAATGACGAAACAAGCTAATCTTAAGCTAACCCATTCCAGAGATTCGGCAGGGTATTCCCCGAAACCCGACATCTCGATGGTTACTCCCATTGGTTGAACCCCACCAGGACTGATTTAACCGGACAGTTAAAGTGGCAAATTCTCCGCAGATCCGGGGACTCGCGGGTTTACTTAATGTGATCTATGAGGGTTTGGGCTGATTAATTGCCAACTAGCTGCGGCTGATCCTACCGCGATTGCTGAAAAAATGGGCCTCTGAGCATCACGATGGGAGCCATGAGTATGTTTAAAGTGGTACAATCCCCTCCATACTTGACACAAATATCTTTCCCAAACCTGATACCCCGAACCACCTTTTACACTACAATCACCACTCGTCCGAATCACAAAACACTCACCCGCTTCCAGGATGACGACAACTCGGGAGATTCGATGGGGTATTCTGGCGACTGGTGCCATCTCGCAGACGTTGTAGGTTCATCTGTTTAATCCCTCAAAGCCAATCCACCCGCTCATGAAAGTCACAGCACAAAGGATTTACTCGTTGATCCAACCACTCGCGGCGTCAGCAATCTCAAGCACACAGTCGTCGCTGCTGCCTCGTCTTCGTCAAGTGCCCGCGCCGAGACGTTTCTCAAAGACGTCGGGGCTTCCTCCGCTGCCAAGGCGTACGGCTCTTACGAGGAGTTGGTCCAGGATGCTGACGTCGAGATCATCTACGTTGCAACGCCGCATTCACATCACTACCAAAATGTCATGCTCTGCCTCGAGGCTGGAAAGCATGTCCTTTGCGAGAAGGCTTTCACCGTAAATGCCAAGCAAGCGCGCATTTTGGTAGATAAAGCCAGAGAGAAGGGACTATTCCTGATGGAGGCGTTCTGGACGAGATACTTTCCTGTGACAGACTACGTTCGAGATGTCATTAGCTCTGGAAAGCTGGGTACTGTTTATAGGGTCTTCTCAGACCTAAGTGCCGGAATGTCTCCAGAAACCACATTCAAGGACGGAAAACATCGCATGGTAAACGCAGACCTCGCTGGTGGCGCGCTGCTTGACCTCGGTGTTTACGCTTTAACGTGGCCGTTCCTAGTATTCTACAAGGACCTTGCACCAGGCGAAGGACCAAAAGTTCTTGCTTCCATGAAGAAGGTACGCCACCCACCGCTGCACCATCTAGTTTGGGACGACTCGTGTTGACTTGATGATCATAGTACAAGCAAACTTCTGCGGACGAGACTACGACTATTCTTCTAACCTTCCCTCGAGCTGAGTCTGCTGGTGGCGACGCCCACGCCGTGGCCACCACCTCTATCCGGGTCGGCAGCCTACAAAACGATCCCACTCCCCAAGCAAGCGTGCGGATCCAGGGCGAACTGGGAGAATTGCAGCTCTTCCCTATGGCCCAGAACCCCAGTGCCACCAAGCTCATTCTGAAAGACGGAACAGTGGAGGAAAAACAATGGCCCAAGCCGGGCCCAGGCAAGGGCAGTGGCTGGTACAATGGATTCTTGCACTACATGAACCCGGAGGGTGAGGGTCAGGGCATGTTCTGGGAAGCTGACGAGGCAGGCTTGGCGATTATTGAAGGTCGAAAGGAGGGCAGGCGTCTGGACTTGACTGAGACCATTGCCGTCATGGATGTCTTGGATGAGGTTCGTCGCCAGGGAGGCCTAGTGTACCCGGAGAGTATCGAAACCGTAGACTATCCGGCCAAGGCTTAGGGATCTCACCTAGCAAACCTCTAGTAGCAAAGACATCAGCTTCAACCAACTTCAATGTGCAACAACCTAGATTAGACGATTGACGTGTGCAGGTAACGTACGAAAACGTGAAATCGTTCACCATTGTAATGTAATCGTGGGGGGTCAAGGGGAGGTGTATCCAAGGCGAAAAGAACATAACAGAGAAAGGGTTTTTACTGTTTTACGAGGATTAGGAATTTCAAGTAATATTCCAAACTACCAAATCCTCCATTCTTCATTAAAACTTTTGAGTCGGCATCAATCCCTTTTGCGGCGATTAGCAGCTCTACAATAGCCATATTAGCATTTATAGCAGCCTCGAACAGGGGTGTCTGACCGGAATGACCCGTCAAGTTGACATCAACCCCTTCAGTTGCCAGTAAAAGCTTTACAATAGCCTTATTGCCATTCTTTATTGCTAAAAGCAGCGGTGTCTAGCCGCCTCTGTCTTTCGTGTTCAAGCTGCATTGCCCGAAATTCCAACATAACATAATAGACTTGAAGAGCGACAAGGAGCCATTTGCGACAGCTCAATGGATCGGTGTCGCAGGGCGATAGAGACGATGGAAACCTGACCGACAATCGACAAGTTCCAGTGTAGTTTCTTGAAGACTGGCATCTTGAGAAAAGAGTGCTTTGATCGCATCTCGATTGCGATTGACCATGGCACCAGCCAAAGGATGCCTGTGTGGACTTCCCCAAAAGTCAAACCGTTCTTTGTGACGAACGGCAGTGCAGATAAGTTCTGCCCAGTTGTTTCTGGCAAGAATGTAGATGATGGATTCATCGTCAACGTAGTCCTCATCTTCCCTCGCAAATATGTTGAGAATATATATCCAAGGTTTGAGGGCAAAGTCTCTTAGGAAGTCGTGCTGTGGCAGAAGCTTCTTCGGCGTGATAAAAACGCAACGATTTGCATACTCAAGGAATGGAAAGTTGTGCACGCCCTCGAGAAGTTCTCTCCTTGTACGCCAATAGGCAGGTTTGACGCATGTCGATCTTAGTGTAGGCGTAACGCACTTTTTAATGCGTCGTGGCTGAAGCTCTCAAAACCTTCCGAAGATTCTTCCCATAAGTTTGCGATACCATTTTTCCTAGATGAGAAAATCGCGTACTAACTCGTGAATGAACTGGATTTCTTGGTCCTCCCATGGCCATAACCTAGTTGTCTCGGCAAGTCCTTTAGAAGAGCTTACCACGAACTGCTCCATATCCTCAAGGGCAATGACGTCGCGGTCCCATTCAACCCAGTTGTCAGACCGTCGCACTCATCAAGGGCGTCGATGAAACAAGTCAAACTTCGCGGCCCGAGGTTTCCAACCGCACTGCGGAAAACGGCTTGGAATATCTCGATGGTCCAAGTAGTAATATCATCTTGCCCTGAGCTACGGCAATATTATTCCCGACTCACACCTTCGCTATCTCGTTGCTCTTAATGTCCAAAATCACGACCGAAATGGCGGTTCAGTTGGATGTACTCGAAACAGGTTGAACAAAGCTGCTATGCACAGAACGCCTGTCACGGTACCGAGGACGTCCGCCATGACTGGTGAGGTGCGGTTGATCAGAACGGGGTTTTCTCATATCCCACTGGGCGGTTGTTGGTACAAATTGCGCCTCGTGAGGAGAGAGGGTCAGGCTTGGGCACTAACGCTGCACTATGATCTCCCCTCCTCAGCTACCACAACCTCGTTTAACCATTCGCTGTCTCTTCTTCCGTATGCCAATTATCTATCGATTATCTGCCGCATGTTTTTAACGCGCTGCTCAAATGGACCCTCTTTCAGTCACAGCATCTGTTGTTGGTCTCCTCGCCGTAGGTAGCAAAGCGACCTCCTCGCTCTTCGCTATGGTCACTAAATACAAGGTCTCTCCGGCTCTTACATCTATAGTTATATGTAGCTGTAATATCCAATCCATTCTGTAGAAGAAGCTTCACGACCTCAATATATCTATTACCTGATGCTGCATTAATCGGTGTCCATCTATAGTTGTCTGCAACTGTAACATCCGATCTATTCTCCAGAAGGAGCATCACGACCTCGACATGCCAGTTGCCTGATGCTGCAGTAATCTACTGTCTCTGGCTTCCATCTTCGCTTCGTCGACACCAGCTGAGCCGACGGACGTCGAAGTGGCTCCAGCAGCATCGCTCTTTCAATATCAATCATCATGAAGCCATTGATCTCCACATTGAGCAGCATGTTTGCCTTGCTTGCATCCTTGTGGACAACTCCCTGTTGATGCATTGCGCGCAACAACCGCATCGCCTTCCCTTAGAGCTGTTCCTCCGCACCATCCACAGCCGAGAGACTCCGGATGCTTCGGAGTCTTTGGCTTTCGCTAGCTATTGACCTGATCAAAGGAAAGCTAGGTTGGTGACGAGGCCGTTGACGAGGCAGGTGGCGATAGACGCCTATGACGATAGAAGGAAAGCTTCACTTCCGCAATAGCCGTTGAAATCCGATATCCCGATATGTGACAGTACCCATCCCGTAAGTCCCCTCGATCCCACCCTTTTCTTTTCGCACCCTTTGCCAATGAATGATGCAAGTGCATAGCGCCTTGCGATGAGGCGCGCCAGCTAATTGAGACTGTAAGCTACAGTCTTATGGACTTATGGATGGCAAGGATGTAGTTGACCTCGTCGCTTTCAGGATATGGCTTTTACGGTTCAGCCGCTGCACAACGTGGGCAAAGAGCCAGCCGTTTGGAAGTCGATTGCTAGTATTAAACAACTTATAATCGACTTCTTGAAACAGGGAAGGGGTAAAGCGGGCACGTAGAGGCGCAAGTTTCAATGTAATGCGTTCTGTGTGCTGTGTGCTGTGCGTAGATCTACTGCAACCTCTGGAGGAGGCTGGGAAAGCGATTCGTAATGGATCAAAATTGACAGGAAATTAGGCGTTTGCAATCAGGGTTGTTTCGTGGACGGATAATAATATGATGTCGATCTTATGCCGAATTCCGAGTTTGAGCCCAGGGGCCTTTGTTCGGGAGCGAGCGAGTTATAGGCGACGCATACTATGACGTGGCTCTGCTGTTTTAAGTTCATGTCTAGGCTATGCAAATTATTATTCCGTTTCATCCAGAGTGTTTTGTCACTCTAGCGAAAGAGACTTGTACAGGCGGCCTGATAGGTAAAATACGAGGCTTCAGAATTGGCTGTTGGAACAAAGCATCATCAAATTATCGCCTGTCTCTAATGCTGTTAAGCGGTTACTCCTAGTGCTCAATTAAGCCTACATCGAAATTTTATTACTTTGAAGGCTTTTTCCTCCACAAACTTGGAGCGTGATGTTGAGCGACCACTCATTTCTACAGAAGAAACGAATTATAACCAAATAATTACAAAGCAACATCATATTATTAAAAGTAATTGAAGCCTCATCCCTAATGCTTCATTAGGTTCTATAAGCTGCTCACTCTGTTATTATGTGTGCCAAGGTTTAGATGACGATCTCCAAGTTATGGATCTGCCGCCTTTTCATGAAACATGGCGGGTCCACAACCCCACAAGGGCGTCGTCACCCTCTACGCAACACCCACCAAGAAGCAGATCTACGTATTTCGTCGTTAATCTTTGAACACTCATATGATGAAAGATCAAATATGGGACGGGTATAAATCTACATACCCCAGTTTGCCAAGACTATGCAAGATAACCTTACGGCAGACTGTACTCTCATCCTCCTGAACTAAGACATCTTGTACCATGGCCACGCAATTTTTCCTGCTTTCTTTAATGACATTTATTGGTCATGTCTTGTGTGACACTCACAATTTGTTATCTGGGTTCTTTTCTGGCGACACTATAGTTGCCCTTGAGTTCGATGACGCAGCATTTACTTTGTCCGTCGTGAACAATATTACTATCGACGCCTCGACAGGGTCCAAATGGATCGCCCTTGATGTTAGTTAAGCCTTTAACTACATAACTCAAAGAGGAATATACTAACGGTGACCACCAGAGGAGTCATGAGAATCTATATGTCGCCACCACTGGATACATTCAGAGCTATAGCATAACCTCTGATCTTGACCTTCAATATCAGAGCAATATCAGTCTTTCTTCTGATTGTACGTTGAGTGTTTACACAAGTATCTTATGTGAACTCGGCTGATATTGAGACTCTATCTCAAGGCACGAATGTCAACTTCATTGTTGCCTCAACCGCTGAGCCCTTTACTGTCTTTGGCGCTTCTTACAGCTCTGGCTGCTCATCCCTCGCCATATCAGTTGACTCGGGTGCCCTGAACGCATCTTTTGCAAGTGTGGAGTATGACAGTGCGGCCGGAATCCATGGTCTCGCGTTAAGCCCGGCCAATGACTTCATTTACTCCGCGGACGACATGGGCGACGCAATTTGGGTCCATTCTTATGACAGCTCGTCTGAAGTAATTAAAGAGGTGCAGCACATCTCTGCCCCCACTGGTGCTAACCCTAGACACTTAGCCGTGCACCCGAACGGCCTTCTTGTTTTCGCCTTGTACGAAGAGCTGAGCGAGATTGCTGTGTACAGCAGAGACATGGCGAGCGGCGAGCTTACGGACACAAACACTACATATCCTCTTATCCCTTCCAGTGAGTACTTACTGAATGAATGGTGGTAAATGTTGAGGCTTATTCTATTCCAGCATTTACCAATACCTCATCCTACTGGGCGGACGAAGTTCTCCTTTCAGTGCCCAGCACCAATGGCAGTACTACGTCACCCAAGTATCTCATTTGCAGTACGCGCTCTCGAGAGACATCAGCTCCTGGTTATGTGACGGCATTCTCTCTCGATTCTGCCACTGGCAGCATCACCGAACAGCTATTCATTCTACCTACGACTTCCAGCGGTGGGTCGGCAAATGCCGTCTCTCCCGCCAAGTTCAGTGAGGACTACTTTGCCATCACTGATAGTGCCTCCAATTTTGTGGAAGTTTGGAAGATAGAGACAGAATCGGGAAATTTGACGACTTCAGTTGTTGCCCATTTAGGCCTGGATTCCGGCCCTGCGAATGCGGTGTGGCTGAACTAAGACCAAGTATTACAGAAAATTGATACACTATGTTAAAACATTAATGCCCGGACTCTTGAATTGCATCACTCTACATACATAATGACAATTATTCCTTTTGTTGGTGTCACCGTCCTTCAGATGATTGAGGCTCCAAGCTGCTAGAGGCATAGTTAGGTGGTGATTGAACACAAGGTCGGCTGCGGAAGTTGGCGCAGTTGTGGCTTTGCGCTATCGATGCGGCACCTTACTTGATTGAGTCACAACCCGTAGCCACATTTCCCCCCGCGCACGCTCCTTCTGCGCAAGCATTTCCCGTGCGCACCTTCTCTGCGCGCCCACTTCCTCTGCGCAGCATCTCCTTCCTCTGCGCACCTGCGCACCTGCATTCCGACCGTACCTTCCTCCCGTGCGCATCTCCTTCCCTCCATATATTTTTGTTTGCTCACCTATTTCCCGTGTGCACAATTCCCTGCGCATCCATTTCCTCCACCGACCTGCCCTTCTTGCGCACCTTCTTCTTTGCACAACCTCTTTCCCCACGCACCTTCTTCGCCCTCTGTTGATCTTTTTACCCGCGCTTCCCCAAGTACGCACCTCCTTCGCTCCGCAAATATTTATTTGCGCACCTGCTTTCCATGTGCGCACAATTTCCCTGCGCATCCTTTCCTTTGTGCATAATTTTCCTCTGCGCGCCCATACATCATCTGCGCACCTTCTACTTCTGCGCACCCTCTTCCCCCCGCACGTTCCTTTCCTGCGCGCACGTTCCTTCCCTGCGCACGTTCCTTCTCTGCACACCTTCTCCCTACCTTAGGTAGTAGATCCTTATATCCGCGCTTCTCCTTCGACATACCTAGAAGATTCCAAATGCACTCTACCCATTTGAACAACTCACCGGGTTCTTTTTATTTTATTTTATTATTATTATTTTTTATAAAAAAAAACGAGGTAGAAATCGTGGCAAGCCTTGAGTAATGGAACTTCCCGTCGTCGTAGAATCATGTGGCAGTACCACTGAGCGACCCCTGTCGTTCAGCGTTTGATTGTAACTGTGGGGACGGAACACACCTTGGCTTAGCTGGTTCTCACGAGCATCCATTGCAAGCCTACTCAAATTGTGTACTTTGCAGACTCGACAGAGCACAATTGAATGGCGGAACTGTACGCCCTCGTACGCCGTCTCTGACCTTTGAACAAGTGAACATCTGGCGCATGCTGCTAGTAGCATGGAAGCCCCTGTGGCCTCTGCATAAACGGGCTGGAGCACATTGGGGCCAACTGGTGCCCACTGAAGCTCCGGCCGCTCTTGAGTCTCGTGATCCTCACATCTCACACCTATCCTAAAAATAGCACTTGGTTTCCTCAAATGGCCAAGGTCATATCATTGACCCATCGTAAATTAATATGCTTATCAGGCAGGGAACTTGCGTAGATGTAGTTAGAGGATCTTGAGCCAATTTTCAGCTCCCCCGGGGCCAGGGATCTCATCCTGTTCAGTTTAGTTCGACCCACAAAGTGTGATAACTACAGCGGGGTTCCAAAAGTCTTGCAACAGCCCCACTTACACCACCACCCTCACCGGAACGCATGCAATAAAGATACCAATTAAACAGGCCACAGACTAGCTGTAATAAAAGTAACTACATTTTTGGATTCCTCAGAGGCGTGGCTTTAATATTTTGTATACCAACCCCTAGCTTTACGGCAAGCCTCCACCCTACGCGGCATAGACTCCAGCAGGCCCCGAATGAAGTCTTGAGGGATAGCTTCCCACGCCGCTTCCAAGCACACTTTAAATTTAGCGATATCGGCTGCGTTTTTCTTCAATTTGGAGACCCAAGGGAACATTCTATAGAGATCTCTCTTTAGTCTGGCCCAAATATACTCGATGGGGTTCAGATCGGGGCTGTGAGGCGGCCAGTCAATAAGAGAGATCCCGTGCTTGAGCAGAAAGCTCATCGAGACCTTTAATGTGTGAATTCCAGCATTATCCTGCTGAAAATGCCGGGTGCTGTTATAATCAGGAAGAAGCCCAGAAGTCAGAGCTTTAATATAGCTCTTTAATAAGTAGCCTCTGCGCTTAGAGGCTGTATCCCGAGTCATAATAACCAGCTTACTTCAGCTCCTCTTATAAATTGCACCCCACACCATTATCGTCACATCACCCTTGCCATAGGCCATTTTATTGACGAATTTTAGGTTATAGATCTTATAGATAAACCTCCAGACCCAGGTACCTGGATTGGCGCTGCCATTTACAGCAGAACATTTATCAGAGAAGATAATCTAAGGGGTGTAAGTAACAGGTATAGTAGCAGACAGGAACATCTTAAACACTCGGCCATACCTCACTCAATTCTTCCTCTTTTTTCGCCCAATCGCGTATAAACTGAAGCCGTTAAGCTGCATCTTCCTTTCGTAAAAAGATCCTCTTTCTAGCTTGCCATTTGCATAAGTTGACCTCATTTAAAGCCCGGCGTACAGTCGTCGCGCTCACCCCAAGACTCAGGTCATCCACCAGATCTTTTCTTGAGACGCCTTCATCCTGTCGTACAGCGTGAATAATAGCCCTTTTCGCCCGAGGCGTCAGACTTGGGGGACGCCCGGACTGAGGGTTAGGATCGATTGATGCAGTTATCTCGAGCCGTTAAAGCAGACAGCTAATTATGGCTGTCGTGACCCCAAAACGCATCGCAACCACACTCCTTTTTTCTCCAGCTTGCACGGCCGCAATAATAGCCGCACGAAGCTCGGGGCTAGTTCGTTGTTTTCCTTGGCGATTTCCGGATATTATGGTCCCAAAAGATCGTAAATTGGACGTCATAATAAAAAGTTGTGAGATGTTGAAGATGAAGGAGCAAAAAACGCGGTTCGGATCCTTGACGCTGGTCGCGAAAAAGTCGCGTGGCGTTGCAAGACTTTTGGAACCCCGCTGTAACTAAAAGAAAACCACGACGGTCCCCTCACAGTTAATTTCATTGGCATTTACACAACCATTAACACCAACAAATTGTGTATACACGTCTTGATTCACCTTCTGCTGAACCTAACCTCAGGAACGTGAGCGCCGACACGGCCAGTAGTTTTAATGACTCAGCAGGTCCGGCTTATCGATTGGAAGGTGAGCGGACGATTGATGCACCAGCAGCCATATCGGTATCTCGGCATAAGATTCAAGTCCCCTCTTGAAATGGCCAGATGTACCACGAAAGGTATTCTCTTACTAATACCTAAAATATACCTCGTCTGGGATATTCACCATTCCCACAATATCACCTCCCTTCTTCTTCCGTATCAAGGCCTCGGGCTTCGTTTGAAGTATCAGCCGAATGGGCTGACACCACAGGTAACCATTTATGGTTAACACATCTGCATTCCGTATGCTGTTGGTTTGTCTGCAAATTGCCCTCGTCCAATAACAACGCGACACCGCCGCAAAAAGTGAACAGTTGGACATGGTACGGAGACCGGGATCTCGGTTTGGTTCACGAATGATTGCGGTTCGCTTACCCGGCCCGGCTGCAGCCAGCTCGAGTATAACCGCCGCGGCCGAGGCGGAATATGAGGTGATGTTTCCCCTTTACACTTGGCGTTGCGGGGTTCTCATCTCTTCTCAATCATTCCTATTTTGCTCTCTTTCTAAGATCCTTTCAGTTTGATCGTGGCATCGTGTTTGCCCAAGTCGAGATCCATCATGGCCGAGAACGCGCCCCGGTCCTACCCGAGCCCGCCGGCTGAGGAACGACGGCCAAATACCGCGGCCGACGTGAGTGAAATATCCGACGCATTCTTCCTATTCTGGACCTGACCTTTCAGCCGGTACCTGACGATGGTGACTCTGTATTTGATCAGGTGAGAGGGGATTGGCTAATGCTGGGCGAATGGGAGGGAAGCTTACAACAGCAAATTAATCACAGATTTCAGCCTACAGTGACACTACGTCTCTCACATCGAGCATCCTTAACTATCGCAAGGAGAATGGCCGCACATATCATGCGTACAAGGCAGGATGTGAGATTGCCACGCCCCCGCGGAACGCCCTGCTCACTGACCATCGTTAGCATATATTCTGCCGAATGACACTGTCCGTAATCCTACCTCTGTCTTGAAACGAACCACTCGCTGATTTAGAGTCCAGTTAGAAAACGACCGCCTAGGTAGCGTCAAGAAATCGTGTTGATGCGACCAGTCTATCTAACAATATCACAGATCAGCAGCATCACCTGTGCCTACTCACTCTCAACGATCGTTTATTTATCTCTCCCGTTGGAAAAGATAAGCCACTCAAGCGTATTCTCGATGCTGGTTGTGGAACGGGCATTTGGGCGCTAGACATTGGTATGTTGGAAGTCCTCGCAATTACGTCATAGTCTAACAATAGCAGCCGACGAGCATCCAGAAACCGAGGTACATTCTAAGCTTGATAAATTTGCAGCGTCTTATTAACGTATACCAGGTCACCGGTGTCGACCTCAGCCCTATCCAGCCACCATTGTGGGTATTTTTCAAGCGGTGGATGCATAGCGCTAATATTGCATTAGTGTCCCACCAAATGCCTCGTTTTTCGTAGATGACCTGGAGGCCGAATGGACCTATACCAGGCCATTTGACTTGATCTACATGCGCGCAATGACAGGGTCTATCCGTGACTGGCCTAAGCTATTCCGCCAAGCATACGAGTGAGATCTTCATCTGGGGGTCACCTTGAAGTGCAGTCTCTAACATTCGTGTCCAGAAACCTCTCTCCCGGTGGCTACATTGAACTGATGGACCCCATCTACCCCGTTACTTGCGATGATGGCACCGTGCCAAAAGACTCCGCAGTATCCAAGTGGAGCACCCTGATGAATGAGGCTGCCACCAAACTGGGAAGTGGTCTGGATTCTGGCTTGCGCTACAAGGACCAGCTGATTGATGCTGGATTCACTAATGTCACAGAGGCTCCTTACAAGTGGCCGATGAATACTTGGCCAAAGGATCTGAAGCTCAAAGAACTGGGTACTAAAGTGAGTCACATTATTAGACAACAGTTCACTAATAGACGTATTAGGAGCATGGGGCAATGTCAACCTCGTTGGTGGGGTCCAGGGTCTCAGTATGTTCCTCTTTACGAAAATGCTGGGGTGGAACACAGATGAGCTCGAAGTCTTCTGTGTTGATGTCAGGAAGGACCTGTGCAATAAAGAGTACCACGGATACTGGAGAGTGTGAGTATCACCGCCCTACAGTTGAGAATATATCTGACTCGATATAGGAATGTGGTTTACGCACAGAAGCCTCAGTGAATCTGGTTACATCGTTTCAGTATCGGGTGTTTCAGGCTATATTCACACGACAAGTGCTACATGTGGGAGGGTCAAAACTCGCTGTAGAGGGTTGGTCGTCTCATGCAGGAACCTCTAGCGCCTGCTGGAATCCGCTGGAGCCCACTGGAGCCTGGGGTACCTACTGTGTCCGTAGTTAACTACCCACCCGCTATCAACGCCGTGAGAATAGACATCCCTTTCTAGACCGTTCCTGCTGATCCAAGGTGCTCAATACTATGTCGATATCATGGGCAAATCCACTACTGTTCAGAATATGGAGGGCATGTCAAAGCCCTAGCTGTATTCTTGGTGCCACATCCGGAAGCCGGCATTGAACTGATGTGGTCCAGCCCGTACTCGACCTGTAAGAATGGCCGGAGCGGAGAGATGTGCAGGCCGAGACTAGTCCAATGCCTCGGCTCGTGCCGGTGGCGGGATAGATTGATTGCATAGTGATGGGCTTGCATTCCTGGAACAGAGCCAGCAAGGAATAGCGAGGGGCGCCGTAAAACTCAACACCTCAACAGGTTCCAAGAATTGCTTTGACATTTCGCACAGATGAGCGACCGGGTTCTGGACACAAATGTGGCTTTATCACAAAGCCTCATTGGTGTCATATGAGGCAGGGGAAACCGAAAACGGAATAGCTTGACCCGTCACCCTGTTCAACATTCCAGTGATCAACACTCTGAGACACGGTTCAAGCCATGGCAACAGCCTAAGGCTACAAAGGTTCGCTTACGCTGTAATAAATATTTCCTCCTTCCTCCCAACTCATTCACCCCGCTCGAGAGCGCTGGTGCACCGTGTGACGCCGAACCCATATCCCACTGCTGGCTATCAGGCCCCGATATATCATGGCCTCCGAAGACGCGACCCCGGACCCATCCGAGACAAGAGTCCCAGTGGTCATTGGTGGTGTTGTATTTCTCCTCGTCGTCTCCACATTGGCGGTCGGGCTGCGTCTCTTGAGCCGGGGGTTATTGAAGCAATTTGCGCTAGACGATGCAACCGCGATCGGTGCATGGGTAAGTTGGACGGTCCATCCGGGGAATTGATAAGAAGTTTAGACTAAATGGTTTTTAAAGGCGACCATAATGGGATGTGGTGTTTCTCAAGCCGCAAGTACGTTCTCGTTCAAGGATGACTCTCCCTCTTGAACAACAGCTGACGTCGGACAGTGACTAAATATGGTCTCGGGAGACATATGAGCACACTATCTCCGGAAGAAATAGTGCTCTATCTCAGGGTATAGTATTGCTTTGGTTCATCCATGTAGTTCCGTATCTAACATCTCAAACAGTGCTTTTGGCTATCCGTCATGTTTTACACCTACGCTCTTTTCTTCATCAAGATGACATTTCTTCTCAACTATTACCGCCTTCTGTCTGTCTCCAGGATGCGAAGAGTCTGCATTGGAGCTATCGTCTTCATGATAGTGTGGATACTTGCTCACGGAATGTTGGTCTTTTTGTTGTGTATTCCCATTCAGGGCTGGTGGGACAAAAGCATCGACGCCAAGTGCATCCCTTACAAAGACCAGGTGCACTGGTGGTATTTCAACGGAGCTTTCAACATTTTCAGCGACATTGGCATATTAATAATTCCCCTTCCGGGCTTGTGGAACCTAAACCTACCGCGCTCTCAGAAAGTCTACCTCATGGGCATTTTCTGTATAGGGTTCTTGTAAGTTCACTGCTCCGGAAGAGTCGCATCAAGGACCACTGCTGACAAGATCAAAATTGCAGAATTGTTGGCATTTCAATCATGCGGATTCGATGGCTTCACCCCGAGGCGGACGTGACATGGTGGAATGTCAACCCTGCTCTGTGGTCCCTCGCGGAGATAACAGCGGGCATTGCCTGCGCCTGTCTCCCATTCATGAAGCCTTTGACTGTGCGGATCAAAACGTTTGTTATCCGCAATTCGGCGTCTTTAAGCAAGCTGAGACTACGGTCGAAATCCGCCAAGTCGGACATGGAGTCTTGCGCAACTGTGGTTGAGGAACAGGGACAATTGGGCCGAGATCGAAAAATACTGGGCAGCGTGGACAGTGATCAAACTGTTGTTAATGTAATAAATGTATAAATAGGAATACTCTGCGGACGATAATTAATCTACCTACCACCAGTTCTTGGCTCCTGGCTATTCCAGGCTGACCAAGGTTGTAAACTTGTGCGTGAGCTTTGTCGCCGTCGCCGCCGCTCCGTCACGATCTGTGTTGAAGCTGACCTCTTTCCAGTCGTTCAGCACCTGCAGATGTTCCTCGCATTTCTTTGCTGCATAACCCCATCCGTCTGAGCCCAATGGGACACGGACAGCCCAGGGTCGTCCTGCAGCGACACCCTTCCTGGTGATAACATCCACCATGCTCCTGGCAACTTTCTCCACGTCTCCTGGCATCATGTCCGTGCCGGATTTAACAAAGCAATCCATCAGTTCGCCGAACAGGGGCAAATAGCCAGCAACAGCAGGCTGCACAAATGTTTGCTCGCCTTCTTCACGCGGCTGCCCCAAAGAAGTTGGTATTCCACCACACTCGATGGCGACACTTCGAATGCCCAGCGGCATACCTTCCTTGTGCAAGGCCTCAACATAGGTACTCAGTGCCGCTTTAGAGGCTGCGTAGTGCGACATGAAGGGAAGGGGTCCCCAGACCGTACTGGATGAGGTGAAGGCGACGCAACCATGGCCCTGGGCGCGGAAGAATGGGAAGATGGCGCGTGTCATGCGCATTTGCCCGAACAAGTTCACTTGGAACATTTGATCAATGTAGGTGTCACTGTCGAACATGTTAGAATAAATCTTCAATAAGTGGGAGCTGAGGAAGAGATAAACTTACTCTGCCTCTTCGGCGCTCTTGAAGCCCGTGCGACCGGCGTTGTTGACCAGCACATCAATCGATCCAAACATTTCCCAAGCCTTCTTGACTTGCGCATCAATAGTCTGCTGGGATGCCGTGATGTCCAACTCGAGAAATTGAAGGCTCTCCGACTTGGCAATGCGAGGGCCAAGTCGCTCCTCAACCTTGCGGCCAGAAGCAATGACATTGTCGCCACGAGAGAGAACGTCGCGGACCAAAGCTTCTCCAAGGCCAGAGGTGGTTCCGGTAATGAGCCAAGTGCAAGACATTGTGGATGATTAAGGTGGGGTTTGATTGTTGTGTGTGTTTGTTGAGGGTGGAGTTGAGTGTGTTGTTGTGATGGAGCGTGTTGTGTGTTATGATGGATGTGAATTGAATGAACTACTGTCTTGGATTGGTAAAACTTCCACTTCATACTGGAAAGGCGTTTGTATTTATAGCTTGGGATCAACAAGAGAATACCAAGAATTGGCTACTGGGTTGTGCATGCGAGAAATGAGTGCCTCTACCGGCGTCCGTGATGTTTGGTCCGCCCGTATAGGGTGCGTGCAATTGAACCAGCAATTGAACCAGCCATCGGACGGACCAAGGACGGACCAAAATACGGACGTCCGAACTAAGATTCGGTCACGTGACGCGGACGAATGCTCTCGTCCGTCGCTGATGTAGCAATTCGTCATAGCTGAGAATCCACTCAAACGGACGAAATGCCTCTTCATCCGATTTATCGTTTCACTCCAACAGCCACAACGGCCTCCGATACACGTAGAGATTCCGCCATGGACGAATCGCTTCCAAATGCACCGCCTCCTGCTGCTACAAGAGCTCGGAGGCCGATGAGGAAAGGAACCCACAGCTGCACCGAATGTGAGCATATTGACCCTCCGCGGCCATATTCTGCTGTCTAATTGAGGTTGAACTTAGGCCGTCGACGCAAAATTCGTTGTACATTTGCCTCCAACGCGTCCGTCTGCTCGCCGTGTTCCGCCCGTGGCAGTTCATGCCTCAACCAACGCCGGGAACCATTTCTCCATCCACCAAGTAGCGTTGCTCCCCGTCAAGGCTCCGCTGGATCCTCCGAGCTGTTCCTTGACCCCGCGTTGTGAGATGTCCGTCGCTGCTGCAGGGTATTGGCTGACAGGACGCAGTTCTGACAAACCGGATCACCCTTCGGATTTTGACATTTTGGTAAACGACGACAGCTACCAACCCCCCCTGGTCTCGATGATCGCCGATAACGAAGTGAGAATTTATTTATTGTTTCCTCCGCGTAGCGAGTTATGTATTGACCATGCAGATCTGGTCCACCGCCTCTGAGACTGAACGAATGTCAGCAACACGCCCTCAGGCGCTAGGCGACAAGTCCACATCAAACACGGTCCCAGAGTACGGAAGTCCGCAATGCTCCAGCACCTCCCAGTTATCTCAGGACAAGGCCAAGCGCGTATGCGCGACCCTTCGTTCAGCACTGCCTAGCTACGACTCCTTTATGTCGACTCTATCCGAGTATGGATCCTGGTGGGCCAGCTTCCGCTTCAAGACTCATCTCAACTCAAAAGAGCCTGCCGAGGAGCTGGCTGTGTTTGCTGCTCGCAACTACACGAGCAGCAATCCTGCTCTTCTAGGTATACTCGCTGCCGCTTATGCTCGTAGCTTGAATAGATACCACCAGTTGTACGTTTTGATCGAAAGCCTCGTGGTGTCGGACTTTGAATACGCCTCTACGATTGAGGGTATGCACTGTCTTATTTTGCTTGCAAGATCGCTTACGGAAATCGGTCAGCCGCGCCGCTCTTGGCTTATATGGCGCAGGGGCATGGCGATTGCACAGCTCATGGTACGCCTGTCCATCTTGAAAGTTAGAGCATGCTAACATTACGGTCAGGGACTCTACCGAGGCGGTTCTAACCAGGTCCTTGCCGACAACATATGGTGGGTGATCTATTCTGGAGATCGCTTCACTAGCTTGCTTCTTGGAGTTCCTCATGGATTTCCCGATGGGTACCGCAACTCAAAAACACCATGCCACGAACCTGCAGCGGCCGAGGTTACCCTTCAGACCATGATGCTCGCAGGAAAAATCATTGAGAGGAATCTGGTAGCTGGCAAGCCTTCACTTGCCCAAACCCTGAGCCT
Source organism: Ilyonectria destructans (assembly GCA_020740775.1). Lineage (NCBI taxonomy): Eukaryota > Fungi > Ascomycota > Sordariomycetes > Hypocreales > Nectriaceae > Ilyonectria > Ilyonectria destructans. The sequence goes on from JAHEWK010000033.1 coordinate 28,401, forward strand.
AGATGAGCAATTGGATACAATCGCAGCCACGCTTCCAAAGACATGGTGGACTATTCCGGACGAAGCATCTAGTCTAACACCAGACGACCAGCTCAGGGAGAAAGTATTACAACAGTTTTACTTCTTCCATGTCAAAACCTTTCTCCATCTACCGTTCATGGCGAAGTCTACTGGTGGGCCGACCTCTGTCATTAGTACGCTTGCATGTATAGACGCTTCTCGGCAAATGCTCAAGCGTTTCTTGTTACTCCGATCCATCATTCAGGGCTCGTATCTCTACGAATGCAAGACAACTGCTTTCCTTGCGTTTACGGCTGCTGTTATTCTTATCATTGGTTTGGGTGACTTGAGTCTTATGTCTGCGTCATCGAGCTCCAGCGAGGACATGGGCTTGCTGATGGCAGTGAAGGACATATTCCGCCAAATTGCGAGAAGAGACGGATGCAAGATCTCGTCGCAATGCTGCAATTCCCTCGACATGCTTATGGGATCCCCGTGCAGTGATCTATCGACTGCACGGCAGGGCGAGGATCAAGACAAGATTCTAATACCATATTTTGGGATTGTAGTACGTCGTCGCACAAGCCAAACTACAGACCGTCCAGAGCACTATGCCTCTCAGGTAGGTTACCAGATGCACCAAAGTGAAGCTCCTTCAATGAGCCAACCAACAACTGCAAACCCTCTAATTGGTAATCGGATCCAGGAGGTAGAGCTTCCGTCATTTGAGTATTCAGGGCTGGGACTGATGGGGGACAATGTTGACTTTGATGTTTGGACTGACCCGTCCTGGGCTAATTCGCTGATGATGGATTTGGACCAGGACTGGAGCTTATTCACAGATTTTGGTGGTATGTAGTATGCCGGCCTTACAATAAATAAATTGGATATCGATAATTAAATAACGGGGAATTCTTACGCATCACTGCTATTACAAAACTGCCATCAGTTAAGATATGCACACCTCTCGGGCTATGGTCTATGGCGTGTTTATCCCGGAAAGTGTAACATCTCTCCACACTGGGTAATATACAGTATCAAGGAACAGACTGCTTGATGGGAGCGACTTGGGAATGGCATTAGACGGGGGTTTTTCCCCGCATGAATCTCACAACCATCCGCACCGCACCGGGTAAAAATGTAGGAGTTAGCCGCGTCAATAATAGTTATTCTGTCATTGTCAGCTAGCGGGAAACGTAGATAAACACGCACAGACACACATGCAGCCGGCTATTTGGTTCACTGGACGGTCAAAAGTTGCATTGTTGATTTAAAGAATGGCCTTATTGATGCCCACGGGAACATTGTTAGTTTCATCCTAAGATATCAAGAGGTCGTGTGTCATTGGATTGAGCCTAGTATTCCTGTGGGCAAAAACACCTTGCTCCTCCACAACGATGTGCACCACCCTGTCAAATAGTAATGCGGTAATCTCGCCCGTATAGTCCGAATCTTAGTTGTTACTGCGTCTGTCTTGGTTTCATACTATTTGAAATTAAGGAGCCACGAACAACGTTACAGCATCCCACAACATTGTCCTTAAATATCAGTGCCAGGTATCATCCTCTGAATTTAGATTTGAAGAAATATCCTCCAAATCGGATGACTCTCAATTAGATGAATTTGACCGTGGATTCTGCCGTCGCGCTACCTTCACGTCTTATGCCACTGGAGTCGTCATGAACCGGTTTTTCTCAGATAATTCTATTGACTTTATTGAACAACAACTAAACATACTCTCTATTCGAAACCCTTCTTCAAACCCTTCTCATTTGTTCCAAACTGGTGAACTTGGTGGTCCGCTAGTTAGCCCCTCACAACCAACTCCCTTCTCCACCTGCTGTCCTTCATGAACAGCCCAATCCTAGCGCAGCTAGACTACTAGTCCTCGACCATGGGAGACACTTTAATTGTGCTCTCCCTGGCCATTGCAGTAGGGAATAGGGTAGGTCTCATTAGCGCAAAGACGAATGATTCCCTTGACCCACGCAAGGTTGCCATAGGACGCGCTGGTGTACGTGTTGGACGTGAACTCATTCTTCTCCGGCTCGTCGGTGCAGCCGCTGTAGACGTAGCCAGTAACACGGCGGACGTAAGGCTGGCTGACGACGACACCGTACAGACCCTCCTCAAGAAGGAAAATCTGAGACTGATCCTGGGTAGTGGTCCAGGTTTCCGTGTAGGTGAGAGATAGCGAGTAAGTCAGGATATCACTAATGCCGGCAGTGACACCCGCAGCAAGAGAGTTGGCAACAGAGTAGCCAGAGGCGACGGTGATCCTGACTTCCCCCTCTGCGCTACTAGCAACGGGGGAGATGGCAATGTCCCAGTCGAGGAACTCCGTGTCGGAGAGGACCTGGACTTCGGTGCTCTCGTCGCAGCGGCGGTGGAGTGCATGACCCTCGGTGACAGGCAGCATGTCGCGCTCAGCAGGCGCGGAAGCGGCGTTGTTGAGGGCGTTAAACGCGGCGGTCTTCATGACCTGGCGAGAGCCGTCGTTCGCGATGACGATAATATCGTCGACTCCAAGGACTTGAGAAGAGGGGGCTGCAGCGGCAGCGTAAACGAGGCCAAGGATGGCAAGGGCGGATGGGAAGAGCATTTTGTTCTGTGAATGAGCGAACGATTGTAAAAGAAGTTGTAAAGATCAACTCAATGATAATGAAAGAATGACTTGTGGGAGTGAAGCTGCTGTGTGTAGGCTGTGGAATGATTGTAGCACCATGAGAGTGAAGAAGCCGACTCTTATAAAATATAAAAGATATCGTATGCTATCAACCGGCACGTTCCTATCTTCTGTGATAACCCATAATCGGATATCACCGTACGACCTTGAAGCACAAAGGCCGCCTTTGTCGGGCAACAATGTGAAACGTCATGGATCGGTGCCCCTAAAGCAACCTTGAAGGCCTATTGGGTACTATGAGGTACAGCCTTGGCTTGCCAAGAATTGAACCTATAGCCTGGTTTGCGGGGTTTTGGTGTGGTCAAACAGAGAATGAGCTATAATCCTCTCGCTACAATTCATGGAGAAATTAATACCGTGTATAATGGGATGAGTATAGTCTGCCTGTGAGTTTATTGTTTCAGGGCGACAAGCTAAAAGTCTATCGTAGGCCCCTGTAGACCATCTTTTTAAACAGAAAGTTACGTTGTTAAATTGATACCCTGTTTTATCGAGAGATTTGCCCAACGGCATCTTCAATCGCAATAAATTAAGGTTTTCGGAGTGTTTGACCCACTTCACAGGCTAGTGCTCTGTGTGCCCGGATAATGGGGATGAAAGGATGAAAATAGATTAGATCGAGGCTAGACGGGAAGGCCGTCAATGCAAGAGATCTCATGATATGACGACGCGACGACGCAGTCAAGGATAGCTTAAAATACCACTTTCCCTTTTCAGCATTGTCGGTCCGACTAACTTAGGGATTGATAGAATAGTGGCTTGTATATAAGAGCTGCTGAAGAAGTATCCCCAATTCTACTTTCCTTATGTACACTCTAAAAACATTGACAATACTCTTTCATAGTCAACTCTTTCATGAACTTTGTGGTTATTCGTTTCTGCCGAGTCACTTTAAGTCCATAATTCAACTAGCCTGTTTGCCTCATCCTACGACAACCCAACGACGCAATGTATTTTTCCGTTGTCAAGATTGTCTCTGCCTTTATGGCCGTCAACATGGTGTAAGTCACTGGCTGATATCTTGCTTGAACCTTTTGAAAACTGACATTGTGATAAGCGCTGCCAACCTCCACGACAGTTGCGCCTGCCGCAATGGTGATAGCGACAACACGCGCCTGACCACGCTTGCCTGCACAGCCTACAACGAGGCTAGCTATGAGGTAAAGTCTCCCGAATGTGAGCTTGAATTTGTACTAACTTCTTCTATCTTAGTGGGGTAGCACCACTTACGATGAATCTTCTGGACGCGTACGTAGAGATCTACACAGAATGGCATCCTTGCTGAACTAACATATTTTCAGTGTATTCAGACAACTAGCGATGATCAGATTGCTGGAAATGAATGGCAGGCTGCTTGCCAACAGATCGCAAGCTCTGGCTTCGACTGTGTTGATGGTGAGGGAACCTGCTACGCCGATCCCGACGAAGTCAGCGGCTCGTGCTAGATGTGCGGCGAGATAGCTCAGCCAGGGGGTTGGTGTTGTGTTGTGTGTTATATATATAGAGGAGACGTGCTGTATAAAGTAGATTGTCTAGAAAACGATGCAGGTGTCCGGAATGTCAATGTCAGATACTTGCCTTAAAGCGCCTTGAAAATTTCCAAGTCTTATCACCACGCAGTTAAGTACCTAGACATTATTTAAGTTTTGCTTATGTCATGCCTTGTTCTATATTAGACCCTTGCTCCAGTGAAACGAACGGGTCAGTTTTCTGTCGCTGAAGGACGAAAGTGAACTTTAATCCATAGAACCTTCCTTCAGGGATCTAATATTTATAGTGATATAGGTGCCATCGACCTTACTACCTAGACATGTAGTAAGCTATGAAGTATTAAGTTGGGTGGTCCTAAGAACTGCGAATTTATTCGGCCTATCCGTCGGTTGCCAGTGGATGTAACCTCAAAATCACTCGGTCCGACAACTCACGCCCGACTAGTTCTAGATACAGGGATGACAGCGTGACTGTGTTTCAGAACAAGCCAATCCCCACGGTCGCCCGCGGTAGGAATACGTGTTTATCGTTTCATCTCGGACTCGCCGTCATGAATCATGTTCCGTGATGGTCCTCCTCCTGTCAATCACCCATGGTCGAACGCTGCCTGCTTCTTCATCCGCTCTATGCTTCTATAATCTTTTCTGTTCCAGTTAAAGGGCATTTCAACGGCGCCCCCCTTTTCCTTGACTCGCAAACTGTTAGATCCATATGTGTCTGCGGCCATACAAACATGGTGGTGTTGTGCGCGCAATTCCAGAGAACTAATACGAAGCTTGGCATTGTCACCTATAGGACCAAGCGACAATGAAGCTGAACCTTGATACTGTCATTGTGGCCATAACACTAGCAAGAAGTCTCCTTTCTAGCGTTGCGAACTGTTTCGTCCTAATATCTTTCTTTATTTACCGTCACCAAGTCCGTACTTTTCGCCATGCGCTGATCTTGAACCTCACAATCGCCGGTAAGATCCCACTTCACATTATTATGACCCAGGGCATAACTAAACATTACCTGTGATACAGAGTTCATCAACGCCGTCGACAATTCTGTATCGGGCATCATCTACATCCGAAATGGCCAACTTCGTCCAGGCGTCGCATGCGCAGCAGGAGGGGTAATAGGACAGCTTTCAGTGCAAGCGGCCGACTTTTCTATTCTCGCTATCGCCCTCGTTACCCTTCTGATGGTGATGCGAATAGCATACATACTGAATGCATCATCTACAACAATAGTTCTGGTTTGCCTTGCGGTCTGGGTCATCCCAGTGGCAACAAGCATTACGGCTGCTGCAATGGGACTAATGACAGTTGTCTATGGGAATTGGTGTTGGATCTCGTCAGACCGTCCCGACCTACGATTAGTCCTCGCACATGGCTGGCGCTTCGCCGTTATTCTTTCTGCAGTTGCTGTTTATATGTTCATATGGTGGTATCTACAGCGGCAATTTACCCCCATACGTACGACGGAACCCCGCTCATACGGCTGGCCAGTCTTACCCAAGATAGGGCTCATATTCCCACGTCGTCGAGAAAAAGCAGTATTTGAGGTGATGCGAGACGAGGAGGCGGAATTCAATTGTTTTGGACAGCACAAGTTACCCGGTCCAAAAACTGGACAGAGGAGCCGAAACGAAGCGGAAAGACCAAACGATAGAATATTTGGTGCAGTCAGAGGCACACCGAGAAATGAGTCCTATTTAATGGAAGACTCAGGGTTGACAACGCCAGCAGTAGCACTACACCCTGGATATACCCATCGCTCGTCTTCCGACAACGACAAGAGTGCCCAAGGACCAACATTGCGAACAAACGCTAGCGAGTTCCCCATGCGCCCGGAGTCGCATGAGGTCGAGCGCGAGATCAAGAGGATGCTTCTACTTAATGCTTATCCTTTCATGTATGTTGTTCTTTGGATACCGGGGCTTGTCGGCCGCTTTATGGAAGCAGCAGGTCATCCACCATCGACAAGAATAATAGCTACGCTCCAAGTCTCGACTCAGTTTATAGGGTGTGCAAACGCGTTGACTTATGGGTTTGGCCACCATTTACGAAACAGACTGAAGGGGATTTATGTAAATAAGGTCGCCCCAAGCGCTAGGTATAAGCTTAGACGATGAGAGAAGAGGAGAATTAAAATTGAAACGTCCATCGTTAGCTGATAACAAATCGGTATGTCTGGTGTATATTCAGAGACCTAGAGCGTCTTGAAATGTGCCGATGCCAGTAAGAACTTGCCAACGGGGCCATTCATCCTTCATGGCTCCCAATCAGCTTTAGGAAAGGCCGGCGCGCCAGGGAGTTGTTCTTCGAAAGCGTTGTGTTCTTACCAAGAGCAACGCCTTAGCCAGTAGGTTGACGGCGTGGTCGAAGCAGAGGAGTAGGCGAAAGGCACCACTGAAGCCTAGTTCACATCCAATGGCCCATCGCCGTGTCGTAATTTTCAGCGTTGTCCGACGTACCATATCCTATTTTCTCGGTAATCTGATAGACTGTCAAGATGTCAACCACTCCGGCTGCAATACTTGATCTAATGTGACATATGAAGAACTTGAACACACCTAGCACAATTTTTCAAGGCTTGTTGTGTTCGTCCCTAGAGGAACACGCGATTCCGTACAAGTATGCCGGTTTCCTGACGTCCAGCCATCAAAAGAGATGTGGATCAGGCCGGGAGATCGCCGAAGCCCCTGTGTCATCGGTGCTCCGTGGTAATCTTGGCCCTGAGGGTACAGCAGACAGGCGGCCACCGCGTGTTGATACTGGTGGAATGCGGTGATTAATTATGGTTCGGGGATCCGCGTCTTCGATCGTGAGGTAAAGGGAATGTTGCTCTGAACAGCCCATGGCATTGCCATCCGCTGAAAATGGTCTCTGTTGAAGTTCTTAACGGAGGAGCTCGCCATTTCATGTTCCTGCGGCTTTATTGTATCAAGCGTGAAAGTATCAGCTATTGAACGATTCTTCTTGACCTTTTCTGCTTCCAGCTGTGTCGAAACTTCATCTGGTCAAGAGGCATTTCTTGAACAGATGTTTGCTGGGATTCTGAAGACTAGTGCATTCCTGTTTGCGTCATCTAATCTGACGACTTAAACTTCGCGGAAGGATCGTCAATAGTTCGGGGGCCTCGCGGCTTAGGAGCTAGCCTTATCAGATATGTACGATTGGCTTTTCTTAGTACTCTCACCTCTGGCTTGGTAGTATTCTCACCAGGGTTCAACTTGACTGTTACATATATATTACCTAGCTCCACAATAGCATGTGTGGTCCGTGATACGCTACTGCAAGGTAATTTAAAAAGATATGCATAGTAGTCGGCCCGATAAGTGATCCTAAAGATAGCTTAGCAGTATGAAAACCAAAGGGATATTGTAGTTAAGCCAGGTAGTAATTGAACAGCGTGACGACCGTGTCTATCCTAAGGGTATAGGGTAGGCAAAAGGGCGTTCGGTACTTGATCGGAGTCTGATCAGGACACCGACTTGAGAGCAATATCGGTCACGGGTCTGGTAATGGTAAAGATGCAGTCTTTCGGTAGCCAAGTTGTATTAATAGCTGAGGAGCGCAAGGCTTGCCTGTAGTGCTGAGGAAATGTGTATATATAGTGCATGGATTATCGGTTCTCATGGAGGGCCACAGGTGGCCCGTCGTGAGCCTTGGTCTGTAAAGGATATACAGAAGAGCACATCCTCCCCCTTTGAAGATATTCGTTGCATGCACATACACGAGGCTGAAATTAAACTCTTACATCCGGCAGAGTAGAGGCAACTGTACGAATGTGAGAACTAGAAAACACCAAGCAGCCCCAGTGAGCTTAGTATGGTGAAACACGCAAGAAGCAGGCAGACATGAGGCAACCTAGCCTGACTACCCTTGCTAACCTTCGCTGTCGGAGTGCTGGTGGAACCATCGCGGCTGGTCTTGTTACTGGTTATCTCTGTTTCAGCTGATGGAGAGATAATGATGAAATCCTGCACCACTGCTGTGCCATCCTCCAATGCTTCCAACTGAACGTTCGTGCATGACTTTGGCGCCTGATACAAGAAGCATATTGGGGCAACACCTTCAAGCACCTTGTTCTTAACGTGAAAGATGTTTGATGGTCCCTTGCTGCTGTAGGAATCCCCGGCGCTGATCTTGACCTGGCCTGTGGCAATGTCCAGGCCAAAGGTCGACCGCTGGAAGATCCGATATACGGTTTCGGGTTGATACGCCGTGACTGCGTGCCCAGCTTCGAAAACCCGAGAGAAGGAGACATTTCCATTCTGCCTCACCATGCCTCCGATGTAGCTGGAGTTGGTGTCGATATTGGCGTATCCAGCGGATCGGAAATCAGGAGCTTCAGGATATTCCATAGCTAGACTAACATTTTCCACACCAAGCCCTGGACATGTCACAATCAGTAAGTGAAAAAGAAGGGATATGAATAAACTAGAACCCACAGTTGCATCGATAATCACGATCCCCGTACACGAGAGCGAGGTTCACACCAGCAGACAGGAGATAGTCCAAATCAGCTACAGTTCGAACCATGGGATCGCCCGTCACGAATAGAAAGTCCACAGGGATTGTGTTTCCACTCAGTGTGAAATTGAGTGGTACACCCAGTGCCTCCTGGACCCATCGTTGATTGAAAAAGGCCGTAGGATAGTCTGGTGGAACAACGGCGGTGTTCTGGATCGCGAGGTCAAAGGGACTCCTGGAAGTTGCAGCTGTGTAGGCTCCCTGAATGGCACCAAAGCAAAGTTCTGTAGCAGCCACACATGCCGTATTGACTTCGATGTCGTTTCCCAGCTGTTCAGGGTCCTTTTCGGTTTGTAGGGCTCGACACTGATCAATTAAATCATAGCACCCGCCTTCCTTGGTGATATTGTTCATGGCCACCTCATAGACCTCTTTCGAGATGACTCGAACGCCGTAGGTGTTGTTGTACGCAAACTCTGGATATGCCATGATCTGGATCTTGGAGTCAATGCAACCGTTTGTGATGCCAAGTGTGCCCAAGTGGAACTTCTTCGCATGCGAGTCATTGATTGTACCGTTGTCGATCTTCTCATTCTGCTTCTGAAAATATGCCATGGCAGCGGGTGCGAAGAATCCCGAGTACTGTTTGAACTAATGTTAGCCAATTGAAGTCTCTGATTGCAAGCACTAACCGAGTATGACCAGAAGTTGATTTCATCATTTGTTGTGCTGTACTCTGGAAACTCTTGGAACCACACTTGGGAAATTTGCCAAATCTGTCGAGCAACTTGCCCTGTGGTATTCGCAGTGTGACGTAAGCTCGTGCTGGAAAAAGTGGCTGCGACGGATGTTAAGTTCGTTTGAACGCCATCGGAACCTTCCGAGGCAGGTGTAAAGATATTGGATACCAAATCAAATGTGCCATTCTCGAGATTTGTGAACGAGAACCCTGTTTGAACTGGCACGTCGAGGTATAGGATATTAACATCATTGTTCCAAGACCAAGGATTGAGGAGGGTGCTGTTGGAGTCGCCATTTACAGTGCATGGAAAGCCGCTTGCGCCGTCCAAGAAACTTTCACCCGGCCCTCCAGGGATAAAGATGGTAGTCGGCGCATGGGCAGCGTTATTCCTGGATTCTAAGGGCGGTTTAGCACACACATTTCCCATCACGACTCTCGCGAGGATACTCACGAAAGTACCAAAAAAAGATGCTCGCGTTGTAGGTTTTGTCAATGCTCGGGACAGTGACGAACCCGCTGTACCCTTTCACTCCCGGGGTTGTTTCGCAGATGGTTGTCTGGCAGAAATTAGCAGTGTCGTGATGGAGGATTGGGAGTGACAAACCTCTTTATATGAGATTGATATGTCGGGATAATTGCGTGATTGAAACTGTGTCACATCGTTGGGCAACGGAACGAATGTTCCGCTTGCGGCAGAAGCAACTGCGGGGAAAAGCAGCCAGGCCAGAGTTGGAATCGACCACATTATCGCGATACGATGAAAGCATGAATCTTGGAACTCGGATGATTTGATATGTTTCTTTTTTTTCCTCTTGAGGATTACTCTCAATTTATACAATGGCCATTGTGACGAAGAGTAGAACTAGCGTCTGATCGATTACGACGCTCATCTCGCCAAACAATTTTATTGGCCGTGTCGCCTATTGTTGTTCTTACATGACGACAGAGTGAGCATTACAGGGTGCACGGGCAAGGGGCACAATAGACAAGCCCCTAAGCCCCTAAACCTTTTCTAGTGGCGGTTATACGGAAAGATCTCACATTTAGCAAGCCAACCAACCATGTCTTCTTATTTCCACACTGCCTCATCCAGCTCGCCAAACGCCAGGTTTCAAGCTTTCACAGGCAGTATTCATTGATGTGCTCGCCATTCCGCAGCGCAAATGCGGGGGACATTCACTGGAGCTTCGCCTTTGTGGAGTTGTGTGTTATACGGGGATGGGACAAGAGCGGTTGCATGAAGGATCATGCATTGTTTGGTAACGTCATCCATCTCTGAGTAGGTGGACTACAACCTCTCGGTATAGAGATATGAGGCGGCTTGATTTAATTCGAATAATCTGTGGATTTTCTGGCAGCTCCACATCGCGTGACCACTTTGGAAAGTCTCATTTTTCTTGTTTTCACCTCGAATTTGTAGCCATTGTGTAAAGCAAGCCACGGACTTCCTCGCATCATTTTCTGGCATGGCCCGTGCTCATTTACCTCAGATACTTGCTGAGACGATGTGTCACGTTCAGATGAATCATTCACGAGATTCAGTTGCAGCTGTTCGCAGCGAGTTGTAGTAAAATCCTCAGTGTCTACGATGCTTGCTTGATGCAAAGACTCTGCGTAAGTGCTCAACAGCGAAATACCATCCATTTATTGTTGAATTCTTATATATTAGCACCAGAAAAAGACAGAAACTAGCAGCCAACTTATTACCTTATTCTTAGGAAGATACACAGGAAGTAGTCGCACAGATATCTTATAAGATCAGCCTGAATCTACACCAGACTATATATTTATAACCGGATCGAACTGAGACTTATATCTCCTAATATGAAAGTATGTTATAAGATAGTCAATGAGATCAGTCATAAGGAATTTCACTGGTATAGCTCTAACATAGCCTGTAGCAGCCCGATAGTTGGCTGGGTAGAAGATAGTGGTTAGATAAGGATTATAATATCAGTCGAAATAGATTTAAATAAATCTCTCAAAATAAAGGTAATAAATTTATTGATTCTGATAATAAGTCTCTAGCGCCTGCCGGTTCTCTGAGTTCTAGGAAAAATCTGAAGAAAAGAAAACGCGATCTTTCCTTCCCTCTGTCTGTTGTTGCCTCCTCTTTTTAACCCCTGTGGAGTCTCTGCTAGCGACCAGCTAGCCCGAGAGTCCCTGGCCGCCTGTCACACTGCAGTCAATAACCTTAAGGCAACGCCCTTTTCGAATAGGATGTAATTAAAATAGTATCAATCTGCAGCTGCAGAGCCTCGGATTGTGAGTTATTTTGACTGCAGGATAAGGCGCAGATAAGATGGTTTAGAATGCTAGCAAGGGCTTGCATCTGGTTCGATATTTGATTGAGGCTATCTCTATAGTGCTTGAACTCATGTGAAAACTTAACCAGAGCTACTGATGCCTTGTAAATGCAGCTTACCCGGCTTAACGAGGAGACTATAATTGCGAGGTGGTCTACAGTGAGCGGTTGAGCAATACTTGTAAACTGAGTAGGAGAACAACGGCAAGCTCAAATCGAGCACACTCGAGACGATTCCATCCGCGCCTCGCACCTGCTAATACCATAAAAGGCGCGATTTGCTCCGAATTGAATTGCCAGAGGACCACATCGGACCGTGGAATAAGTAGAGAGATTGGGGAAAAGAGGTGAGAGGGGAATGAGGAACCTGGCGCCGGGGATGTACAGCGCCGTGGTCGCCTGTTTTGTTAAACCCAGGCCACTTTATGAACACAGACATGTGAAGCACCGATGTCTTGTTAGCTGAGACATAAAGTGATATTTACTTTCCACAAATTTACTATACGATCAGATGTATTTACTCAGCCTAATTGGTGTCTCTCACAGCCCCTCACCACAGACCTTTTGTTCGTGACAGTTTTTTTTTGAGTGCGCGAAGACGCACCAGGCATCTGACTCGCTGGGACCCGAGAAATGCAGAAATTAAAACCATCACTGCTCTATATGGCACCGAATTAGTACAGTTACCGTCTAATAACACCTCGTCTACAGAAATTCCTCTGAATTATCTCCTCCGATCAACACTTGTACACTTTACTGTCCCTCGCGCCTTGTCGCCCTTACTTATCCCGAGGCCAAATCAGCCACATAATAGGCTTGAACTAAGGCTTTTCTTCTGTTAAGTGCTTATGGTGTTTGTGGTTGTTAGCCCAGTCTAGACCAGCCCAGTGCAGCCTAGCCCAGCCAGTGAAGCCCAGATCAGCCCATATTTTTACTGCTCATCAATGAGACGCTCAGCCACTTATGTAAACTAGCTTGGTGTTTGCCTCACCAACTTAATCAATGTCTTAACTTAGGCCGGAAGCACGGCAATGCTCGCTGTACTTTTGTGCACTCTTGATGACCTATTGCCCCGCCAAGATGGGGCTCAACACCACTGATACGGTATCTCTGAAACATTGTTTGGGAAAGACCCTCTCACTACAGTTGGTCACATGGATGCCTTTATGAATAAGCCGAAATGAATCAATATTTTACGTGCTCGATACACAATTGTAACGCAAGAGGGGTGCTTGACCGGCACGGGCGGCATAAGTGAGACATGCTGTGATTCTAGACCTCGAGATCTACATATTAGCCTCAGCCTCAGCTACTTAGTGGCGCTCCAAAGTTCTGGCTGTCAACGGTGAGTTGACACAATACAAGGGCAATCCGCCACAAGTCTTATGGGGGTGGGGAGCAAAATGCATTCGGAATGTATGCCATTAAAATGGGCGTCGATAGTCCCAGGCGGGCTGCAGTCAGCTGAACAACTTGTTTCTTATTGCGTGCATCTACTTTTTCGATGAATGGTTGTCTGCTTACTCCGTAAATGCGCTCGCAATCCATGTCCATTCTTTCCAGGTTTGTTGACAGCAGCGTGTCTGTTTCAGGAACCCAACACCGAAAATGCAACGCGGACAGCATCCATCACTCGGCCCCCATGTTGGTAGCACACGAATGAGAGGCCAAGGCTTCACCATCTTGTCGGCCTTTTTCATCGTGACCTTCCCAGTCTTGCTGATCAATGCGATACTGGTCTGGATTACGGTGAAATACGCGGAACCTGGCTCATTCCAAGCCCTTCATACCGACGTTCTTGTCAACATTGGTGCAGCTAGATTTGCAACCATCTCGTCATGGTCAAGCACCCTCGCCTCAATCGTCAGCCCGTTCTTCATCATTCTCGCATCCTATCCGTCCTCGAGAAGAATATTGCAAGGCCTGCACCAAGGCGCCTCTGCGCACCTCCCCACTCCCTACCAACTAGCAATGATGCTTGAGATGAGAGCCGGGTCTACGTACGGGTCTCTATGGCGGCTGCTTAAATATTGGTCTTCATACTGGGGAAAGAGATCACCAACGGCCGCGTCGCTGTTAGTGCTGATAAAAACAGTACTACTTGGACTGGTGTTGAGGTCCGTATTTTATTACAGCACCCGTTTCTAGATAACCCGCCGTGCTCATGCATTCATGCACCTCGCAGTATCTTTGTGTTTGGCACAGACACCTGGCTTCATCTAGCTATAGCTTCGGAAAATATATTTCACTACTCACCAAGTCCAGGGACGAACCTCAGCTTCTCACTGCTTCCACGCTGCCTAATAAACAACAACTCCTTTGCTGCGCAGTCCGATTTCTACTCTACCAGGCCAGTGGGTGCCAATGACCCAGCTTGCACCCTTAATCCCGCAGCAACGAATGTCTTTCTGGTTTCGAGTCCAATTAATCCTATTCAGGTTTTCAACAATCTATCCTCGATCGCAGTGGTCAAGCGTCACACACAGGATGGGCGGACTTATCAATATCTTGCGCCAAGTGATTCATTCGAGAATCTGCGCCAAGATTATGCAGCCAGAACGTATGGTATGAGCTCGGAATGCTCACCTCGAAGCACAATCTGCCATCTTGGGGACGGAATGATAGGCGCGTCGACGCCTTTCAATTGCAAGAAAAGCGGATTTTCTGGAGCTATCCAGACTTCAATACAGATACACTACTTTTCACACCCGACGCTTTTTTCCTCAGATTCTGGTATAAGCGGTTTCTATAATCCTTTCTACTTTATTGGCGCTGTCTGGCTGCCCAGCCAGTGGCCTGCCCCGACTGATGACCGTGAGATTGTCACGGAGGTTCACGGCGACCGAGCTCTGATTTTCAACTGTTCGACCACGGTATACGACATCACCTACAGCACTGCAAACGGGTCGATTGTTGACTTTGCCACTATCAAAAGCAACATCAGCGTTTCCAATGCCCTCCAGAGCCCAATAGGTTTTACTCTCGCTGCGGAATACACGTTACAGCAAGCCTTCAGCTTCGCTGGATTCAGCAACAGCGCCCAGAAGATGTTAGACACGTGGGCACCCGAGTTCGACCGAGCAGCTATAGCTATGGGAGTTACGGCCTTGCAGGGTTCTACTGCAACAACGTCACACTTTCGGGATCCGGCTATTGTTGCCCGAATCCCGTTGGCGCCGTTTGCCTGTCTTCTGCTGGCCAACATGCTGTTTGCCGTCTCCGGAGCTGTACTCGCTATGATGGCTGTTAGGGCTGGCCAGGATCCGGAAACGCAAGAGGTGGCTGAACGAATGACGGCTGTTGGGGTAATCGCGAATTATTTCGAAAAGCCTCAGCAAGCGAGAGGCCTGGTGGAGAAGCCGGAAATGATGTTTGAGGAGCTGACGCAAGGCCATGGACCAAAAGTGGCTGTAGAACGTGCTGAACAGGGTGGTTACACGTTCGTTAGGGTTTAAGTCGGGTCATCACTATCTTAAGCTGTCTTACCAATTTATTTTACTTCAGACTCTTCTTTTGCGTATATAAAGATTGCTATTTATACTGAAGAGAAGAACGAGCTAATCAATCTCACTCAACTTCCTTAATTGAACTGCTAACACCAAACAATCAGATCTCTTCAACGTAGCTAGGTCCATACCTACACATACAACCCTGCCTACATAGGAACTCAATCATCACACTTAGCAGTCAACTGTTACTATTGTTTGCTTACAAGCATACGTCAAAATAGGATTGACCTCATGTTAAAACTTTCTGATATGCGTTTCCCCTAGAGCCCTGAGTGTTGCCGACTTCCCGTGTCGAAAGGTAGAGGTAACAATACACAGTCACCAATAAGGATAACATTCGCTGGTCACACAACTCTACCTCTATTACGAAAGGTGCAAAGCCCCACAAGCACTGCCAAAATGAAGCAGGTCTGTCTTTTTATGAATGTGGATTAATTTAAGTGTTCTCGGAGGCACTATATACTGGCATTTATCACATTGCAAGCTAGATTTAAACGACAGAAAACTAGTAAACGGGCATAGGAAAGGCATCCAGATCGTAATGCCAGTTATCGATAGACTTCTGGTCATAGACACAGTTCATCTTCTTCCCTCCGTTGGTCCACAGTGGCCGAAGAGGCCATCCACAGATCTGCTGATTGGTTCCCTTATCCTTGCCCTGCAGCACAGTAGCATTTAGCGTCTTGGGATCCACGCCCTTCTCAACCCAGTCAATCATGACAGCCAAGTTGGTCTGTGGCCACGGTCCATTAGGCTCGTAGGCGTTGGTCGAGCAGTGTGAGCCTCCCGGGACTAGGAAGAGGCGATAAAATTCATCCATGGCTGCGGCACCCTCCTTGTAGCTCAGGTTTGGGTAGAGAACGGACCGGACAGACTCCCAATACCGGACCGAGGAGGCCGTGGGAATGCTGAAGTCGGATTCTCCATGGTAATGCAAGACTTTAGCTCCAGAGTCGCGGTAGCGGCTCAGATCAGGCCAGTTGGTCATGAGTACATCATTATACTTATTCCAGCCATCCCAGATCCAGTCTCGCAGAGTGTCATAAGTGACGCCGTCCAAGTTGGGCATGTTGTAACCAGATACTTTCAAAAGTTTGAGCAATGTCTCGACAAAGGTTCCGCCCAGCCCAGTCGGGGTCATGGTCCAGGATTGGGTAGCTTCGTTCCAGGTTGTCTTGGCATCAGTCCAGGTGCTAGATTGAGTGTATGTGAAATAAGCGCGCTTCCCATCACTGGTGTGAAGGCCTTCGACGATCTTTTTGGCCACTTTGATGGCCTTGGCCGACACCTTGCCAGATTGAGCGGGGGTACTGGTAGTTGCGGCGCACGAGTACGACGTGCCCAGGGTGGAATCGATGTCGAAATGGAAGTTGCACAGGTCATTGCGGGAAACGACGCCATCTTCGCGGCCATCGAGCGCGTCACAGGCCTTGATGGTGGCATTCATGATGGCAAGGAGCTCACAAGGAGGTGGATAATAACCCATCGTTTGCTCGACGACGCCTGCATATAGGTGCTGCACTTGCTGGAAAGCGAAGCGGAATGCGGGAGCACCGATAACGGCACCGTCAAGATCCGTAAAGCGCTGGACCTGGCTCCAGCCCTCGCGACCACCCTCAGAGCAGCCCTGGTAGTATGAGTAGAGCTTGCCATCATCAGCAGTCATGTTGTAGAACAGCTTGGTGAAGGCCTTGCCGACGAGGATCTGGTCGTGGATTGCCTTGTACCCAAAGGCGTAGATCTTGGTCCAGTCCTCAGTTCCATTGGCATCTAGGAACTGAGGAAGGACATTGGAAGCGTCCGCGCCAAAGCCGCCATCAGTAAGCGTTGTAGCGGCACCGTACATGACGCCGCCTGGAAGGGATTGAGACCCCATAATGGCGTAGCCGCCGCCACCGGTAGCAAGGTAGCGGTTCTTGAAGTCCCGGGGAGCCGGAAGCCACGCGGTCAACTTGACTGTGTCATCGTCGCGACCGTCATGCGAAAAGGTTAGAGTCACGTTGCAGTAGTCGAAGTTGGCGTCCGGATACATGACACTTCCTGAGACGGAAGCATTCGTGACTGTATTGGCCGTTACTGCAGAGCTGTCGAAGCTGAGGCCTTTGTAAAAGCCATCTTTGGGAAGGTGAGCTGCGACGTATTCCTTGGTGCAGACGCTGGCTAGCGAGGGCGTTGAGCGACGCACGGTGGCAGCAGAGGCCGAGGAAAATAATGCCGTGGCGGCAATACCAAGAACAAAAGATGTCATATTTGGGTCTCAAGCTATAACAGGACAACACAAGACAACGAAGGATCCGAGGGAGGTTGTTGAGGTTGAGTCAAGGACAATGGGGTTCATTGACTGATTAATATATCATATTTAGACGTGTCCATGTCGACACAGTTGGGACCTTCGACGTTAAGCCGCGACGACTGAACAAAGCCAAGAGTAGCTAGTTCGGCTTTACCTCTGGAGTTGCCTTCTCCAATCGGCTCTGGATGAGCCGTTGTCCCCTAGCCGTTGGGACTCCCTGCCTTGAATAGTGTGATCGAAATGTCCCTACCGTTTAAAAAGTGACAACTACCCTACGCCACAGGAGCGCGAATGACTAGCCAAACTCGAGCTGGATTCCGGGGTAATTTGCACTTGGCCCCACCAAATGCCGAAGCTCCGCCATTTGGAAGCCGTATTTGGGAGGCCACGACGGCTGGATAAAGTCAATATCGGCCGGTTCGGCTTTACTTCTGGGGTTGAGGCTGGGGTGCAGATTTAATCAACTTCCTTCTCCAATCGGGTCTCGATGAGCCGTTGTTCCCGGACCTTAGGACTCCCTATCTTGGTTAGTGAGGTTGAAATATCCCCACTGTTCGAAATAGGCCAACTACCCCGCGCTCTGGGAACATGAACAAGCAACCAACCTCAAGCCGAGTTCCGGAGTAATTAGTTTGCAGCTCGGCGATATGGAGGCTATGCCTGGAATCTCAATGTTGCTACTGAATAAGAGAGCTAAAATCACGTGCTAAAAGCCTGAGAAATCCACTAACTTCACATTATGCTTGCCTGGTGCCGGCGCTGGTAAACATATATAATTGGTGTTAGATTAACCGGCTGAGCCAAGAGTATAGGGTACGCTAAGTATCACTATAGCCAGTGTTAATTAGGTCCATAATCCAACAATTGGATATACTAATGTCTGATCTAAGTTAGACGGAAACCCCGGCTCAAGGCGGCCTTAACGCGAGAGTTCTAGGGTAGCGAAATGCCTTGGTCGTTGACGCGGTCCTGCATGAATGAGGTAACGACGCGGGGGACGCTCTAAGTTTCCACACCTTCTATAGGAGTCCTGCCGGTGTTGTACGCTTCTGCGCATCTCATCCCGGATCCTCCCGTGTTGAAGTTGTATTAGGAGCTACTCCATCATCACATCCGTAATTAATTTGCTCGTCTGTAGCCTACCATTGCTAAGCAGGCTCAAACTGAAGCGTCTACTGTCCCAACGAGTTGCCCTTACTGTTGTGGCAGGCGATTTGGGACGTTTGTGCCAGCTGGTCGCTAGCAGGGATGTAATAGGGATAAAAAGGGAGGTAACAGCAGACAGAGGGAAGAATCATTACGTTTTCTTTTCTAGAGATTCGTCCTAGCAAGTCAGAGAGACAGAGAGCCTAAGAAGCTAGATGTCAGAGTCAATACAATTATTGCCTTTACTTTAAGAGATTTCTACGAGACTTTTGACGACTACAGTCACAATCCTCATCCGACCTGAGCCTTCCACTTCGCCAATTGACAGTCTGCCGCAGGCCTCATTGATGCCTTACTACCATTCTTTCCTGCAACCGACCCAATAGAGCATCCAATTAGGAAACATAAGGCTCATATCGATCCGACCGCATATGCGCAGTCTGGTGTGTCTTCGGGCCAACCAAGCAAGACGCCTGTGCGACGCTTTTCTGTGCACCCTCTCAAGGAATAGCAGATGATTTGGGTGTTAGCTATTGATCTTTTCCGCCGCTAAACTGTCCTCTTCTCACTCAATATAGTCGCCGACTCCCGTCTTTTCTTCCCATCTGTTATGGATAGCTGTATTCAATTTATAAAGCATTTGCGCTAGGGGTGTAGTGTCTTCATCCATTTTTGCTATATCACTCATGCTCTCAGCAACCTGCTCTAGCAACTTCATGTCGGTCTCTGCAGTAGAGCCAGGTTCTCGGGGGTCGCTCTGAAAAAGATGTTTGGCTAAATAGCCGTATGCAATATAGCAGCGGAATGCGCTAAACACACTGCACGCGGCTGCCGGGCTCGGATACCTTCCTAGGCTAAGTCGAACGAGATCCATGACATGACGTGCGATATCAACCGATAAAAGAGTGATAGGCAAATCCTTACTCACTCTACGTGCTCCAGAATGGTTAGACGGGAAGTCTGCTATTTTGTGTACCATCATCATCATAGCGCAGTATCCCGTGATCAACAGGTCGTATAGCATCCACCAGTAAGCGTGGGCTTCCTCGTGTTTTGTCATTGATTCTCTCTGTTTGCGGTATGGCCGGTCAGTCAAATCGGGTTCCCCAGGCGTAACCAATGTATTCTTCTTCGGCTAGGGAATCGGAAGAGGGCAGGAATAGGAGACAAACTCACCACGGACCATTCTTCGAACAAATCTTCAATCTCTGCACAAAGTCCCGTAACATGGTTGATTGCGCTGTTCTTGTCTTTTGTGTCTTGCTCAAGTATCTCAAAGAAACGAAGGAGAAGAAAAGTCAGTCGCGACTTTACGATGAACACCAATGTGGGAACCACATGTTCCGTTGGTTTAGGGTTTGCAGATAGCCAGGGCAGATTGACGCGCCATTCAGTCAAGTTGGCGGTCATAATTGCAGGTTTATCGTGTAGCAGCCGGAAGAACAGGTCCACTAACACCAACGCCCAAAGACCCTGCCTGTGGTGATCTGGCTCATCTGAAAGAAGCTCTGGGTTCATCAGAGTATTGGAAAAACTCTGATCAATGTTATGCATGTTGAGCGTTTGCACGCACTGGCATACAATCTTGTACATGTCCCAGCTACGTTTGTAGTCACACTGTTGAAAAGAGGCTCGCATCTGGAAATAAACGGTTAGTGGGCTTTATATCTAGTGTTAGAAAAAGGATTCATATCTTCCAAGGTTACATACGACAAGAATGGCAGTAATTAGATCTGTCTTGGTTCCCGCAATTTGTCTCTGCCACGCCGGTACCATACGTAGACAACAACGATACATTCTGCGAGGCATGTCGTTCCCTCGTTGCGCCATCTCGACTGGAGTCGGTAAGGACCCGTGGTAGAGTATACTGTAATAGAGAACGAGTGTGGCCGAGTCGATACTGATCTCCGGTATGTCGACAATGTCTGGAATTAGTTGCATAAGCTTGACATTGATAAACCCCGGGAATGTGTCGATCTTGTAGTGCTTGAAAAAGTCTATGTAGTCTGTCAATGGAGGCCAACCGGGCTTCAGCACCAGGCCGAGTAATAAAAGAAGCTGGTGGGCTGAGATAGTCAAGTCCTTACTTTCAATAAAGGCTTTGGAAAGCTCTGGCGGAACATAGCTGTCCAGATACATAGTCTGTTTGCTGAACCTTTGCCGTTTGAGATCCATAACTTGGTCCATGGCTTGTTTGAGGAGGGTTGGTACGTTCGCAGGTGTAGTTGGACAATTGGTTGAACAACAGGAAGTTGGCTCTTCTGCGATGGTCTCGGTCTCGGTCTCGGTCTCGGTTTTCGATGTCCAAGATATTGTGGACTGTGCGCCAGGTGACTGTGTTGACAGCAGCGGAGGAACACTATTGTGAATTCCGAAGCCATGGGTGTCGGTGGTGATAGACCCTCTCCGGGACCCAGCCTGCGGTGATGCAGTCATGAGTCGGGAACATTCTGTCTCGATCTGTTGCAGTCTCTCAAAAAGGGCCGATCGATCACTGCTTCTGACAAGAGAGGTTAGATGTGCAATCAAGAACGACCGCTTAACGACAGCGCAAGCCTCAGGGAACAGGCCAGCAAGCGGAAGAAACTACATGGAGAATGGCACGTACGCCTGTTGGGATTGTGCCGTAGTAGCGCTTAACTTTTTCCTTTTCCGCCGAGCAGGATAGACACATGCTAGATGTCGAGCGAAGCATCCATCGCAGGTAGGCTTTGCGCGATTGCAGCGATTCTGGTGTTATTGTAAGCTGATGATCCAATCCATATCCGGCCGCATGACTGGACGACCAATAGCAGATGCCGTTGGCCAAGGTGGGGATGAGAGGCAGGGAGTTCAGTTTTTACCTTTCGAGCCTTGCAGCCGAGACACTGTTTGGTATTTGCGTCAGAATGCCAAGCGTCCCGCGGAGGAGTGTTGGATGATAAGGGGCAAGGGAACATGAGACCGGGGATTGAGTCCCGTCAAACTTACCGCCAGCCCATTCAGATCCTGGCTCGGTTGCTTGATGGGATCCATATAGGAGTAGTGCTAGAGAGAGCTCTAGAGTCGGGCTTCAAGAAAAGTCCACGGGGTTTCGGTTTCGTATAGGGGAACACACGGATGAGGAATAGAAGGGCGAAATCCGACCCAGGAGATTATCAATGCTTTTGAGGCAGTGTAAGGTATCGCGTAGGCATGAGGCTCGCTCTCCGGGATCCGCTGGGCTTGAAAATGACTGGGTTTACCTTGCAGGACCAAAAAACTTTAGCTTAATGCCGCTCTTCGGTATTTGCCAAGATCCGATGACGGCATGAGCAATGGGTTTCACGGTGCCTAAAACAGTAAGCTTCTAGAACAACCAGTGTCTATTTTCAAGCCCTTTCTATTTTTCCCCCCATCGGTCTCCGGTGAGCTGCAACAGTGTGGTCGGATCGGGCTTCGCGTTTCGGTCTGCGGACAATTTGAAAAGTCCATCCGGGGGAATTGCAGGGATGGAGTGGAGACTGATGTGATAACTCTCGGAGAATACGGCCGGGGGCTTGATTGGGTGAAGACTTGATATCGAGATGCCCGTCAAAGCCGAAAGTCCGTCCCACAATTATATGCCCGTCCCACAGTCATAAAGCCGTCCCACAAATGTAAAGCCGTCCCACAATTGCCGGCGTGGCAAATGAGCAAGTCTCAGCGGGTTACCGGATTCTGGGGTTGTGATATGATAATGGTGTAGAGCTGTGTATATCTTAAGGGCGTTTCGCTCGCCTTGTTAGAGTCACCACTTCTGGCAAGCTCAACGACCAGATGCGAGCCGAACTTGTATAATCCGACATTTTCTGTCACTCTCATTCAATTTTCAATTTTCATGAACTTCCATTCACTCCGGCTGCGCATTTTACCTTCGTCAAATCTCGAGCGGCACGATCCGTTGCGAAGGAAAGATGGACTCCAAGGCTGAGAAGCCAACCTCTGCCCGAGGGTCGTCCAATTCCTCAATCACCAACATTGGGAACACCAACGAGACGAACATCGTCGACAAGGGAGAAGAGCAGGTACACGACGAGGTGCTTCAACTTGCCAGGAGGTTGACAACTCAATCCCACCAAGGCGCCTCAGCATCCCTCTTTCCTCTCGCCGAAGACGGACCGTTAGACCCCAACAGTCCAAAGTTCAACGCAAAGAAATGGGCCAAGGCATTCTTCAAAGCCAGGACGGAGTCGCTCGGAGGAACTCCACCCAAGACCACTGGCGTTGCCTTCAAGAACCTCAGCGTCTACGGGTTTGGCTCGGATACCGACTTCCAGAAGAGCGTGGGAAACATCTTCTTGGATGCTGGCACAATGGTGAAGAAGCTGCTCCACAGGAAGCAGAAACGTGTCGATATCTTGCACGATCTCGAGGGTGTTGTGCATAAGGGAGAGATGCTTTGCGTGCTGGGCCCTCCCGGCTCAGGCTGCTCGACGTTTCTCAAGACCATTGCTGGCGACACCCATGGCTTCCATATCGAATCGACGTCTACGGTGAATTATCAAGGCATCCATCCCGACCAGATCCAAACTGCGTTCCGAGGCGAAGCGATCTATACTGCAGAGGTCGATCACCATTTTCCGCAACTCACAGTGGGCGATACTCTCTACTTTGCGGCCGCTGCCCGGTGCCCTAAGAACATCCCTGCTGGAACCAGTCGGACGGAATATGTGGAACATCTCCGGGATGTGATCATGGCCATGTTCGGCATATCACACACAAAGAATACTCGCGTTGGTGATGACTTTGTTCGAGGTGTCAGTGGTGGTGAGAGGAAGCGAGTCACGATCGCCGAAGCATCTCTGAGCTATTCACCATTGCAATGCTGGGATAATAGCACCAGAGGTCTCGATAGTGCAAATGCGGTAGAGTTTTGCCGCACACTAAGGACCCAGGCCGATGTTATGGGTTGCACTTCATTCGTTGCTATCTATCAAGCACCTCAGGATGCCTATGATGTGAGTAGACGGAAAGCATTCCCCATATTAAGAACCCATACTAATACCTGGAAAGCTTTTCGAGAAGGTTCTTTTATTGTACAAGGGCCGGCAAATCTTCTTTGGGAAAGCTACCAGGGCCAAGGAATACTTCGAGGAGCTTGGGTTTATCTGCCCCGAGCAACAGACCACCGCTGATTTCTTAACGTCCATGACAAGTCCGTCAGAGCGAATCGTTCGCCCCGGGTGGGAAGACAAAACACCTCGAAGCCCAGATGAATTTTCCCAGATGTGGAAGCAAAGCCGTGATCGAGCACTGTTGCTGGAAGAAATTGAGGATTATGTTATCCGGCATCCTTTCCACGGAGAACACTACGACAAATTCCTCGAGTCGCGACGGATGGATCAGTCCTCCGCTCAACGTGTCAAGTCTCCTTTCACCTTGTCGTATCTGCAGCAGATGCGACTGACGATGTGGCGAAGCATAGTAATGCTCAAGGCAGATCCTAGTCTGACTATTACTATGCTCGTCACCAACTTTCTCCAAGCACTCATTGTTAGCAGCATTTTCTACAACTTGCCTGGGACAACAGCATCCCTCCAGAGTCGCGCCGTCCTATTATTCTTCCTCATCCTGATGAATGCCTTCAGTAGCATCTTGGAGATTTTATCTCTTTATGCTAAACGCAAGATCATTGAGAAACATGCCAGATATGCGCTTTATCACCCAAGTGCCGAGGCTCTTTCTTCAATGGTCGTGGATCTCCCGTACAAGATTGTCAATGCGATATTTACCAATATCGTAATGTATTTCATGGGAAATCTACGGCGGGAACCAGGAGCATTTTTCTATTTCCTACTCCTGATCTTCACGACCACTTTAACCATGTCTATGCTCTTCCGGTTGATTGGATCTGTCACAAAGTCCATTGCTCAGGCGATGGCACCATCTGCGATTATCTTGCTTGCCTTGATACTGTATACCGGCTTCACTATTCCCGTGCAGTATATGCGAAGTTGGATTAGCTGGGCTCGCTGGGCTAACCCACTCTTCTACGGTCTTGAGTCCATCATGCTCAACGAGTTTGCCGGCAGAGATTTCCGGTGTTCTACCTATGTCCCGTCCGGTGTGGGATACGACAACGCCTCACCAACCGGCAGAGCATGCGCCACGCAAGGCTCTGTTCCTGGGCAAGATACTGTTAGTGGGACTGCATATCTCAAAACTGCTTACGGGTATGACAACTCTCATAGATGGCGCAACTTTGGCGTCATGATCGCATTCATGATTCTCTACCTTGTACTGCACCTTGTGGCCACGGAGTATGTTGCATCCGAGCGCTCTAAAGGAGAGGTGCTGGTGTACGTTCGCAAAGCGTTGAAGAACCTCAAGAAGTCAGCCGGTGATATCGAGAGCGGTCCAGTTACTTCAACCCATCAACAAACATATGACGGCAATACCTCAGGTGCTGAGGTCGAAAAACAGACCTCTGTTTTCCACTGGAGGAATGTTTGTTATGACATCAAAATCAAGGGAGAGCCTCGCACAATCTTGGATCGCGTTGACGGTTGGGTGAGGCCAGGGACTCTCACGGCGCTGATGGTAAGAAAATTGCACATATCTTGTTAAGTACACCATCGCTAATAAGTCAACACAGGGTTCTTCTGGAGCTGGTAAGACTACGCTTCTTGACGTTCTGGCTAGTCGTGTAACTATGGGCGTTGTTACGGGCGACATGCTTGTTAACGACAAGCTACGGGATGAGTCCTTTCAACGCAAAACTGGCTACGTGCAGCAGCAAGATCTCCATCTTCACACATCGACTGTTCGCGAGGCTCTCGCTTTCAGTGCCCTACTTCGGCAGCCATCCAAATACAGTCGCCAGGAAAAGCTTGATTATGTGGACACAGTCATTGGTCTCCTTAATATGGAGGAATACGCTGATGCCGTTATTGGCGTACCTGGTGAAGGCCTTAATGTTGAGCAACGCAAGCGACTGACGATTGGTGTTGAACTTGCTGCTCGTCCTCAGCTTCTTCTCTTCTTCGATGAGCCTACGTCAGGCTTGGATAGTCAGACATCGTGGTCGATTTGCAACCTGATGGAGAAGTTGACCAAGAATGGTCAAGCTATCCTATGCACCATCCATCAACCCTCTGCTATGCTATTCGAAAGGTTCGACCGCCTTTTGCTCTTATCCAAGGGTAAAACTATCTATTTCGGCGACATTGGCAAGAACTCGCAGATTCTCGTTGACTATTTCACCCACAACGGAGCACACGATCTTCCCGCCAAATCAAACCCCGCTGAGTACATGCTTGAAGTCATTGGTGCAGCCCCCGGCGCCACTACAGAGATTGACTGGCCAGAGGTTTGGCGAAACAGTGCTCAGTATCAAGTGGTTCAAAAGGAGCTTGAAAAGCTTGCAACTTCGACCACTTCCGAGCAGTCGAGCGAGGATCCTTCGATATACAAGGAGTTTGCTGCATCTTCTCTCGAACAGCATAGACAGGTGACAAAGAGAGTCTTTGAGCAGTATTGGCGAAGCCCTGGATACATCTACTCGAAAGTGCTTCTAGCAATCGGCACGGTAAGGACTTTACCAGCAGGAGATTTAGACAGGCTTTTGGCTAACTAGGGTACAGTCACTCTTCATCGGCTTGTCATTCTTAAATGGCGATAATACCCAGCGCGGACTACTGAACCAAATGTTCGGCGTTTTCATTTTTCTCAGTCTTTTCCCACAATTGATCAACCAGATTATGCCTGTTTTCGCTTCACAACGTACGATGTATGAGGCTCGTGAGCGTCCCTCCAAGGCCTACTCTTGGAAGGCGTTTATGAGTGCAAATATCCTTGTTGAGATTGCCTGGAACTCGGTGAGTAAAGTCGCCATTGGCATTAGAGGAATAGCACTAACTTGACGGCAGCTCATGTCAGTGTTCTGCTACATCTGCTGGTACTATCCTATCGGTCTTTATAAGAATGCAGAATGGACTGATAGCGTCCATTCACGAGGCATCACAATGTTCCTTCACCTCTGGATTTTCTTCATGTTCGCCAGCACGTTTGCGCACCTGATGATCGCGGGACTTCCGTCCGCCGATATAGCTGGAGGTGCTATGAACCTCTTTCTGATTATGATGTTCACGTTCTGCGGGTAAGCTTCTATTTGCGAAGAAAAAGAGGAAGAAAACAAAATCACGAACCACGACTAACATAACTTGTTAGTGTTCTTGCTGGACCGGATGCCCTTCCTGGCTTCTGGATCTTCATGTACCGCATCAACCCTTTCACTTACATCATTGAGAGTTTCCTGGGCACATCACTTGGCAATGCTCCTATGTACTGCCAGTTTAACGAGTTCATCCGCTTCGCTGCTCCGAACGGCACGACATGCGGAGAGTACGCTTCGAGCTACCTATCCCGAGTAGGAGGTTACCTGGCCGATTCTGACGCTACCGACTGCCAATACTGTGCAATGTCTGAGACCAACGAATTCTTGGCCAGTGTCAATGTCAACTTTGACCATAGATGGAGAAATTTCGGATTCATGTGGGTCTACTGTATTTTCAACATTGTCATGGCGTTGGTGTTTTACTGGCTGGCAAGAGTTCCGAAGACCAAGAAGGCAAAGAGAGAATAGGAGTGACAGGAGCAGTAAAGGTGTCTCTCTCCGAAGAACAAGAAAGCAAAGAGAGACGATAGGAGTCACCCATGGTGAACGTGGCGTTGGCACGTTTGATCCGGCGGATGGCTCCTGGGAAGCCAGGAGCAGTGAAGGTGTATCTCGCCTAAGACAAGACGCAAAGATTTCATAGCCATAGTCGTACATTTCTCCAACTGTAAGTTATTAATACATCAATGATTACTATCTAGACCAAGGATATCTCTAATTTAAGATCGATCATACCTCTATCTATTTGTAGAGTTAGCCAGCACATTGTCTTGCCCTAATGTGGAATTGGCTGCATTCTATACCCATATAGCGTCAATCGAGTTACATTATTATCAAGACCGTGTTGATGGAGACTGTACCCGAGCTTGGGTGCTACTAGAGTATTAGTGTATGTTGTACAATTGAGGTTTTGGCATTCCTTGGATACAGGTGTCTCAGGTGTCAGAGTTAGTCCTACAGCTAGGACAGAAGGATAAGGAGGTAAGGGAAAAATTCGCGCAATGCATGTACAAGGAGTAATTCCTCTGGTTCTTCCAGCGATCTACACCAATCCCCCAAGACTGACAAGAAACCCCTGGTGACCAGACCTACTGAAGATCGGTCCCAGCAAATATTCAGCCCAAGACCTCGCAAGACGTGCTATCCCCCCCCCCCATAAACGTGGTATATGGCCCTATTCCCCCACACTCGCCACCTTTCACTACTGGGTGGCGCTTTACCCTGAGCAAATGTCACTTGCGCAAAACAAAGCTTTCGAAATCGACGGAGGCAAAGAATTCTAGAACTTACCGACACACAGCCATCCGCCATGGCTCCCGAATCTAGAAATGTCGTGCAGTTCATTACAGACGACCTAGGACTCATGCTCGGATGCTATGAGCTCAAATGATGTACTCTGGAGGTGTGCAATCGAAAACTTCCTTAGCCACAGACTCACGCATTCCTGGGACATGGAAACGGTAGAGATCGCAGTGGCATTGGTACCAGAGCGTATGCAAAGCGATATAGCTGCTTGCATCCCTCCCTGGTGTTGTTTCGTGGCGGATGTCAAGAACCTACACTACCCGGTAGTCAGCCACCGATCTGGTCGTCGGGTCATTGTATTACGCCCTGACATACTTACGGAGTAGGTAGATTGGACTAAGATATCATAGGGTGTTTCGTTCATGTCGAATTTCTGGCTGCTGATCCATCTTTCTCTTCATAACTATTCTGCATATACGACCCGAAGAACGTCCACACGGCAACGTTACCATTATTTCCCCCCCCTCATATGTCACTGTCTAGATACAAGAGTCACATCAGTAAAATAACGCACATAAGTCTCTACACTCTTATAACCTCCTCGACATGTCCTGTAACATGATGCGATGCTCCCTACAGAGCAGCTGTCTGTCCGCCGTTTTTGTTAGACAATCTGAGCTTCGCCCATTTCAGGCTCAACACACAATGAGTCGAGATCAACACCATCTTGTTCCTGGAGGACGAAGTGTCCCAGTCGACGATATTGAGGCAACCGGTTTGACGATGTTCCGAGTTGTTCTAGCATAATGCATACAATGTTACGTGTTGTTTCTTTGTCCTGGAAGTAGCTATAGTCGAGCTTCAAAGGCATATAAGAAATTTTCTTGCCTTGGATGACTTGCACATCTGAGGTGTCTAAAAAGATCTGTACACGGAACTCGGCGGCAGAAGTCTGGAAAGTGACAAACGGCATATTGACAAGCTCGCAAATTGCCGGTATGACTCTGGCCCTGAGGACAGCCGAGGCACGTAGAACGGCGGACATCTTGTCAGGCGTGCTGGTTTCTACTGTCGTGCGCACTAGCTCTACAAGACATTCTGCCTTGGCTGACAGTCCCCATCCTTTGACAGGCCCATCCACAGATGCCCAAGACCAGGACGGAGCTCGGTAACCTTGTGTGAGACGTGGTTTGGGCTCATATATTCTCCAGTCCAGCATGAGCTCAAATCGTGATTTCCACAAACCAGCCACGTATTCATCGCCGGTAAGTTTCTCAAACCATTTAGCAACCCCAGCTATAGCGTGAAGTTTGTCGGAGGGACGCGTAAGCTCACAACGAGAGTACTCCGTTATCAGACTACCCCAAAGGCCCATTGACCTCACATTCCTTACTTTGGTCTGTGGGGAGGGCGCTTCCAGCTCTACCTTAGAGAGGTTCAATGTCTTATCAGAATAATGAAAGGGAACTCCTTTAGGAAATGCTTCGCATTTGTGCTCAGTCCAACATTCCCAGAGAATCTGATGTCGTCCAAAGAAGAGAGTGCGTGGCGAAAGATGTCGTTCTTGGAATACCCAACCACGATTGTGTAAGGGGCCCTCGTGGATCTGGCGGTCCCAATACTTGTAGTCTAAGATGTAGAAAGACTGGGGCTCATCAGAGAACAACATGCTTTGAACCATACGGGGACGAATAAAGGCTGGGTCTCCCTCATGAAAGAGACTATCATCTGGGCTTGTAGACCCTGAGGCGGCAATTGTGCATACAGAGTTGGAGTAAACAAGATGCATGGTTGTGGCCTCTTTGGCCCAGTCGTCCTGCTGGTCTTGGATGATACATAGAGCATCTATCCAGACGTAGCGGATAGAAAATTGCCGGGCAACTTCGAATACGTCTCGAAACAAGACGGGAAGTTCAACGATTGGCCGACCTCTGCGAAAGGTTTCAACGTTGGAAGACAAGAGGCGAATTGGATTTGAGCCCCAGCGGTAGCTGAGAGTAAGGTAACGTGCTGAAGACGGTGCCGCATCTTCGGCTGTTACACAGAGTCTCCAGCTTGTGGAATCTTGGCTGCCAATATCGAGCATCCGCGTAGGATGCCAGATTTTGGGTGAGAGATCACTTTCTCTACAAGCCGGGTGGGAAGCGCGGCAGTGCGTAAGCCATTGAAGTCCGGTCGCAGTCGCAGCGCTCGTCGATAAGACATTCTGAAGGACTGATGTTTCAAGCCTCCCCTTGTATTCGGCGTCTGAAGACGGGAACATCAGCTCGAGGTCCATTTGATTTGAGGTTAGAGCATACCGTCGATAGAAACGAGATAAAAATAAGCTCCAGCATGATTGCCCGTCGAAGGGTTCGAATAAGTAACATACAGCTTAATAGCCACATCCGAACCTACAGTTGCATTGAACTGCATAGGCCTCCATAACTCAGGCGATTCAGACCATCGATGACGATATTGACGGCTCAGGTGCCATACGACGGAGCAGATATAACACCTATTTCGTACAGCTTCCCTGAATACTTTGAAGGTCTGCTCCTTGATCATGACCGCGTTCTTAGAAGCGTCAGATGTCTTGACGAGAAGAACGCCCCGGCAATCTGAACAAAGGCCATCCTGATGTTTGACATGGGTTGCCATAGAGAGCTTAAATGGTGTATTGACGAAGGGAAGCAGTGGGCATTGTCCATCCTCTAGGCTGGGGATGATGAGGGAAATATGGGAGTCAATGGGTTCACAGGTATCTATTGGCTCCCGGCAGCGGCAGATCTTTCAGCCGGCGAGGGGCTTTGCGACTGGACGCGGGGTCCCTAGATCTGTAGCAAAACACCTCTCGACACCTCTCAACACATAGGGAAACAAAAAAAGGAAAAGAAAACAACGCGCCCAATCCCCCGCCAGCATAAACCCCAGCACAGCTCAGGGTTGCTGTTACCTTGGGAAACCTAACCATCACAAGCGGCAACCCTCTATCGTTTAGAGAGGTCAAGAAGGCCTCTGGGTCAAAGTATGCTGGTAAGGAAAGGAGGGCGCTTTACCAGTAGCCTTGGCTTAGCTTCATACGGGTGGCGACAACATACTGCTAGCAGCTTACCCTAGGTTGAAGTAGATAATTCAATTGCACCAACTACACAGCCGAAGGGTGCGGTCATTTGCAATGTTAGTACCTGGAGTCAGTTTTGTGTCTACGGCAACATGTGCCAACGAATTGACGGGCATGTTATGGCAACCCCGGCGAACGACCTTTGGGAATGTGGACGATTTACATATTCATTCTTCAATTTGCTAACAATATTAAATCATTTACAAAGAGATTCTCCAACCACCAATCATTCGATTTTACCACCAAGTCAAGGCTACCCACCCAGCGTCAATTATGGGCTATATTTCTCACGAACCTTGAATGCCACTCTCGGCGCAGGAATGATGTTCCAGATCTCCTCAGCGGTCTCATCGTACGTTCTGTCATTGCCTCTTTTAAGAGTGTGAGGAAGCTGCCACGCCTTATCCTTGTTCTTGAGCCACATGCGAACAAGGTAGCGGGTGTTCTCCGGCGTGTCCACAAATTCCTCTCGAGCGTGGAGATTTCCGAGATTGTTGATGAACGCAAGGTCACCGGGATCCATGCTCAAGGACAGCTGGTATTTGTCGGCGAGCTGCTGCACCATGTCTAAGGCTTCCACCTGCTTAGGGGTCGGTTTGGGGGCAAAGGTTCCATCGTCAGCTGGCTCTGTGGCCATGAGATGGATCCGTCCAAAGTTCAGGATGATGTGTCCCTCATGGTTGAACAAGAGCGCTCGGCGTTCGGGGTGAATGAACAAGCTCCGCCTTTCGAAGGTTAGTTATTGCTCGAGATTTGCCAATCTTGGACACTTACGAGTCGAAATACCAGTCAGGGCTTGCTAACGTCTCCAGAACGTCTGGTCTAGAAGCGGCGAGGTCGTTATATATTGCGTATGAAGAAGCGATGTTATGATTTCCGCCAATCTCAGCTCGACCGCGACTATGGAGGGCCAGGATATCCGGGAATTGATCTGTGTGGAACGCCTAATGCATTTTGAGCGTCAGTCATCACGTAAAAGAGGTGGGTGAATCTACCAAGCGCGCGTTAGAATCCCTTGCAGGACGATCAGCCTGCGGTGCCGCCATTTCCTTGGCCTCGAGGATGTGAACTATAACTCGGTATTAGCAGCAGCATAAAAATGGACAAAAAGAGCTGGTCTGCTGACGAAGCATGTTGCCTTCTTCGTCTTGCTTCCCCCGAGTCTCTGCTATGTAACTCGACAAGCCAAGGAATATGAGCACATTGTCCTCGGGAGAGTAGTGGCCGGAGTCTAAGCCACGAAGAACGAAGAAGCCTTTTCCTTGATGAAGGTCCCCGCTCAGAGCGCGCAGCTTTTCAGCCAAGGTAGGGAGTGGGAAGTTTGATTGAGTAACCTCACTTCCGTCCAATTCCAGACCTATTTAAGTTTAGCTCCATACCGATAACAACGATTCTTTTCTCAGAGTGTCATTACTTTTGAAGTGAGCCAGAGCATCTTCAATCTCAGACTTTTCGGCATCATCGAAGCGGTGTATGTACTCCTCTTTAGTTCCGAAATCGCTTCCATGCCAGGCAAGGGAATGATCCAGGTGAGAGGGCCAACCACTTAAGACACTGGTGATTTGGGTCGATGTAGTGTCCGTGCCCTTGTTCACAACATCACCAAACACCTGAGGAAAGGGTACAACATTTGCTGGCGTCATTTCTGCTTGTGTTTGTACGGAATGATGGATGTAGTTGTTGCTCCATAATGGGTCCTAGCTCTGATGCTAACGCTAATGCCGAATATATAGTTACAGCACCACTTCGTTGCCAAATGTCTTTTGAGTTGTCAAGCGCGTGACAGCATCCTTTCGAGGCCGATTCCGCAGAGCCTCATTTATCTCACAAGGTGAGCTTTTACAAAGGTGGGAAACTTGACTGTTGTACGTTGCATTGCAGTAGTCACAAAGAGCCTTGCGCATCGTCATCAGACATTTGCCACAGAATACCGACGTCTTATTCGCCGCCGAACATACCCCGCAGTTGCTGAGGGTGTTGACCGGCGTGGGGTATCTGACTCAATACGTTGCATTACAGAAGCCACGAAGAGCCTCGCGCATCGCCATCGGAACTTCGCGGCAGGATATAGTCTTTTCATTCGGCGCCGAACATACTTCCGCCGCTGTTGAGGCTCTTTGAATGTATAGTCGTCTTTTCATTCGCCGTGGAACATACTCCGCGGTTGTTGAGGGTGCTCGCAAACGTGGATCATATGACTGATTAACGTGCGTTAAAGAACTCATGATGAGTGTTACGTATCGTCATCGGACCTTCACGGCAGGATACCGTCTTTTCATTCGCTGTCGAACATGCCCCCGCAGTCGTTGAGGCCCCCGGGCCAAGCATGTTTGCTAAAGGAGGGATGGCAAGAGATAGGAGACTCCCGGCGGTTCAGAGGACGACTCATAAGACGTGCTGCGTGCAGACTGCATACCAGAGCAACGAAATCCGATAGGCTGAGAAACAATGCCCAGTCCCCGAACCGGTATTCCGGGCAATGCAGAAGAGTAGATTGCGTGGTTAGGGACAAGTTGAGAGGGGTCATCCTAGCGTAAGAGATGGACACGCCAGGTACCGAGCAGGGCACGAGTCACAGGCTTGAGCATCTTGAAGATGTTGACAATGTGATTAAGATTCAACCTTGGGATTTACAGTAGCTAAACTCTTGCATCACTTGCTCCCCTGAACCATTCAATTTTGTACACTACAAACGCCGAAATGATGACTAGGGCGGTGAACTAAAGATAGATGGAGATGAAGAAGAACGCTACAAGATCGGCCAGATAGCCATTTTAGCTTGCTCCTCATTATCGTATTGGAACCTATGACGGTAGCGCAGAGCTGGTCTCTAACCGATTTTGCCCGACGATCACGAGCGCACTGCCTACATCTATATCAGGATCTTGTATGTTAACATCCACGAATACCCAGAGCCTCATTCGGCTACCTAAACAGGGTCTCCCGGACCATCAGACATGTGGCTCGTCAAAGTCAGCTGGGACTCCTCAGAAGGCGAAAAGCCCAATGACACGAGGTGCGTTATCGACGCCTTTCGGACCAAA
This sequence comes from Ilyonectria destructans, assembly GCA_020740775.1. NCBI lineage: Eukaryota > Fungi > Ascomycota > Sordariomycetes > Hypocreales > Nectriaceae > Ilyonectria > Ilyonectria destructans. The sequence goes on from JAHEWK010000033.1 coordinate 62,544, forward strand.
GGTTGCGAACAGCGAACAGCTGATAGGCTGGTATGGAGGTCAAGACTTCCCCCGCTCCCCTCTTTTGTTTGTGTCAGCTACGGCGATGCTTCTGCTACGGCCACACCTTTATCACGACGGTACTATGTGGTCATCTGCCGTGCTATACCTAGCTAACCGCATCAGGCGCTACAATCACAGCAAGGGTAGGGGAATAGACGCTGCGACTACGGAAGCAGATGCATGGTTAGTGCTTTGAGTGAGGCTCTGCTGGATGCGGCAGGACGTGGCAACATGACGTGTGCCTCTCAATAAGGCCGAGCCTCGTCAAGACTTTCTATTCATGTACTAGTACTCTCGAAGTGGGGTATGGTAAAGTGCATATTTACTTTCTTCCCACTTTCTCATGACGCTTGATAACTTTCCTTACTACCTACGTTTACCTACCTCGAATACCTCAGATCCGCGTTGACTGTAGCCTTTACGAATCATCATGGATCCAACCCCAACAAATATTTCAACTTTTATGTTTCCCACCGCCGTGTGCACACGCAATCCTTCACCTTCACCAGCACCTGATCTTTCACGGCTTGACTGGTGCGAATCGGCATTGAATCCTAAAAATCGCATCGACAGCCTTCAGCCATTGCCCAACGGCGAGTGGATCATCCATGGAGCAGACCTTGCTGGCACGCGATGGTTCGCCGTCCCGAAATTTGCCATGGGGAAACCTCCACTGCGAATCGATGTTCATGTACCAGAATTCTCCAACGCACCAGGATACCTCAGAGATGCTCTTTTACCCAACTCACCCATGTTCGGCGAGCTCGAGGATGCCGGTAACTCAAATATCGCCATCCACATCTCACGAGCGCTCCACTATTGGTCTCATCACAATAAGGACATTGAAAAAGCGTACTTCGAGCTGCCATTCGGGTCCCGAATCGTTTTCGAGACTATGAGCCACGACGTTCGTCGGATCAAAATCCAATTCGCGCCGATTTACGACATTGAGAGACAGTGGTTATCAATCAAGGCTCTTCAAGACATGTGGAAGCTGCCTGATGATGCATGGCCAAGAGTCGTGGATTTTGACAGTCTACAATTCCGACGGCAACTGCACGACACCATCACCGTCGTCTCCATTTGCGGTCATGGCAATCAGCAGTTTGTATTCAAAAGTTTGATGAACGACCTGAAATATTTCTATCACGAGCTCAAGGTCTTCATGGCCATGAAGCCACACCCAAACATCATCTCCAGGCCTATTTATTTAGTGACGAAAAAATGCAGCTTTGGTGGGAGGCGTGGTGTCTGTGGCATGATCTTGGAATATCATCCCAAAGGCACATTACGAAGATGGCTCAAAGAGCGCCGACAGACTTTGTGTCTAGATAGTCACGCCGCTGAAATTTCCTGGGCGAAGCAGATAATCTCGGCGCTCGTGCATATTCAAGAGCATGGCCCGGGATTTTACACGAATCTCAAGCCGGACAACATAGTCATGGCAGAGTCTGCCAGCTCACCCATTCCCAAAGCCGTCATCATCGACTTTGAACAACGCCTGGGTTCCCCAGCATGGACACCACCTGAGATTCATTCCATGACATTTCTAACCGACCTGATTCATCACGATCCTCGGTCCTCCATTTCACAAACGTCTCGAGATCTTTTCAAACGATACGGAGTTGCCGTGCCAGATACAGAAAAGGCGACTCGGTACACGAACCCCGAGGTTGGGTACTGCTATCCATGGTCTAGTCTACTTCCCCGGGAGCGTGAAGCTGCCCAGATCTTCATGGTGGGAAAACTGCTGTGGTGTATATTCGAAAACGCATCCATGCTGAACAGCTATATTGGCATCAACTCTTTTCGCGACAACTATTCGGAAAAGCTCTTCCCGGACTTCACGAGGACACCGGAATCACTCAGAGAATGCATTTTGCGGTGCACAGCAGGGTCTTGGGAATCCCGTGAGAGGACGCCGCCATTAGTAGCAAGAGGTAGGACGATTGTGCTTCGAGCTAGTCAGAACCAGACGGGCGGAGATAGCCTCGAGGAAGTTCAGATGGCCATCAGAAAATGGTGGCGACAACAGATAGCAGATGCGGAAACATTCTTCGAGCGCCGATTTGCTGGCAAGGGGGATGACTACTGGGTAGTGCGATCAAGTCTGCGGGATGTGCTTGAGGTGTTGGAGAGTATGGAAGCTTGACATTTCTTGATCGAAGGCCTGTGACGTTGGCGGGTACCTATGAACCTTTGACGAAAATAACGATTGATATCATCAAGCCAACTGCTGTCTGAAGCTTGATAGATGTGCCTGAGATATATGATCATGAAATCGGCGTAAGGAAAGACAAAAGAAGCTTAGTACATGCTATAGGCCCTCCCCGCCGTGACTGCCATCATCCATCGGCTGTAGTTGTAACCAGCACCAGTAGGTATTAAAGCATGAATCGCTAATAAAATTGGGATGACCCAGTGAAGAAAAGAATACAATTTTAAAACCATTACAAGAGAAAACCTAACCACCAAGCATTGAAACCGCTATTCACAAAGCTGCTGACCTGCGCGAAGGTCATACTAGCGACCAACCACTGCAATCAGCATTCCGTCGTAGTTCTTGTCTCCCACCATCTGCAGAACAGTAGAGTCCACACGCGGATCAGCACCCACCCTTTCGATGAGCTCTCTGATCTTGATAACAGTCTCGTCAGTATTGGTGTGTTTGGGGTCAACGATAGTCCCTCGACGGACGACGTTGTCGACAATGATGCATGCGCCAGGACGGGCCATGTCGGCAGCTTGGTCGAAGTAGACTCAGCCATTGAGCTTGTCGGCATCGATGAAGACGAAATCGAACTTTTCGCGTCGGCCTTGTCGAACATCTTCCAAGAGTGCCGGCAGGACCTCGACGCCGTTCCCATGAATGACCTCCACACGATGGCCAAGTCCAGCCATATCCAAGTTCTCGCGTGCTACCTTGACATGAAGGGGCACGGATTCTATGCTGGTGACAAGGGTGGTTGGGTTGGCATTTGCGAGGAATATGGTGCTGTAGCCACCCAGAGTACCGACTTCGAGGATATGCTGCGCGTTCGCAATCTTTGCTTGAACTTGGATGTACTTTCCTTGTGAAGGTGACACGGAGATGTCGGGCAACCCAGACTCTTGTTGATGCTTGAATGCTTTCGCAAGTACCTCGTTGCTTGGAATCCGTCCTTCGTTGTGTGTTTGTGCAAATGCCCATTCATCGACAGCTACCCAGCGAGAATCACGACCTGTCACCTTGTACCACTCCTGGCTGCCATACTTTGGGCCACCTTTGAAGAAGGAGGCGAGGTCACTTAAGAAGGGCCACATGCCGTAAAATACCCTCGTTACGTAGTTGTGCCTATTTGCTTTAGAAATGGAATTTCTCCTCGAAGGGTGAGAGGGGCCTTACAAAACGCTCTTTGCGACCTCTTCATGAAGATCCCACGCCATGGCGATTTCATAGATGAACTCAGTCTCGCCCGGTACTTGAACTTTGACCCTTCCTAGCTCTTTGAACCCAAACTTGGAATAAAGCTGGTTCCCCATCCTGCCAGCAAACATGGTTACGGCGACATCCTCATTCCTCGCTCTCTCCATTCCCCACGTCAACAGCTTTGAGGCAGCCCCTCGCCTCCAGTAGTCTGGCAGCGTTGCCATTTGTCGCAACGAGAGCTGTCTTTCCCCAAACCTGCCGACGAATATCTCCTTCCTGGCCTTCATTGTGGCCTCTGAGTATGCCTTCAACCGCGCTGGACTGCAATCCTTCCTTTCCGGGTGGTTCTTGGGCGGAGCCACGGCTGGGATGTCTGGATTTGGCTCTCTGTTGCCAGGGTTGTCCCAGATGCTCAAAGCGATGACCTTGGTCTTCTCTGGGTTTTCGAGATCGGGTGCTTCCGCGACCATGATGGTGTTTTGGCCCGCAAAAGTGGTTTTGAGGTACTCGGCGTAGTACATTTTTGTGTACTTGTAGTGCTCTTCTGGATATTTCTCTCGGTATGGGTATCGGTAAGCAAATTGCTCGTCGTAGGGAAACGCCTTGATAACGATGTTGACGACGGCGTCGAGGTCATCAGCCGTAACAGGCCGAATTGAGATATCCATGTTGTTGGGGCGTGAAGTCTTTTTGCTGCTATGTAGTATGGTAAAAAAGTCGGAGAATGATAATGGGGAGAGAACAACCAAGACAAGAGCAGTTGCAATATAAACAAGGCGGATAAAGACTGATGGACGCCTCGCCATGTTTGAATTGACATTGACGCGGAAGCCCAGGGTCAGGACGCGTTCTTTTACATATGTCCTTGCAACTACGACTGTGCAAAGCCGCGACGGTATTGTGGCCGGTTGAGGCGGCGACCGGTGTGAAGGTGACTATAGGAATAAGGTGCCGCAACAGATAAATTCACGGCATATGTGGAATGCGGTGTAATTGCAAGAGTTCGATTGGCGACAACGCGTGGGCGACATTCGGGAAAGACCCAATGGCGATGCGACCGGTGAGCATGACGACACAGGTGGTGCAACAGAATAGATTCATCGTGTGTTTGGAACGCAGCCTGATTCCAAGAGCTGATGAGCAGTGACACGCGTGCAATATTGGCGAAAGACCAATGATGATCTGACGGCGGACCGGCGAATGTGAGGAGTAGGTGTCACACATGTGAGGAGTAGGTGTCACACATGTGAGGAGTAGGTGTCACACGATATGGTGAGATGTTGTGAGGCCGGCCAATGATGATGCGGCCGGTGTAGTCCTGCAAGATAGTTGTGGTGGGGGTTCGGTATTCACGGTGATTGGATAGGCATAACAGGTGCTGTAACAGAGTGAATTTACCCTTGCTGTCACCTGTTCTCGCACTTGATGTGCTTGCCGACTGTGGGAAGAATCAGAATCACAGCAGCATGAAAGCTAAAGTATGTCTAACGCTTGCAAGTCAAGTCTTCGGAAGATGCTGGCTTCCGTGACTTAGACTTGGCAGTTACCGCCCTCACTCTGTGTGTGGTGTGATTGTATTATCGAAATTGGCTGCCCACGCCCGTGAGCTCAGTCTCAGCCTTGGTAGCGCTGTAGAGCCACACCGCTGTTGATTCAGACATGTCTGCTTCTTCAGGCGGTGTTGCACTGAGCCCTACGGTCGCAGCTCGACTGTTCCCGCCATAAGGTGCCATCAAGCCAATCCTGCCGGGCGTGAATTGCCCTAGTCTTTCCATCAGTACGCTTGAAGAGCACTAGTAAAAATTAGGTATGAGTAAAACATACCATTGCACGCAAGCAATTTTGTGTAGGGACGCTCTTCATTGACGCGACCAATTGTGGTGATTTGAACTGGTGGTTGGCGGAACATGACGGAAGATGACAACATGTCACTAATTTTGCAGCTTAGCTCTGTCCGGGACTTCTACTGCAAATATTAGGTCTCGTCACTCTCGGATATTCTTAAGCAAGCACATACAGCGTGTTTCTGAATTTTCGGCTGTCTTTGGAAAATTTTGGGCTGTTCTAAACTGAATTCCTGTGATACTTATACTACCAACCGTGAAGAACCATGCTGGCTAAGCCGCTCACGACAATTCACTGACTATTGGTCTGTCTTCATCGGTCTTGTCGGTCATTCCAACCCTACCTTGCCATTTGCTCTTCGTCGCAGGTTAGGACAACCCTCTACTTAGCTAATCCAAGCCAGGAGTCCATTCATCGAGCGCCAGCTCTCGAGTTTCGCACAACTGGCGAGGTTGAATCAGCCTCACATCCTGTCGCGTTGCTTATTGGAGCAGCAGTTGCCCGGTTGAGACGGGCTCAGCCCTGCGAAGACTTTCATCGACTCGGCCGGTGGACAGCTTTGACCAGTTAGATTGAGGAGGGTCGGCTGGGATCACTTTTTTCCCCTACACCGGCCCAACCGCTCTGGTTGAAGGACGCTGATAAGCGCCTGCTGTAGATGGTCAGCATTGTTGAGAATTTGTCATTGGGAGCGATAGCGATAACATCCCTGCCCCTTTCACCATACTTTTGTGCTTCCGGTCATTTCCTCTTTCAGTACGAGAGGCCATCAGGGACTTCATGGAAGTATTTAGTGCTTTTCACCTTCACTTATATAAGAGGTACTCATATCCCCCTTTGCAAATTAGACCACGCGAGGATGTCTCCCGTTATAGCGTGGCTTTTTGGGACTTCAGCGGAATGGCAGAGGATTTAAATACCTCAGCCATAACTTGACTCACTTTCTAATATGATGCTACAAGATGGAGAAAAGGTCAAATATTGAGATTTCTACCGGGTATCTAAATCCACCCAACGACGCAAGTATTGCTCCCAATATCAGATCGCAATTCAACCAACAGTGTGTACAAGGTCATACAGTGTGTGTCGGATTCCAATGTAAGTCATACAGCTGAGAAATAAAGTAATAGTCATCTCCAAACAGTTTGTTCAACCTGATATGCTCAAAATGTGAGCCTGCAAGATCGATTAGTGACGTCCAACCTCCCACGGGGAGTAAAGGTTCATGGCATACGCTTATCCTTGACCAGTTCAGCCGTTTCTTTGATGAACTGGACCTGTATTGGGCTTAACTCGGCAAATTATATGTTGGTAGCGCGATTCCAGTCCATTGCAAAAGGATGGCTACCCTTATTGCAGTAATGAAAGTACGCGAGCATAGTTCTGGCACCGCTGTGGAACTCTTCCACTACTTGATGATTGAAGAATTGTGACTGCGCGGCTGTGGTCAGCAGTGATAGTGAACGGACGTTCAAGGAACACAAACTTGTGCACCTATCTTCCCTTCTCGAGCTGCCCGAACTGCTTCAGCACGTGTTAACATCGAACAGCTGTGTAGCAAGATGAACAAAGTCAGGTAGATGGTGAACCATGACTTGACCAGGTTCTTTTCAATGAGCCTCTGGAGAATCTTCAGCACTTCCTTCTTCATCGGAAGTAGGATCAGCGACGTGGTAAGAATCTCAACCTGGGCTTGCATCACTGGCGGAACCAAGTACTTTCCGTAGTTGCCAGCATCAGGGTCCCTGTTTTGCGGTGTCATGCCGAGCACTTCTTCGCTGCTCACCCTTTCTTGCTTGTTCTCCATGCGAGAGCCAACCCAGAGGCGCAAGACCGAGTGCAGAAGCGCACGCTCATCTTTAATCTACACAAAATCAGCATTCGAGGCTTTCAAGCGCATACCTCTCAGTAGATACCTGCGATGAACGCGAATGATTTAATGCCATCTGATACGTCTTGCTCATCAATGTGTCGTCCTTGCTGATATAGTGATCTAGAAAAGTCTTCATATGCGTATTCACAAAATCCAAGAAGACTTTACTTGCTCCGCGCATGTTGGCAATGGCGTATGGAGCGCAGGGGTGTGACCTTACACCGCCAGAGGTGTTCCATGATCTCCCAATAGAGTCGCCGGGAAGTGGAACAAACTCGCGGACTTGGAGGCTGTATGAAGCATGGCCAACGTCCTGAGTTAGTGTGATGGTCTTGATAATAGGAGAATTCCATTCTTCGATTTCGCGGATCTTCATGCTGGTCCATCGCCGTGTCCAAGAGAAGCGGGGGTGTGGACCCTTGTCGAGCAACTGCGAGTCGGAAATCTTGTATCGAAGGCATGGGAGATGCGAAAGTGTTGGGCCTCTCAGTTGCACACAGGTCCTACAATCTCCGAAGGGGTCCTCGGGATTTAGGCGGCACTACGGGGGTCAGAAACCGATTCAATGTACAATTCGAATGGGACTCACCCGAGTGCGCTGCATATGACAGCGGATGCATGCCTTGTTCTTCCGGGTCTCGCTCGTCTCCATCCGGTCGCGATGTTCGAAACGGCTTCGAGGTTTTGGCTTCTGAACCGACATTTTGTGGAGCACAATGGTGGTTGGTGTCGCTCTTGAAGACTGGTTTGTCGTGCTGGGCCCGGGCACGTCAACTGGGCTCACGGAGAGAGGACTGGGTCGGATATCTCGCAATTTTGTGATTGAACCAGATGAGTTCGAGCTCTCCAGCTCCATGGAGCATGGCTTCTCCAGAAGCATGATCGGTGTATCTGCCGTGGACTGCGAAACATCTCGAAGCGTGTCCGGGCTACTCTGAATAGGTTCAGGCAAGGACCAAGTGTTCGTAATGCTGCTGAGGCCAAGCTCGCTCTGGTTTTCAGGCAACACAATGAGATCAGACTGACTCGGTATTGCTGAGAGAAGGGATGATCCAGTGTCTAAGTCGTTGAATTGAAGGTCCTCTAGCACTTGTGCATCCTCGAGTCTGTAGTTGAAACCTTCTCCCAGCTCGGCGAGACCTTGATCAGGGACTTCGTTTGTTGGGTTCCGATCGACATTAGAAAGTAGCCAATCGGAGAAGAGGACTTGGGCGCTTTGGTCTAGCAAACTCGGACTAATTCCGCCTATCGATGCGATGCCTTGTGATGTCAGATGCATGGGAGGCACGTCCGTAACGGTAGCCGAATTCGTGGGCGACATGGTTGTAAGCATTGCCAGATCCATAGTGGCCATGTTCGAAAAGTCGAGGTTGTCATATACCCCAGTTGCAGCTGATAGAGCATTTCGCGGATGTAAGTACTCGTTCGATGAGACGCCAGTTTCAAGCATCAGCTGATTCCCAAACCAGGGCTCATCTAGGCCCAGGGAAAGGGATGCTGGGTTCGGAAAGGCATTCTGATGATTCGTGGACACGTGATCTCCGGTGCGCGAATTCCCAAGCCCAGTTCGGCTCTTGCGAAGCTCAATGAGATCTTTCACTGGGACTCCGAGAACCTGGGCCGCTTGTTGAAGCACTCCTAGCTCGGCGATAAAATCGGAAAACTCAGTTGAATTCTGGGCATCGGGAACTGGCGTGTTAGCTGCGTCCATACTGGACGTGTCGATATCCACTTGTGGTTGTGCGACCGCGGACACTTGGGCTGGTGCTCAGGGAGAACAGATGAAGGTGGTTGGAAATAGTAGTCAAAGAGAAGATGGGGATAAGCTGTGCTGAACGGGAGCCTGAAGTTCAGGCAGCCCACGGATCGCCCGCTATGATGATCATCTGTATAAGCGTTGACTGCTGAGCGTGATGGATTAGATTAAGGATCCGAAACTATTCCCGCTGGCCAAGCTTTGTTTTATTAATCCACGAGGCAATTATGTCACGTGTACGAAACGGATATGTGGAAATTCCGCCGGGCCTCAAAGTTGCACACCGGTACACCCAAAACAGGTTATCATCCAACCATGCTGCAACCATTTCGCGGAGGGTGCAGCTGACGTGTGAATTTCCCGACTCGGGCGTTTAATAGCGAATTAAATTGCTGGCATTATGCCACCAACTGCACATCCAACTGCATGTCTCGGTCTATCGCCTCACCTTCTCATGCTGCTTGTGGCTGCAGCAGTAATTTGTCACCACCACGTCATTGAGTGTCGACTATATAGCTTCGGGACTCAGACCATGCGTGCAGCCTCGTTTGTAACGCTCGTTTGACGGGCGAAGCCGTTGAATTCGGCTAAAATGCTATCTAAAAATAGTAGGCTCTTGTACACATGTATAAAGCTGGTACCCAGGGCCTAACCCCACGACTACTATGGGATGGTCTCAAGAACAGATATGTGTGTAACAGAAAATAAAATTGAAAGGCCTTCACCCGATGTCACACAACGCACACGGATCGGGCAAACTTGACTTCTCCCAACAACAATGCTATCGCAATCTCCTACTCTCGTGCAGAATACGAGAACCCCGAAATTGTCGGTACACATCCCCAGCATAGAGGATTCAGATTAATGTGCCATGAGTGGATGCGCTAGGATGATAATTATGCCGAGACATGTCTCGGACGTGTTTGTCAGATGTCCATTGCCCATTTATTGGAGCTGCCTATGATCAGAGTCTACCAAAGCGGACATTGTGCACTCGAAAAAGGCTTCTGCCACCTTTAATATCGGTCTACGAGTTATCATCGCAGAGCGTATGAGCTACGTCTGAATTATGACTAGCTTAGCACCTTTGCTGCTTCTCTATTGGGTACGGAAGATGGTTGGAACACATGGCCCAGGCGAGGCCCCTTGTGTGTAGTTTGGACCGGCAGTAAATAAAACATGGAGGAGGAAGAATGATGGGATAGTGGCTCGACCACAGCTGAGACACTCTATACGTTGTGAAAGGAGCCAGCATGAGGCTTTGTCTCAGTTATGTCTCTTCACTTTCATAGATCTACTGTTCGCCGTCGGCCGACACCCTTCCCAAGGCCGTTACCGGCCGATCTTCGGTCTGGGGATGACATCCAGCAAGACACGACGGGAATGAGAGCAGACCTGGGAAAATAAACCGAGAGAAGGGCCGAAATAAAATAGAAGAAGAATCATCGAGAAAGCCTTGGCCTCAACGACCAGGGAAACTTTGGAACCTTTCATCAGACAACAGAGAGGAAACGGCATCGCGACATTCTACCACATAACAACTTCTAGAAACAACTTCAGGCAACCTGCCAACTTTTATTTACCAGCCATGACTCTGGATAAAACGCACAAGTTCCCGAATGACCCGGTGCTCGTCAAGCTACTCACTGCGGCGAAGCAATTCTCTACCTCAGAGACGGTGATCCATGATGTTAGGGGATTCGAGAAAACCTACCCAGAGCTGCTGCATGACATCCTGCAAACACGACGTCTTCTCTACTCGCGATTGCCGTTGGATGTAGTGAGCGAACGAGGCATCTTGCGAGAGGGGTATCAGCATGTTTGCATTCTTACCCGGGGCGGTTATGAGTTCATCGTTGCATTCTTCGCCGTCCGAGCCATCGGTGGCGTTTGTGTCCCTTTGGGTAAGTGGGAGTCTTCAAGGTTCAGACATGAGGTACATGCTCACCACTACTTCTCAGCATCTGGTACCCTTCCTGCAGACGCACAGTATTTAATCTCGAAGGTCAAGTCGACATCTCTACTGTCAAGCAATGAACGCAATGAGAAGGCTGCAGAAATATGCGCTTTAATGAAAGCATCAGGGACGGCGAAATCCTTCACATCAATTCCTATTGCCTCTGATGGAAAGCCGCAAGGGATGGTCAAGGTTGAGATTGATGGTGTCCTGCAAATGAATCCAGTCGAACCAGGCTGTATATTGTTCACATCTGGGACGACTGGACGTCCGAAGGGGGTAGCACTTCCCAGACAAGCTCTCACTGACTTTCCACCCGCTGGTCGTAGCTGTACGGCCATCACCTACCGTCCAGTGCACTGGATCGGTGGCATCGCTACTCTAATAGGGTCTCTGATTGCAGGGAGGAAGCTCCACGTACTTGGAGAGGAGGCTACTGCAGCAGACATGCTGAATGCATTCAGAAACAATTACATCACTGACGCCGCGTTTTGTCCAATGCGGTTGCGGCAGATGCAGGATGTGTTGACTAAGGAAACTGGCGAACTCTCCGAAAACGAGAGGGAAAAGTATGCCCGCTACTTCAAGGGTCTGTCTACGATCAAATGCACTACAGCGATCATTGACCCATCAACGAAAAGATTCTGGAAAGATTTGACAGGCTTGCCATTTCTGAATATCTACGCCGCAACTGAGCTAGGAGGGTTGGGGACTCGAGGGGTGTCTGAAATCAAGGTAAGCAACAATACATCGAAGACTCGGGGCGCAGTTTACTTAATACTTCCCTACAGGGTTCGATCGGCCTTCCACCTCCTGGAGTCGAAGTCAAACTATCAGAAGGAACCCATGGGGAAATTCTGATCAAGAGTCCCAATATGATTCTCCAGTATGTATGATCCTAATCCTAGCCAATCTCCAAGTTATCACGCCGACAGTCTTCTCTCAAATTAGCTATGTCGATGACGAAAAGAAGACTCAGGCCGCCTTTGATGAGGAAGGATACTTTCGAACGGGAGATCTTGCCGAGTTCAGAGATGGCGAATACATATTCGCTGGTCGAGAAAACAATGACTGTACGATTCCATTCATCAAGGTCGAACTGAAACGGAAGCTGAAATTGCGTGTAGACGTGTCTTATGGTGCTTACAAATTCTCAACCCCGCAGGTTGAAATTGGCCTAAGGAGCCTGCCGTACATATCAGAAGCGGTTGTCCTTGCTGTACCAAATCACTCCGCGAAGCATCTATGTGGTGCTATCATTCAGCTTAGACCTGGTGCCATGTCGTCAGAGCAAGTAACTCTGGCTCGGATCAGATCCGACCTCGGGGACAGTCTAGCCGATTATATGATACCCACCCTTCTTCGTATCTTGTCAACAGAGGAAAGACTACCCTACACAGTATCAGGGAAACCAATCAAACGACAGATCCTTAAGGACTACTTTGGAAGTGCAGATGGGCTCCCACCTAAGTTTATGCCGCGAGAAGTTGAGTTTTGCAGCTTACGGAAGCTGAGTGCCGTGGAAACTAGGGCTTGGGATCGTTTCGGATTGCAATTAGCCGATTAGGAGATTTGAGAGATGGGTAGGTTTAGTTTAAACTATAGCAATTTATTAGTATCTAATAGTAACGTGGATAGTTTTAGCTAGTAGAAATTGTGAAATAACAATACGGAAACAAGGCAAAGCATGTGGTATACTTGAATTTTAATAAGAGAAACCCCCATGCCAAAGCTGTGGGCCGAGCTACCACTCACTGCTTTCCATGTGTGATTCTTGGTGGACAGAACTGATGATCATGACGACCATCTTCAGCTATCTATTTTTGGCACGGTGTCTACATGACAGTATTCGCCGACTTTGATCTACTGGAAAGGGGAGATCACGCTGACCAATGCAACGCCCGGCGCCTCTTTTAACAGGTCTCCCATTTTCTACAGGGACGGAGTTCTATATTCCACTAGTGAACTGATCAGTAACAAAATATTCGATATGTTTGAGGCGGTGGAAATTGGCGAGTGCGACAAAGCTTTGTCGTTTATTATGCATGATCCAAAATGCAGAGGTCGAGCTTGATCCGAAGCTTCATCTGGGCAAGAACGACAGGCGCAGTCTTGAATTATCTCTCACGCGGAAGGACCCGAACTCGTCAACAACGTAGGATAAGAAGCAAAGGCAACAATGCATTGCAGCCGTTTAATTAAATAGCGTAAATATATTTCACACCCATTCACTCTCCGAATCAACTGTAGGGTAGTGCACTAAAATAGGCGTGAGATTTGCAATCTGTAAACCTACCTATTGTCTTATCAAATACCGTATTGTAATGCTAGAGGCATGGGAAACTTGATAGAGATCATAATGAGACTTTTATTGTATAACTACGGAGTCTCGTGGATTTCTGAAGACGAGACGGCAAATTCTTTAAGCATGATGCAAAACATAAAACTTTTACCTAGGGGTGACAGCCAGTGGGCCTCTGCTCTCGTCGAAATGCGAACTGATTAACCCATTATGTTGGCCAATGATACTATGCAAATCATTTAATATGGTTGCACAGTGACAGCACATATTAGAAGCTCACGAGATAGTGCCAGGTACCAAAGTGGCTATTTCCTAGAAGCGACTCGTGCCCCCAAATCCGAACACTAAAATATCCAGGGACAGCAAATTCTCATACTAGCCGCGCAAGTTTTTCTCTATGCCAGTACTGGAAGATGTTTTGAAAAGGCACGAACAGCAATCCTTTAGCCGTGGCGAGAAACAAATTCTTGGTGTTGACAACATGGTCGGCTGAGAACCCTCCAGACAACACGCCTCCGCGCTCGGGTAAGTTTCCAACTGCTGTCCCCATATTTAGCCAAAGCGAATCTTAGCTCGGTACCATTGCCCATTAGGGAAGCCGATGCTCGGGAGCACGAAGCCGAGCCGAGACCCTCACATCGCACTAGTGAGCTTCTTCCATTCACATGATCGAGTCATGCGATGCGAGATCCTTGAGGAAAACTCCCCTTGCTTTGTTTTATTGCTTCTTCGTTTCTTTGGCGTTCTAAAAAGAAGAAAAAAAATACGACGGACTCTTCCCTCTGAAGCCATGTCTGAGCGAAGGAGGTAGCCACATTTTCTATTTCCGAAGTCGCAGCTGCATCTCTTTGTAGACCATCTGCCGTCTATTGAAACTGAAATGGATGCAATGACCAGGCGGTGTGTTCAATTGGACAATCTGAATTGTCTGTGACAAAAACTTTGGTTTGCACAACGTCGCCGTAGATGGCGAACTCTTGCGGATGCAATACGCATTTGTTTCTTGGACTATCCCACCTCCCTTTTCGACGGCAGACCAGAGTTCATCCCATGTACCCTCCCAGAAGGGAAGTTCGGGGCGGTGAATCCCTCCCCACGCCCAGTCAAGCTTCGAGTCCCGTTCTTTCCGTACACACGTTACTAGAAGTAGTTAATCAAGTACCCCCACCGGGACTCGCCCCTGGCACCCAGGAGATTAATATCCAGTCGTCCACCCCACGCACTAATCAATCTGTCAAAGAGCTTACTACGTGCCACGCGGTAGGTCAACGTGGACGTGGCCAAGTCCAGGGGACATACTCCGTAGTATAGCATCTCCAGGGGAGGAGAATAACTGGTACCAACCAGCCAACGACATGCTACGGCATACATGACTCTTTTCGACACCGTCCAATTCCCGGACGAATGCCAAACTGCGGTGAGCGTCGGTGAGTATCTGGGCTCCGTGGCCGAGGTCAACAACGCCACCACAACGTGCTGCCACACCATTTCCGTTCAGCAGGTCGCCCCACCCGTCGGCTCGCATATCAGCAGCCTCAATTATCCACTCAATATTGATCACGAGGAGTGAAAGCCTTTGCTCAACAACCCAACAAGTCACCACACCTGGCACTGAAGCTCGACATAAAGACACGACTGGCAGGTCTCGGGAATAGGGAAAGTACAATAGAATTTCAATTCCAATCTCTCCCATACCTACCTATCTAGGCACCATCACTTTACCTCCAGTGCACGCGATATTTCACACAATTAATCACCATGGTCCACGCCGCTACTCCTCCCGAGGATGTCACTAGGGACTCCTACATCCAGACGCCCGTGACGACGCCTCGCCATGACCCCTTCTCTCTCGAAGGCAGAGTCGTTATCATTACTGGTGGCGCAAGGGGTCTGGGTTTAGTCATGGGACAGGGAGTTATTCACGCTGGTGCTGATTTGGCTATTGTTGATTTGAACTGTAAGTTTGCTCCTGCAACCATCACTGATAAACCATCATTGACCATGGTGTAGACGAAGAAGCGGAGCTGCAGACCCACCAACTCGTGGCAGGATTCAAGAAGGAAAACCCAGGCTCCGGCAGGCAAGTCTCTTGAATTTCTTCCGGGAGTAACCATGTACTGACAATTCTTTTCAGAATTCCTAAAGTAACTGCGCACCGCGCTGATGTTTCGGACCCTGTATCCGTTGAGGCTTGCATTGCCGAAATCTTGAGCCAACACGGAAAGATCGACGGTCTAGTAACATCTGCCGGCTTCACTGAGAACTTCGATGCCGTCGACTACCCAGTCGACCGCATGCGAAAGCTTTGGGGAGTCAACGTAGATGGCACATACATGTTTGCAACCAGTGTCGCAAAGCACCTGATGGAGCGAAAGGCCTCCGGAAGCATGGTATTTATTGGCAGCATGTCTGGTGCTATCGTTAATGTTCCTCAGCCTCAAGCGTAAGTCGTCCCTCTCTCTCTCCATTTCTTTTCTTCATTTGCACCGAAGGCAATTTATCGTGGTGGTTCAGAAAACTAACCCGTTGCCACAGTCCCTACAATGTTTCTAAAGCAGCCGTTCGACATCTTGCTGCTTCGTTGGCCGTCGAGTGGGCTCAGGCTGGTATTCGAGTTAACTGCATCTCTCCCGGTTACATGTTGACTGCCCTGTAAGTTTCCGAAAGCACTCATCTGTCGCTTGGCCATCACCCTTGCTTTCTCCAGGTTAATAAGACGGACCTCGCTAACTAACCCCATACAGGACTGAAAAGATTTTGAACGAGAAGCCAGATCTCAAGAATACATGGGTATCCAAGATCCCTCAGGGCAGAATGGGCGTGCCTAAGGAACTCATGGGTCCTGTCACCTTCTTGCTGTCTGATGCATCTTCATACGTGACGGGCGCTGACATCCGGGTTGACGGCGGGTATACCGTTGTTTAAAGTTGGCTATTACGTGAAAGAATAATGGTAGAGGATATTCTGGAATTTCTTTGATATGTATGAATAGCGGAGCGTTTTTAATACTGCAAAATATTTTACAAATTCAACAAAGCTGCCACAGACAAACCCCATAAGCCTCGTCAGATCACTGCCTAGACAACACTTGTGGGCCAAGAGAAAACGCCAGACGACCACTCGTCCCTCTTGAATTTCTTGAGTCCTTGACCAACAATCTGGGTACTCTCTGTTTCGCCATTGTCACCCACTTAGTAGTGTATGAGGAAGGTATCAGAGCGACTACACAATTACCACAACATGGAAAGCGTCACTTGTGGTTTCCATAATGTACTTTACACTGTATACCAGCTTGACACTAAAACCTGGAGCCTAACTGGGTTGAAAGAAAGAAATTCTCATAGGTCAACTAAACGGAGATAAACTGATTCTTAACTCCAGCACGGCACTAGTATAGGATATCCCAGCGCTACTGGTAGTCATCAGCGGGTAAAATGTTCGTGTGCTCGGTACCCCAGAAGAGTCCGTCACGGCGAGAAGGAGGAACCCGAGAGAAGAATTAATGGAAACCTTAGTTTATCTCCGGGATATTCGTTAGGGTGCATCGTCCCCTCATTGAGCAATTAGCTATAAGAAGAGAAGATATCGCCCAGAGCACTCTGTCCTTTAAGGAGCCGAGCTTAATGTCATATCAGCCAGGTGCTAGGTTCCTAGCAATCATATAATGTCAACGCTGCGTAAAGTCAGTTTCCTCAGTCGAGGCCTAAAGGTTGTCGGCCATCTTTTTACCCCTTCTCTTTCTCTGTCCTGCCCAGGCCGCAAAAAGGCTGCTATTATCATTGGCCATCAAGGCACCGATATCAAGGAACAAACTTCCGGTCTGTACGCCGAAACTCTCGCTTCACAAGGCTTTGTCACTCTTGGCTTCGATGCCGCTTACCAAGGTGAAACCGAGGGCATTCCACGAGGCCTGAAAGACCCACCCCAGCGTGTAGAGGATTTCAAATGTGCAGTTTCATTCCTATCTACGCTGGGAGATGACTTGGTCGATCCATCTCGTATTAGTCTTGTCGGTATCTGTGCATCAGCTGGCTACGGTGACTGTGTTGCGGCAACCGACCCCCGCATTAAGGCCATTGCTGGTGTTTCACCTATATGCTTCGGTATATTGATTCGGGATGGGATAAGATCTCCTATAACTGGGCAGATTGTCTTTAAGAAAGTGAATAAGAGACTGTGGGAGGCAGCCCAGGATCGACTGGACGAAGCAGCAGATAAGCCACCAGCTATTCACAATATTGCTGATGGATTTTCACACCCCCGAGAGGATTTCAAAATATACTACAGCGATCCCCGGTGGAATCATCCTAGATGTACGAACACGATGGTAACTCGGAGCATGGCGCTGCTTGTTACGTTCGACGCTTTCAATATATTGAATGGGTTGCGCCAAGACCAATATTGCTGATTGCAGGAAATGAAGTAATGACCCTTCCGTATAGCGAGAAGATTCTTGAGAGGGCTATGGAACCAAAGGAGCTATTCGTTATCGCAGGGAAGGGCCATGTGGATCTATATCAAGACGTGACAGAGAGTGGCCCGAAATTGGTTGATTTTATGGGCAAGGCTCTGTGTGTGTAAGCTGCTCCAAGGGGAATGCTTCTAAATTGAGATCTGATAGCTATGGGTCTGACTTGAATACACGTACCGACCCTATCTAATCAGCGGACGTATGAACAGCCATGTACAAATACAATCGACGACAGTTAGAAGTTTACAGAGTACATTGCCCTGGGTCAATACTACTCCTCAAGTGGCCGCCGACTCATAATCTGACGACATTCCCGGCCTTACCCACATCATAAGACTAAATGCGACCGAGATGCATGAATTATCTGTCGGTGGAAGTACGGATATAATCACTTATCAAACCAACAACAGCTCATCTCAGAGCAGCCTTTTCGGGCGCAGTCGTCTATGTTGGCAGTGAAACACGAACTGTAGGGCGTGATCCACTAACGTTCCGCAGTGGACCCCTATTAGCTTGCAAGTGATACGACATGTTAGGAACAGATGCCCGCGGTGAAGGTGTTGGTACAGGGATTCATCTCCAGCTGTTGGGTCTATTTATTGGTGGAACGTGATTAATCTAACTGGTACAGGGACCCAACCACTCATCCGTGCGTGTGTGAGGCTGAGCTTCTCCCTGCTTCTACGCAAAACGTGCATCGCCACTTGTTGATTGAGCTTTTCCTACCATGATGCAAGGATAAGTGAAAGATACCACCCCATACATTGTCCATCTCACCCGGTACCGTTTTCTTGTCTTTCCCCTCTCACCACATATAAGCCCACTCTATTTTGTCCTCCAAGACTCGCTCGTCCAACTTCAAACGTCCAACTTTACCATCCAGCGCTATGGCCGACGCCTTGTCCGCCTCCCAAGCTCCTAGGGCAATGGCACCTTTCGAGAAGCTGCCGTCACTCATCAACAACGAAATTTTTGCGTACCTTGATGCTGATGCACGCGATTTATGTGCCCTTTCCCTGACCTCCGTGCGATGTGCCGCAGCCACCAAGCCTTGGCGGCTCAAATGCATACAACTTCGGCTATCTCGAAAGTCGAAGCTCCTCAAAGACTTGCAACGACTCGATGATACATTGGGACTCATTGGCCAACAACCAAGCTTTGTTCGTCAAATGAAGCTCACTGGCAGTATGCTGGGAAGCGAGAGCGAAGATGACTCTAAAAACGACGCCAAGGAGTATCGTGTCGACACCCCTGGGATAAGCAGCTACGAGTTTTCTATGCTACCAATGTCCCCCAAATCAACCACGAGATTCCATCCAGGCGCATTACCTCCACGAAAACTGGAAGGAGAACAAGTCGAACAAAGAAAACACCAACTCGAGGATGCATGGCGCCCACTCTCGCATTTCATTCGCAAACTCTGCCTGACGGATTTGGTATATGTCTGTTCACACCAGATTCCCGTATGTGTCTTGAAAGTATTGCATCAATACTCTCCAGAGACTCGTCTTCACATGCACACCTTCAGTCTTCGAAGTCTTTATCAGCCAAGAGACAAGATCCACCATATCGATCCGGATGAGTATTTGCTTGCTACATCGCCAAGCATTTACAGTGTCGTTGCATATGTATCTCCATATGATACATGGGGGAGACTGAGCTATAATTCTGAGGCAATCTCAGCTATGATCGCTGGCCTAGCACCAAATATCAAGCACCTTTCCGTGATATCTATCCCTGCTGGGGATAGTATTGCCTCACGAAATGCGCGTCGAGCTGGGAGGCCTCCCTGGCAGGGCTTTCATGGAGAAGGCTCAAACGCTTCTCCAGCATCAAAGGGACATCTTAAGACTCTACTATGTCCTTCTGGTAGTCTTCACACTTGGCTGAGCTGTATTCACCCCGATGAGCTCACTACCTTGAAATTGCATTTTGGTGTCTCTGTCGAAGAAGTCAGAGCTTTGATCCAGGTTGTCCAGACCACTGGGTTACGCAGTCTTCAAGTTTTGCGTTTAAGCTTGGAGCCTACCTGGCAAGAAGAGGAGACGGAGCAGAGTATGGATCCTACTTCAAGCACACTTATTCGGGCTTTACCGCCACTTAAGATGCTTGACCTAGAAGGCACATTTGCCGATGATACGCTCTGTGCAATATTGGATTGCCACGCAAAGTCATTGAAAGAGCTTCGTTTAACTCCAGAAGTTGCATACGACGCAGAAGCTGACCCGTTTCACTTATCTGAAGTTCATCTTAGCCAGATGGCGGCAAATTGCCCTGATCTTGAGAAACTCAAAGTGGTTGTTCGTCGAACCGAAGGGAATCAACGAGAAGTTGCGATATACCGCGCTTTCTCGAAATTTCAGAGACTAAAGCATCTCATAGTAGTTCTAGATTGCAAGATCTATGACTCACGAGAGCCAGTGAGAGGTGAGAACTCTTCGAACTTACCCTCATCCATCTTTCGCAAAGCCTTGATCAACGGAGCTATCGACTCAAGTCTTGCGCGGGATATTTTTGGCCTGATGCGCGATGGGTTCTATTCTATTGAATGCCTTGAACTTTTAGTCGGTGTAGAGCATGGCGCGAAGGGATGGCGTGACTGTGAGGCAGTCGGTGTGTTGCGTGGAGTCGGTCAAAGCTGGGTCTGCAAACAGAACAGAATTGGGGGAGAAATCTCAGTGCAGGAGTTTGGTGGCGACACAGGAATCCGTGAGTCAGCAGTACTGGAGAATGATTTCTACGACCGTGATAGTCTCAGGGCTGTTTGGACAGATCTTTGGCCGGGGCCTAGCGGTGACAGACGCGGTCACTGGTCAAGTTGTGCTCTTTATCGAACTAAGAACCGTGGATAAACTACTAGACACGTATCTTCACCAGTCACTTCAACGATCCATTCCTTTTCGTCTCACTCGACCCTAACATCTATTCCTAGGACTCGGACTCGGAGTCCGCGGTGCCATTGCCAATCGACCCCAACTCCGAGGCCATAGACCACCATATGCAACCATAGGGACCGTTATCTACGTACAGGCCACCTAAAGTGTAGTTGGTGTCTTTTTGATCGCAGCCAGCAATAACTTCAAAGGACTGTGTACAATAGTCGCCAAGCGGAACCTCGCGTTGTGGCTCGCAGCCGTCTTGTTCTACTGCCCACCAAATCGATAGAGCCAGATGAGACTCATCGTCAAGAGGGAACTTCTTGTTAATCCCAACGGAAGTATTGCCCACTTGAAGCGTCGTGTCGGGTCCAGTACAGAATCCTCCAACTGCTGCTACACGTTGGTCCGTGGGGAATTTTGTCCATGCAGTCCCGTCGTGGCATAAACAGTACTCGTAATCTCCTTTACCATCCACAAGAGTTGGTTCAGCCCATGGACATGTCGCTGTAGTCGTAGATGAGTCTGATTTGATGGTTGTTGGTGATGTCGTGGTGGTGGCTGATGATGCAGCGGACGTTATGGTATCGTCACCCCAATCGATTGTAGGGAGCGTCGGAGCAGGATCGTCCCAACGCAACGTCTCAATGTAAGTCACGTCCGGACAGCTAGGCCAGGTTAGCTTGGAGTGGATACACTTGAAAGGAATTTAAACACTCACCTCACCGTTGTAGCAGTAGTGGATGTACTTCCGGACGCCTTGCAACCTGTGGTGGTATAGGTACATGTTGGGTCCGCGCATATCGTAGTGCTCGTTTCGGGCCACTCCAAAACCGTACAGTCAACGAGGCAATCTGAAACGCTGCTGCAGGTTACAGAAGAAGTCACCAAGGTGGTAGAGGGGCCTGCAGAGGCGACTCCGTCGCTAGGAGAATCGGATCCCCCTCCTGGGGGATGGGGAGGATCATCAGTGCCAAGGGTGGGTATCGGGATAATAATCGGTACGCCGGAGCCCCCATCCCCGTCTTGATCTCCATCGTCTCCTGGTTGCGATGAACCAGAAGCAGAAGGAACCTTGGTCGGGTCTGACTTGTCTGAGCCCCCGCCTCCCGTTTCTCCCGAGTTTGATTTGGTAGATGATGGGGGAAACTGTGTTGCTGTTAAGCTGCTCGAAACTTGACTTGGCAATTGGACCTGATCAGAGGTAGAAGTCGTTGGCGAGGAATTTGAAGTTGCTGAGTTACTTGAGTCCTGACTTCCTGATTCTGTTACGGAAGCAGCCGGTATAGTGCTGGTGGCTGTAGATGTCACTGAGTCTCGAGCACCTGTTGTTTCAAGACCCGCTGAAGAAGACGTGGTCGAAGGGAGGGGAGATATCAAGGTATCTGTTGTTGAGGTTTCTGTGACGGCAGTTTCCGACGCTTGAGACGCTGTTCTCGTTGAACCTGACGACGAAAGAGCTTCACTACTTGGCCCTTTAGCCCCTGTTTCAGTTTGTGTTGATAATGTAGGGAGAGATGTTGATGATGAGCTGCTCAAGTCGGGAGATGCTGATTGATTGGGTTCTGAGGAAGACGAAACAGGTGTGGTGGGAACCTGAATTTGAGTCGTCGTAGATACTTCTGAAGAGCCAACTACGCTGCCTGAATCGATAAAAGTGGACTCATTCGAGGAAGAAGAAGCTGCAATGTTTGAGCTTTGAGTCTCGGTTTTCGTGAATCCCACCGTCGAAGGGGAAGCCGGCATTTCAGAGTCTTTCGCCGTAGTCGGAGCTGACCACGAAGAAGAAGGAGTTAAACTGCTAGAATCTTGAATTCCCGTCTCTACCGAGGCTAGCGATGATGGACTTTGAATTTCTAATCCATCAGTTCCTAGCTCAATGGACGCTAAAGATGAAGCGATAGTTGGAGTTTCAGATCCCAGCCCCTCCGTCTGCGTCAGACTCGGTGATGTAGGCAGTGAGCCGATCGTGTCTGAGCTGTTAGAGTCTTGAGCTCCTGTCTCTGAAAACGTGTTTGGAGTGCCTGAGTCTTGTGACTCTGTTTCTATCGATAGCGATATTGTAGTGGGAGTGATGCTCGTGACTCCACCTGATAGGTGAGCATCGGTTTCTGTAGCTAGGTTTGAGGAGGAAGCACTTGAAGCGTTGGAACCCTGGGTCCTTGTCTCATCTGGTCCTGGAGAGACCGTGGTAGGAACAGAAGGGGTATGGCGGTCTATTTCTGTCGACTCGGTTCCCAGCGGATTGATCGTGTTCCGTGTGAGATCACTTGACTCTTGAGATCCTGTCTCAGTACTCCTTGATGCAGAAAAAGTAGAAGAAGTAGAGTAAGTTTCAACAGAGCCTCCAGCTCCCGTCTCCGACATCGACGAGCTAGCAAGCAAATTTGACGAATCCCGACTTCCTATTTCAGTCGAACTCGACGGGTTGTGGAGGACTGGAAAGTCGGAAGATGAAATTTCTCCATGCGATGATCCTGAAGAGATGGAAAGAATCGAAGATACACCATCTCCGGACTTTGTCATTCGTGATGTGATTGGAGTGGTAGTCGGAAGTGCGACGCTTGGTGAACTTTGATCTCCGATCGTCTTTGATACTGGCGAAGATGAAGCACTTGGGATGTCTGAATCGTGAGATTCAGTTTGAGATGTTGCAGGAGGATAAGTGGGTACTTGGGGTTCCGTCGTCGCGGATCGCGATGCAGAATTATCATTGGTGCTGACTTTGCTGAAGCCATCATCACTTTGACTGGGTTCACAGCCAGCGTTCCTTAAGTCCACTTCGACTGTCCAACTTTTTACCCCCGCAGTTGCTGAGCGGATGCACTGAGCAGAATTCCATCTCAAAACAGAATCCAATAGGGAAGCACAATCTCCCGTCAGGTCGATGATAAGTCCAAGGACTATGGCTTGCGTTGCCTGTTCTCGACAGAATTGCGCAACAGTCTCCTTGCTTGTTTGGATCAAATCTAGCTTTGAGAACCCCTCGATAACCGTAATGAGAGTCCCTCTACCGATTTGAGACCCCGAATAGCCTCCTATAACAACTTTGCCCATCTTAACAAATAGGAGCGTGGTGCTTTTGTCATCAGAATCATCCGCCTCAAGCTGACCGAGGAGGACATCAAATGCTGACTGGACTTGTTTTGGGTCGATGTGGCCCGTATATTCACTGTCCCATTGGAATAGCTGCAAGTCCAGGCTCACTTCGTTTTGGTCGCCACAGATGTTGTTCTTCGAAGAGGGGCTACTTCTCCTTATTTTTGTTGACTCCGATTCCGCTGTACAGGCACGAATGGGAAGGGACGATGTCGACTCGTCTGTGAGTTGACTGAGATCGAGATCAAAGACAATTGTCCCTTCACATTCGCTCAATTCCTGAGTTCCATAATAGGTGGACCAGGTGCTCTTTGCATTATTGCAGGAGACTGGACAAGCACTCCGATCATAATGAAGTTGAGGTTCCGCAGCAACGAGCAAAAGGCAGGAAAGGGAAAGGGTAACAGCAAGAATGTGTAAGACTAATTTTGTCGTTGGGTGGTCATGAAGGAGGGCCATGGCAGCAAATAGGTGAAGGTAATAATTCAACTTAAGACCGTGACGAGTTTAAAGGCATTAGAGGGTATAGTATAGCTAAATAGGACTGAAATTTCTCTGAACTCAACTGTGTCAAACTTTTACGATGTCAAGTCGTTGCCATAAGGTGAGGCATTTGAAATCCGTACCTGAATTCAAGGTATCCTCCCAACAGGACCCACACAATCCAACCATCAGTGCTGTAATCGGCTCCTTGACATAGCTACTAGTCTAGGCTGATGGGCTGAGTAGGTCATGTTGGTGGAGACGTTGTTGGTGCTCATAACAACTAAAGAAAAGATGGTGGCGCGAGAAGCGCAAGGTCACAATTCGACACAGCCCACTCATTTCGTATCACATCAATCGACTAAAGAGCCACCAAGTACGGGGTAGTAGAATTAAAGCCCTTGCGCATTCTTCCTATATTTTGTTGGTCATAAGTCGACCGCATTGCTTAGTCCTCGCAACAGCGTGATTTGTTTGACAATACGAGGTATGTTGGTCGCTCGATTGCTATGTATGAAACAAGGCTATGGGAAAGGATACATCTGCCGACGTCTCCTCTTAACGCTAGCACCCTACTTCTTATAGGATCACGCATTGTGGTCTATGCGTCCACTCCACACTTATTCGACATCTTGTTGGTTTCGACATTCCAGCCTGGCTCAAACACCACTACTACGTTACGCATATGTGAATACGAGGGATGTTGGCGATTTCTCGACCTTGGCAGTTCCACTTCCATGAAACAAGCATATCCAGAAGGATGCGTCTACATCATCCGTTGGTCGTCAACCACTGCGACCTCCACTCGAATCCAACAAATGCGTACGATGTATCGGTCCGTCTTCCCACCTTCTTCCTTTCACTGATTGTTGGCTCTGATGTTCAATTTTGCAATCTTTTCGCCCCCGCTAAGCAGGTCCTTGATTGGGTAGTTAGGCTGAGCCCTGTGTCATGCATGCTGGGATCGGAATCTTCCCCTAAAATTAGCTTCCCACCGAGACATCACATAGACCAAATCCTTCGTATACAGGGTTCAGAGAGAGAGGCGAAACACGGGCCCGGCGGGTACGAAATGGGCCAATTCTGCTTGGCATATCGTGTTGGTTGCAGTTCACAAGTTTACAGAGGGTTTTGATCATCACGATGATTCGATTTGCTTATCTGAAACTTTCCCCACCTAAGCTGAAGACCAAGCCGCATAAGCAAATTGAATACGGTTTCAACCTCATAGCGTCTAGTACTAGTCAGAATAGCCAACATGTCATCTCCAGGTGTCAAGGTTCAAGGGATGAAGCTCCGTTGGCATTCGATACTTCCGAGCCTTAGAGAGAATTCGGCGTCACTATTGTCATATTCTAAACCGCAAGTACTTAACTGTAATCTTCTTGTTTATTAAATCTTCGTTTCTTTTTCATTCTCATCCTTTGGCTTTGAATGTGGAGTGCCAGCTACACTTTCAAATATTCGTTAACATGGCGTCGATTACCATGCCCATCCGCCTTATCGTCTTTCTTCTCTTCTGGAGTTTTGGGACCACCTTAGTTCTCTACCGAAGGTAAGTGTGATGTTTCTTTGAACGCACTTGAATATTTTTTTTTTAAATCTGCCTCAATCTCTCTTCCTAGTCCCTTTCTCTGATATCTAACACAAACTTCCTTAGCGATGTCTTTCCACGCCCCTTAACGCTCAAGGAGCGAGAAGAATCTTCAATCCCCCGTGCCTGCATCGCCCCCTGTGACCTTAACTCATGTGGTAGTGGCGGTTCTTGCTCACTTCCCAGTTCCTTGAAGAATCGAGGGTTTAGCTTAAGTGGCACAGAAGATGGCATTCCAGTTTCAAACGTCTCTGACATATCCGACCATCCCCTCGCCAAGAGACTGTTCCGTTTCGACGTTGACGCTAATGCTCCGTATGCTGGAGATGAAGAACCGACGCGGGAAGAAGTCAAAACCTACCTGCCGGCAGTGTGGAATGATGGAGAAAACCATTATTTTGGAGAGGCTCTCCAAGTTGTCGCCGGTGAGACCCCGCTGCTTTGCATTGCTATGAGCTACCTGTTATAAACTTGTATAAGCTAACCCACCAAATGTAGCGGATGAAAGAGCTGTTAGTCAGCAAAGACAATTTGGTAACGAGCCTTTTCAAATCATGGCTCATGGGCTTCATGGTTGTACAGCAGTGGGTATCCGTATAGCACCTTCAACCTATGATTATAAGCTCACAGGGACCGCAGATTGTTATCGTGTCGAATCAAGGAGTCTGGATGGTCAGTATTCAAAAAATAATCACACCATGACCAAGTGACGCTACTGACATAATATTACTATGTAGACACACCTCTGGGAGTCCTATTCAAATGGGCTAGACGACGAAGACACTCTCGGCGATGAAGCATTTGATCAACGAGTCTTGAAATTCCTACAAGGTGTCACTATAACTGATCCTATCGATACCAATTATGCAGAGTACGTTGCACCCGACGGGCCTGCTATAGACACAACTCTGTTTGAGAGGTCGAGCTCACCCCAAGTTTATGTTGTGGTACCGATGCAACACGAGGCAAAGAAGAAAAGAATTATGACTACATCGGACGCGGGTGATACCACCTGGACCTGGCTTTATAAAAACAGAGTGGAGAAAGAAATACTCCCAACTCTCCAGAACATTCTAGGTTTTCGGAAGAAACCGGTTGTGTATGGATACGTACGGCTGTGGACGCAGAAGCCAGAGGAGGAGATCGAGTTGGAGACAACTCATCGGGGAAATGTTCTGTTTCAGTATGACCCGGACAGTGATGGACAAGGTACGAGACGCTGGCGACTCTTCATAGAGGACCACTACGTCCGGTCCTATCCACTGTGATAGTACAAGAGCTCTATTTTTCACCCTAAGCTCGTGCCGATCGTGATGTATATCTAGGTGGAGGGACTGGGACGATGGTATGGGCAAGTTGGATGAAGAAACGAGTATTTGGCAGTTCGCGCTCTCAAAAGTTCGATCCAAGCCGGCTCGGCGCATCCAGTTCGTCAATAACGCCTCGTGGGGGCGACATCGCCCGCTATTGGTGACTTCAGATCGGCAGACTGTAGCCCCAGACTTTTACGCTCTTCTTGGAATAGCTGATCTGCAAAGCACTGTATCGAATCGGGGATTGGCTGCAGTGGTCTGTTAGATCTCTGCATTGCCGAAGCGGACGCGGGCGCTGTGGTCCAGGCCCTTTTGATGTCCTTCAATGTCCAGCTCTGGAGTGTAAGGTTATCGATGACGTGGTCTCGCAGCCAATGCTTCCCGGTGTTTACTGTGGCTGTAAGTTCACGCTTGTGGAGCTTTCTGATATGTCGTGGTAGGACGGTCAAGCTTGTGGAACGTAGGACGCAGTGCCTACAAGCCGCGCCCTACTGAATCCGCAGATGGGGGTGAGGCGCGGAACCGTCTGGTCGTTTGGGGAGCATCTCGGGACTCGGAAGTTGAAGTTCTTGACGCGTTGGATTCATAGTATAAACTGTTAGACTGAGAGCCTGAGTTTATCGAGCCATTCATAAGGAACAAATAATAATGGTAGTGGATGACGATGTAGTTGAAGAAGAATGTAGGTTAGTTAAATGAAGTCTACACAGTTAGCACGGACTACTGCGACGCGGAAACGGCCCCGTTTCGCGATGGATGTAAACAGGTGAGAATGGGAACGGGCCCCGTTTCGTTTTATAACACCCCTATTAGAAATACTGAAATGTGATTGGGCGAGAAGTGGAAACGGGGCCCGTTTCTAGCTTGAATACTTAGGTAGAGGGAACAGAGCAGTGGAAACCTCTCCTCTTATACTGTGATCAATTTAAGCTACCTGGCCTATAGGCTTGCGCGGCCTCTAATTACACGATTGATTGATGTAACACAGTAGTTTCACTTCCAGCTGCCCCGAAGGTAAGGGTAAAATCCAGCTAATCAGGATGAAGGAAAAACTGACCAATTTATGCCCAGTGAAAAAACCTAAACCTTTTTCCAGCGCACCATTCTCCCCCCCGAAACTTCTCCTCACTTATACCATACTCCACAAGTTAGCCTCGTTGGCTCACCGTTAAGCAAGGCCAGCCTGAGCGATCGCGGCGTTGTATTGTTGGGATGCGATCTTAATGCCATTGAAATAGTTCTTGTAGCTGTCTTTGATGGTTCCGTTCAGTTGGTTGCACATCTCCTTCGTTTGGTCCACCACGTCGACGATGTTAAGGATCTGGAACACCGTATCGACCACCGACATGACGACCGCGACGACAGCGATGAATTTTCCCGTTGCATCGAGCATACCGAAACTGCTGGACTCCACCTCTGCAACATCGAGTCCAGCCGCCTCGGCGTTCTCTTTGATCGTCCTATTAGCGATGCCCAGTTTGATAGACATTATGGCAATCGAAAGGCCTTGGATGAATGCCAGCGGGGCCTTAGGGTAGTCTAGTCCCTTAATGAACCCTAAGAATTGCTGGATATCGGCATTCGTCTTTGCACTTAGATTCAACTTATCCAAGGCATCATAAACGTTGTTGATCTCACTGCTGTTATAGAGGATCCGCGCCGACTCCGCGTATTTCCTAAAACTAGCGGCATCGAGCTTTCCATTGAGTTGTTGCACTTGTGCAAGGAACTGCATGAGCAGTGAGCGGCATGTTCTAGTGTCGAGGCCGGCCGGCGCTTTCGACGCGATCAAGTCGTTGTTCGCCTTGTATTGGACGACGTAAAGGTTGACGTGAGGATTGATTTGAGCCGAGATATCGGTATCGGCGGTTTGCAACTTGTCGTTCAAATCCTTCGATTTGCTGGAGATCACGCCTTTTTCTACTGTCACGGCAACCTCAAGAGCTGCGAACGCGGCCATGCCAAGGCCGAACGACCAGATGGACGACACCGCGGCGGCATCGGCAGCGATTTGGGTTGCATCCTCGGCAATGGTCTCATCACGCACTGTGGTTGCCAAATCGGTGAGCGTGTTGAATTCGCTGTCGACAGCGGAGTCCGATTCGAAGTCGCCCAGACCGACGAACAGGCTTTGCTCGGTAATCAGTTTGTCGATGTTTTCGTCACTCTCCGAGTCCCAAGTGGACATGTAATTCAAATACGTAATCATATCAGTGCTCATCGTGTCAGCTATTCGTGCGTTTAAAAAACTGGAATATGCAGATCAAGGGACTCAGAGTATCAATGATATCGATTCTCAATAATGGGAATTCTATGAAGCAAACGTAATGATTCTGGAAAGGATGAAATTAAAAAGAGGGAAGGGATTAAATGCTTCTTTATAACTCACACCTCAGTAGAGTCTATATCTTACAATTATACAAAATGTCGGCTACCTACTGCTGTGCCCTCCCTTAAACGGTCAGCACCGTCCGTGGCTTCCATTAGCTTCTCTGGTAAGCGATTTTATACGAGTTCCGATTGGCCTTGATGCAGTTTAGCTACAGCTGCTCCGACGCTATTACTGATTTCTTTACTGAAAATATCTGAGCAGTTTGCTATTAACTGGCAATCACATGAGATTAGACCGATCTAGATCTATTGATGCCATCCCCTCGCAGTCATATGAGATTAGACCGATCTGGACCTGTTGATACTATCCCCTGGCAGTCTGTAAAGGAATGAAGGGAGGATAAGTCCCTTGACGTCTCAGACTGTTGAGGGTATAACAGTATAGAAAGGGGCGTCTGGAATGCACTATGTGTACCCTTGTAGCATCACGGCCCGGATTGGGACCAGGCGGTCACAATCAGCAGAACCATGACGGACCTACTTTTCGCCACGGGGCACAGGCTTATCCTTGACCTATTGATGTAGGATCATGAATGCAAGCACAGCTTCGATGCCAACCTCCCCTGTCTCCTGCGGCTCGCTCTCGAACACAGACTCAACGAAGAAGAGCCGAACCCACTACAGTATCGCAGCGAGCATCCCCGTGTATAAATGCAGTTTGTTGTAGCCGAGCGACTGCTGCTATATGCCCATGGCAGCGCAAAAGCATAGCAGCGGGCTCGCATATATGTTACCTCCAACCCCCTGTTTGATAGAAGCCACCATAAATAAAAATACAGCCCGGTCAAGTAGGGCCTCAGTGCCAGTAGGAAGGTATTGGCGAATATATCGGGCAGTATCCTTATCCCCATCCTCATCCTCATCCTCATCCTCGTCCGCATCGCCGGCCCGTCTCCCCTTCCGTCCTCGCCATTGCCCTCTTCCTCCTCCTCTTGCTCGTCATATTCGTCATCGTCGTCATCCTTATAATCGTCGCCGTCGTCGTCGTTATCACTCTTGCTGCCCTTTTTGTCATAAGCCACCGAGTTCCTGTTTGTATGACGCCGCCGTGTATGGCCTCGACCGCTGCCGCCGCCGCTGCTGCTGCAAAATCCGCTGTCTTCCGTACTTGGCACCGCCTCTCTGCTGCTTGGCTCGTACGCCACGTCCTGTAGCAAGTTCTATTGCTCGTCTGTAAAGCGGATTGCCTACTGCTTGAAAGCCTTATTGTGCCCGAGCCAGTATGCCTGCAAGCAGAAGCCCAAGTAGTGCTGTCTGATGCTGCGGTATTTGGCTATCGATGACTTCTTGCTTTTGACCCCGCCGGCTTCGGATCGCGTTGACCCATGGCTGCTGGCAGATGGTTGATTTGGACGAGTTGGACACTCCCCGGGACTAAGCAGCGGACAATCGATGCCCTACGGCATGGTATGGGGATCACGTCGGGTCGTATTGTGGTGATCCGTCGTCGTTGGGGATAAATCTCGGTGAGGACACAATGACGGAGTCACAGGGAGGGGGCTCGGGGAATCAGGGTTCTAAGCCAGGATAATGACGGGGATTCCAGGCACGCGGCGCGAGCGAACGACGAGTTAATTATCAATAAGTTAGGGAGACAAGTTTATGTCATTGTCGCATGTTGTCCAAGTCCGGCTTGGAGTGTAGGTAGTGCGGATGAAATTAGACTCAGCCCTGAAACAACCGCAGTCTCAACGTTGCGGGATAGATCCTGAAGCGGAATGCATGCCGGTCTTTGGAGTCGTTGTGATTCGCTATATACGAGAATTTCGTATTTGAAGTGTGCGATGTGAGGTAGGGATTCCATTTTCTTGCGAGTTGATCGGGACGGACCGCCAGAAAGGAAAGTTGAACCCTGCCACCGGCGTCCGCGGAGGGCCGCTTTAAAATTACCACATGGGCCTTGCAAAAGGAAGGACGTGTCACCCATGACCAAAAACCGGTGAGGTGGGTAAGGTGGGTAGCATCGACACATGCCACCGGTTCTTCTCTGAAGAAAGGATCCGCGGAATGCAACTCTACGGCGTGGTTGCACTCCGTGCAAGGATGAAACACTATCTACTCTAGGGCACACACTTCTAATTGCAACTTAATTTGCTCATGTCATGGTATACTTAAATAAACCTATCCTCAATTGATCTTACCCATTCTACTAGCACATTCGTTCACTTTTGCTCGTCGTTCATTTCCTCGTGCTCTCTTCCATTTTGTTATCCACATTCTTTTCTCCAGAAGCCATCGCGTCTGTTCACAATGAAACTGACTTTCGGCGTCTCGATTGTGCTAGCTGGCCTAGTGCGTTTGGCTTCTTCCCAAGAGGTGGCTGGCACAGCCGAAGGGTTTGCATATGGCGTGACGGGCGGCGGTGATGCGACGCCAGATTACCCAGCCGACATTGACGAGTTGACCGACATGCTCACTGATGATGTCCCGCGAGTCATAGTCCTGGACAAGGAATTCGATTTTACTGAATCCGAGGGCACTACAACAGGTACTGTTTGTGCCAGCTGGGGAACCGGTAGCAGCTGTCAGAGGATCATACAAGATGATTGCGGCGACTCTACACAGGAAACGGCTACGTGGTACAACGCTCCCAAAACCCCCATCAATGTTGCGTCCAACAAAACCATCGTTGGAGTTAGTGATAAAGGCATCATCAAGGGCAAAGGTTTGAGGATGCGCACCGGTTGCCAGAATGTTATCATCCAAAACATCCAAGTTAGCGATTTGAATGACAAGTTCGTCTGGGGTGGTGATGCTATCTCCTTTGATGGCGCTGACCAGGTTTGGGTCGACCATGTCACTGTACGTTATTCAAAGTTGCTATGAAACTATGGTTATTGACTTAGCCATTAGACTGCACGTCCAGGTCGCCAACACTATTGTTTTGGCCACGAGGCCAGTACGCGCATCACACTCTCGAACAACTTCATCGATGGCGAATCCACCTACTCGACTGGTTGCAACGGTTACCACTACTGGACCTTTGAGATGGTGGGCGCGGCCGATCAAATCACCATGAAGAATAACTACATCTACCATACTTCCGGTCGTGGCCCTGCTCTGAGCGGTGGCACCCTCTTGCATGCTGTCAATAATGTATGGGAAGATATCGACGGACACGCCCTGGAAGGCGGAGAGCCAACTGCCCGAGGAATCTTTGAGGGAAACGTCTTCATCGACGTGAAGACTCTCGTTGGCGACTACCAAGGAAAACTCTTCAGCTCTCCCGATGCGGAAACCAACGCCCAGTGCGAGTCTGCTTTGGGCAGGTCGTGCGAGATTAACGCATTTGACAACACGAGCGACTCCTTCGACTACACGGATACCTCGTTCTTCTCCGACTTTTCTGGCCTGGCCATTGCTAGTGCTGATTCTGCTAGTGACGCAAAGAGTCAAGTCTCTGGGAATGCCGGTATGGGCAAACTCAGTGACTCTATCAGCACCGATAAAAGCCCTACCAGCGCGTCCCAGACCAGTGTTAGCTCTACGCCTCAAGTCACTTCTCAGCCAACTACATCTGCCTCTGTCTCTATTTCTGAGCCTGCCGTCTCTGAACAAGCCACCGAATTTGTCTCTACTACCAAATCCGCACCCGCTTCCGAATCTGTCTCGACTACCAAATCTGCACCCGCTTCCGAATCTGCCTCCGCTTCTGAGTCTGATGTCTCTCTCTATGGCCAATGCGGCGGCAAGGCATACATTGGGTCCACTACTTGTGCTCAGGGTACATGCGTCCAGTACAATGAGTGGTACTCGCAGTGCATCAATGGTAACTAAACCGCATACGCTGTGGATTGGCTTTTTCTTCCTTCACTGGAAAGTCGGGGTGATGTAATGTATCTGGTTGAAGAGTAGGGAAAGTTGGAAAAGCATCAATTGGTGGATGTCTCTCAGGGGTAGGGTGCAAGGAGTTCAGCGATAATGGGCATACTTGTACGATGCAGTTTTGTTAGTATTTCGGGCAACCGCCCAGCCGCCTTCGGGCACCTTAATTCTATTCTTTTCGCCCAAAATCCCCCACAATTCTCCTCATGGCTGCGTCAAGGGTTTGTAGTCGCTTTACTTTTCATCCCCTTGTCTTCATTCACTGAGCTCCCACTTAATTCGATTTACTGTGAGTTGGCTGTAGTATCGTTTTGTTCTAACTTTGGCGTGCATTTTTACTTTTAGCGTCTTGTTGTCACATCTGAGTACTGGCAGAGATAGGCTGATGCACAGACAAGAGAATTCTTGGTAAATCAATCTCCGTTTTTGATAGATGTTGGAGTGAGTGCAACCAGGGAGCAATCGGGAGATGCAACGAAACGTTGGACCGGAAGCTTGGAACGATAACCCAACTTGGCAACTTGGAACAGCTTGACTTGACGGGCAGTACTAGCAGTTTCGAGGTGTCTGTGCCCGAAACGCCGGATTACCGGAATATCGGATTCTCGTATTGCAAAATTCCGACCGGAATGAGATATTGATAGCCCCGTGTTAAGCGCTACAATTCCTAAGGTTTGGTAAAGAATAACAAGACGTCGCCGTCCATGAATCTACAACTCGGTAGATTAGAACAACATACAAGCACTCGCAGACATTATGGTATCTCATCGAGAAGTTGCCCTTGCTACCGGCGCAGCTAGTGGGCTTGGCCGCGCCATTGCCCGAAAAATGGCATCACGAGGCGTCAATGTTCTTATCGCCGACATCCAGGAAAAACTTGGTCAGGAAGTTGCGGCATCTATTCGAAACAATTTCGCGGTCGATTCAGCTTTTTGCAGGACCGATATAACTAAAGAAGAGGATATTAAATATATAGTATAGGTGACTATTAAGCGATGGGGCCTTTTACCTCTAATATATACAACTGACTATAGAAAGAAATTATTAACCCTTATATAATTCTTACCTTTAATAAATTAAAAACCTCTATAAAGAAATAAGAATTAAATTTAAGTTTATTAGAAACTGAATAAAAAAGTACTATAATTCTAAAAGAATAAAGAGATTATTCTTCTTAAAGAGGGATATAGTTCTTTTAGTAATAAAAATTCTTTTAATAGATAGATTAAATAAGAAACTTAACTATAAATTTATCAGATTCTATAAAATTCTAAAAAAGATCTCAGAAAATAATTATAGATTAAATTTATCTTTAAAAGTTAAGATATATTTTATATTCTATATTTTACTATTAGAATTAGTATAAAATACTATTATAGTTAATAATAGTTATAATTATAAATTAAAAGTAAAACTACTAGAAGAATACTATATTAAGAAGATTTAAAATATTAAAGAAAATTAAGGAAAAAATAATATATCTTAAAAAAACTACTTTAAAAGTAAAATCTTATAGTAACTACTAGAAAACCTTAATTATATATAGTACTTACTAAAGGTATTTTATATATAATAATAGAAAATAAAAAAGAGTTATTAAGAAAGTTATTAAAATCTAAAGAATTCTATATACTAGCCTCTAATTTAATAGAATAATTACTAAAATATTAAAGTATTTTAATATATATATATTTAGAGGGAGAATTAAAAGCTTAATAGTAAAAAGAAAAAAATACTAATAATAGTATTAATAATACAGACTATATATTTAATCTATTTAAAGATTAATAGTTATTTAAATAAATTAAGGTTTTAAATCTAACTAATTATTCTTTTTAATATTTTAATAAGCTATAGAAATAGCTATATCTTAAAAAAGCTAAATTTACTAAAAGAATTAAATCTTAAAAAAGCTAAATCTATTTAAAAAGCTAAATTTACTAGAAAAATTAAATCTTTAAAAAAGTAAAATTATAATAAATATAAAAGCTTTATAGACTTTATCTTTTATATTCTAGCTATTTTTATATTTTTATATATCTTAACTAATTACTATTCTAATAGAATAAAATATCTCTCTCTTTATATTTTATAATATAAATTAATAAGATTTATTTTAATTATTACTATTAAAATCTGTAAATATATAACTTTATTATTATTAAAATTACTATTCTAATTACTATTTTAAATTCTATATTATATTCTTATATAAATATAATAAGAAACTTAATCTATTAATTATAAATCTAATTACAGTTTTTTACCTCTTCTAATTACTAAATATATAACCTTCTTTATAATATCCCTCTATAATTTCTTTATAGCTACTACTAAAAGTAATTAAATTTCCTTAGATTCTTATATTAATTTTTTAGCTATAAGTTAATTAATACTATATTATATATTAGCTATATAATCTATACTATATAGCTAGAGCTATATAAGCTATTTAAGAATACCTTTTCAGCTAGAGATATTATCCTACTTTTACAGTTTTAAATTATCATTTTAAAATAGTCTATTTTAATAGTAATTTAAAGTTTTAAATCTATATTTAGGCTGGCTAGCTCTTAAATTATATAGCAGCTAAATATAAATAACTATACTAAATATAATTTACTAAGTTAATTAATTTATACTCTTTTAATATCTTTAGGTTTAAACTTTTTAACTGTAATTTATAGCTTTAAAATAAGAGTTAAATTACTTTAAATTAAATAGTATAAATTAAAATAAAAGCTATAAGTATAGCTATAATTAGAAGATATTATATTAATCTAAAGAGTAAAATAGAAAGTAGATATTTTCAGTTAGTTAAGTAGTTAGTTAAGATATATATAAGAATAAAAAGATAACTAAAGTAAAAAAGATAAAGCTTATAGAGCTTTTATATCTATTATAAGTTTGCTTTTTCAGTAAATTTAGCTTTTTTAGTAAATTTAGCTTTTTTAAAATTTAGCTTTTTTAGTAAATTTTAGCTTTTTTAAGATATAGCTATTTCTACAGTTTATTAAGATATTAGAAAAAATAACCAGTAGGATTAAAAACCTTAGTTTATTTAAGTAACTATTAACCTTTAAATAGATTAAATATATAGTTTATATTATTAATACTATTATTAGTATTTCTTTTTACTATTAAGCTTTTAATTCCCTCTTTAGGTATATATATATTAAGATACTTTAACTTTTTAATAACTTTATAATTATTTTACAGCTTAAACTTTAAGCTTTAAGCTTAAAAATATAGCTTAAAAATACTATAAAAGTCTTATAATAATATACTTAAATATTGTATTAATAATAAAATTAGTACTATATAACTAATTAGCTTAAATTAGCTTATTAATCTATTTACACTTTAAAATTAATTAATTTTAAATTATCCACTATTTAAAATTAAAATTCCCTAATAAGGAAAGTATCTAAAAGAATAAATATAATACTATTAAAAAGCTGTAATTTAAAGCTTTTTAATAGTATATATCTTATTTTAATATAATAATTAGATTTTATATAATGTATCTATAAAAAACTAAAAACTCTTAAGTAAATTAAAACTTAAATTTTTAATATTATATATTATATAATATACTATTATTATAATATTTTATACTATTGCCTTTTATCTTATTATACTCTTTACTATTATATTTTTTACTAGAATATTTCTTTTATTATTATATTTATTTTTCTACTATTTTATAACTTTAAATAATTACTATATTTATAGCTTTTAATTTAATTTAAAAAAGTTAATAAAGATTAATTTAATTCTTATTATAAAATTATAAATTATAGCTTAAATACTTAAACTGAAAAATATTAAATAAATTTAAATTAATAGACTTAATAATAAATATTTAGTATAATTACTAATTTTTAGCTGCTATACTATTTAAGAGCTAGTTAGTATAGATTTAACTTTATAATATTAAGTTATTAAAAAGCTATATTATTTTAATAGTTTTTTTAAGAATTATTAAATAGATAAAATCCCTTTAGTAAAAAGGGAATTTCTTAAGAAATTATATTATAATTCTATAGTTTAAATTATATAGCTTATAAATAAAATAGAATTAATTAACTTATAACTGAAGAATTAATAACTATAAGAATCTAAAGAAATTTAATTATCTTTAATAATAGCTATAAAGCTATTAGAATTTACTTTATTAAATAGAAATTAAAATAAAGTAAATAAAAAAGCTAAGTAAAGTTTTATAAATAATAGATATTATAAAAAAGGTTATATACTTAATAATTAAAAGAGGTAAAAAACTGTAATTAAATTTATAATTAATAAATTAAGTTTCTTATTATACTTATATAAGAATATAATATAAAATTTAAAATAGTAATTAAAATAGTAATTTTAATAATAAATAGAATAATTATAAAAAAAGCTATTTAAATAAGTAACTTTTTCTATAGATATTTTATTTTACTTTATACTTTTTAATTTATTTATTAAATTTAAATTATAATAAATTATATTTAGATTTTTAATTTCTATATTATAATATTAATAATAAAAATAAATAATTTAGATAAACTATATATTTATTTTATTATAAATCTTTAAAGATTCAGCTTAAAAATAGATTAGCTTCTTTTTAGCTTATTTTTCTTTAATTTCTAAATAATACTTTTTAATAATAACTTTCCAGATTATAAGAAAGTTAGTATAATATAATTTAATTATAAAAAAACTATATATTAAGCTATTAAAAAACCTTAGTTATTATAAGAGTAATTATATTAAATATATATATAATAATAACTTAAGAATTTTAAGAATATTAAATATTAAATACTCTAGCTCTTATAGTAAAAATAAAGTATAATAGTAATATTAAAAGATTTAATTAGTAAGTTAAAAGTCTTATAATTTTCTGTATTTTCTTTTATTTTAATTATATAACTAGCTATTTTATAAATATTATAGTAGTATTAAAAGGTTAAAGTACTTTAATATATATATATTTAAAGAGGTAATTAAAAGCTTAATAGTAAAAGAAAATACTAATAATAATATTAATAATATAGATTATATACTTAATTTATTTAAAGATTAATAGTTACTTAAATAAATTAAGATTTTTAATTTAATTAGTTATTTTTTTTAATATCTTAATAAGCTATAAAAATAGCTATATTATAAAAAAGTTAGATTTACTAAAAAGATTATAGCAGTATATAAAGAGGAAATTAATAAATTAATATAATATAAAAAAAACATTTTATTTATATAATAAGAATAAAAATTATTAGAAGAAAGATATTATATTACAGCTTAAATTAATAACTTTATAACTATAAAAAGAAAGTAATTATAAAGATAAATGGCTAGATATTATAAAAGATATTATATTTTATATTATAAAATTAAAGCTTACATTTCTTAAAGTAAACTTTAAGTATATTTATATAAATAAAAAAGTAAAGTCTTAAAGCTATATATAGTTATATAAGCTATTTAATAAAGTAATTTTAAATTCTTATTATAGTAATTTATACTAAAAACCTACTTATTTAAAATAAAATAATAAGTCTACTAATAGATTACTAAAAGTTCTATTTAAATTACTAGTAATTTAAAGTAACCTTAAGTAATTTACTTAATATATAATTATTTAAAAAGTATATATTTAATATAGATAGCTTTTTAATTCTTTATATAATTTAATTATATTAAGTATTTTTAATTTTACTATTATTAGATATAATATACTTATTTAAATTTTAACTTATTTAATTTATTTATTATATAATCTAATTAAAATCAGCTTACTTTAAATTTATAAATATAGTATTAAAAGGTTAAAATACTTTAATATATATATACTTAAAGAGGAAATTAAAAGCTTAATAATAAAAAAAAATATTAATAATAGTATTAATAATATAAACTATTTTAGCAGTAAAAAGAGATAAAAATAATACCTAACTTATTAACTTATTCTAAAGGAGATATATAGAAGATTATTATATAGATATTTTAAATAGTTAGCTTAAAGCTATACTAAACTATATATATAAGGTTAAATAGATTTAAGGCTTATATTTTCTAATAGGGAAGTATCTTATTAAATAGAATTTTAAGTTAGTTATAGAAAATTCTACTAATAAGACTTTAATAGAGTTTATAGCAGTTTGATATTCTAGAGATATTAAAAATAGAGGTTAAATAAAAAAAGTAGTAATAGTTAAAATAAACTTAAATAAATCTCTTAAAAATAAAGATAATAATTTAATAGACTTTCTAGCTGTCTTAAGTTTTTATAGCCTCTCTAACTTCTAAAAAGAATCTCTAAAAAAGTAAAAATTAATATCTCTTTTTATACTATTTTTAATCTTCTCTTTTAACTTTATTTAAAGCTCTTTTTAGGTATTCCTACTAGTAACTAGCTAGCTTAATTATCTCTTATTACCAGTTATATTATATATTCAGTCTATTTAAAAATTAATAGTTACTTAAATAAATTAAGATTTTTAATTTAATTAGTTATCTTTTTTAATACCTTAATAAGCTATAGAAAATAAGTATAGTATAGTATACTAATTATTATAAGGCTAATTACTTATATAGTATTAATTTTATTATTAACACTATATTTTAGTATATTATTATAAGATTTTTTATAGTATTTTTAAGCTATATTTTTAGGCTTAAAGCTTAAAGTTTAAGCTGTAAAATAGTTATAAAGTTATATATTTACAGTCTTTAACAGTAATAATAATAAAAGATAAAGAATTTCACTTATTTTTTATATAGATAGAGATTTCAGCTGTATAAGTAACTTTATAAAACCTTATTATATTAGAGTTCTCTATTAAAGAATAGTATAAATGGATAGATTATAAGAGGCAGAATAATTATAACACTCTTTAGCCTTATAAATCTATAAAAAGTTCGTATTTATATTGTATTTTACTATAACCTTAAATAGGCAGTTAATTCTTTTACTTATTAGCTGTTAAATACCTGTAGATTAAGACTTTTATATTGCAGGCTGACAGTTACATACCAGTATAATATAGTTCAATTGAGGGATGCTATTAAGGCCTCACTTCTTTATAGAAGTCTTTATAATAAGAGCAGCGCCATTATTACAATAGAAGTCTTAAAGGAAGTTAAAGAGGTTATTAAATGTGTGAAAATCGGGTGATTGTGGTGGTTGAGGGATTTCTTTCGGTTCGGTCGGTAGCTCGGAATAGGATTCTATCTCGTCTGCAAGGAAATTGAATTCGCTTTGTGATGTGTTGGAAAAATTGTCATCGATAAATAGGAGCTCAGTTTCGCGATTCATTATTGAATTTTAATGAAAATAATAATATTAGGGCTGTTATTAAGGAGTCAAGTTAACATATAGTACGAGGTGATGTAAAGGGGAAGATAAGGAAAGAAGGGGGAAATTACTGAATTCACGTGACGAGCTGTGTGAACAGCAATAGTGGGCTGTGAAAATAGCAAGACTCTAATATAATTACAGTTTCCCAGCTGACATAATAAGGGTTACGGACTAACATCGGGACGAAGTTAGCAAGCGGCTTGCCCAAGAGGCGGTGACGATTGCGATGGCATATCGTTTCTCATTCGTGGCACCAAAGGAACAATGTCGCGACTCGAGCCGGCATGCCAATTGCCGATGCTGCCAGAGGTCATTCGATTTTCCCGCTGCTCTGCGACTCCTTGACTGTGCCTTGGCCGCGATTTCCATATGGCGAATCTGGAATGTGGAGAGACACGACGAAATGATCCATCACTACAGTCCATACTGTACTCCGTCCCTTGCACATGGACCCGCCTTTGCTTGCTTCCTGGGACGACCATGCAAATGCAAATACTCAGACTCTGGCTGGTGCTGTTGTGGAGCAAGGACAAGCATTCTCGTGAATGAACGAGCCACGTAATTGGTCCGGCATTCACCGATTGTCTGCATGGGGGAAGGGGAGGCGTGCCCTCGCGCCAGCCCAGTGGCCCCCAGTGGCCCCCAGTTCATGATCGATCGCAAACAACTGGCCTCGTATGGTTTGGCTCCCGCCATGGCTTACCACGCTGTTGGGGATGGCCAAGGCGAGACCGACACATTGAGTTAGGGTTAGTACAAGCGCAACCAGCTCTGAGCACCTGATGGAGCATTGATCCACCCCCCCCCGGGCCACGATCAAGCCTGGGGTTCCCATGTAGCCTGACGATGCCCTTTTGCTTCCTGCCTGCACGATGAATTAATTAATTCGCGGTCCTCCACCATCCCCTCCATCCATCCCCTCCCCATCCCCCGGCGCCTCCGTCTCCACCTCCACCCGTCTTCCGGCATCTCTTGACGGTTTCCCACCGCCCACCGCCCACCGCCCACGCGCCCACGCGCCCACCGAAACGAGATCGAGTTCGACAAGTGCTGTACCGGTATTCCGTACTGCAGCAACAGCGCCGCCCGCCATGGACGACGGCGACCCCAGGCCCAGCACTCCCCAGGTCGCTCCATCCTCATCGTCGGCCAGCGACTCCGCCATCGCTGTCGGTACCTCGTCCGACGCCGCCATCATCCAGAGCACTGAGAACGGCAAGTTCCCTCAGCCCGACGACGATACCCACAGCCTCACCTACAGCATCCGCCAGCACATCGTCGAAGGTGGCTTGCGCTATCACGCCTACCATGCCGGCAAATATGTCTTTCCCAACGACGAGAATGAGCAGTACCGCGAGGACCTAAAACACAATCTTACCGTCTACCTGTGCGATGGCGAGTTATTCTACGCCCCCATCCACCGCCAGCTCGAGCGTGGCGCCGAGGTTCTGGACCTAGGTGAGTCGCCGGGACCCGTAGCCATCTGGAAATTGCTTCGCATGGGGCTGACAGAAAGTTGTACTGGATAGGGACGGGAACTGGCAAATGGTGCATTGAATGTGCGTTTTTTTCTCTCTTCCTTTCTGCTGCCCCCCCCCCCCCCCCCCCCCCCCCCCCCACACATGGTGGTGGTGGCGGAGCGCACAAGCCCCTCATCTCATCTGACCCAAGCTGTCGGGTCTCGCTTCTCAAACATCCCCAGACGGTATTCTTGTTTGCACCCTGATTCGCTAACCAGTCGCATAGTGGCTGATAGCTACCCCGATTCGACATTTCACGGCATGGACTTGTCACCCATACAGCCAGACTGGATCCCCGAAAGGGTCTCATTCGTAGTCGACGACATTGAGCATGATGCGGGGTGGGTGTACCCTGATGACATGTTTGATTACATTCATATGCGCCACACCTTACCCTTTATACGAGACCGCACAGAGCTATGGGAGAGGATATATCAGTAACCCTCCCCCATGCAGAGTACCTGCCCCATGTTTCATTCCTACTAACCAACTCCTAGACACTTAAAGCCAGGCGGGTGGTTTGAGCTTCAGGAGTTTCACTACACAGCTGCTTGCGACGACAAGTCCTGCGACGGGCCCTACCCATGGCGTGACTTCATCAGTTACCTCGAGGCTGGCATGGCAAACCTGGGGTCTGACATGCACGGTATCCTCAAGGCAGAGGAAGAGCTTGCCGCCGCTGGCTTTGAGGATTTGCGCGTCAAGCATCTGAAGTGCCCAGTCGGGCCCTGGGCCAAGAAGAAGAAACTCCAGGAATGCGGCTATGTCCTGCGAGATGTTCTTATGGCTGGTGTTAACGGTCTTGCGAGGAAACCTTTCCGCGAGGGTCTCAAATGGACCGACATCCAAATCGAACTGTTCCTTGTCCAAGTACGAAAAGCAATCACCGAGGAGAGCAACGGTCTGCCCAAGTTCCACTCATACTATCCCTTTCGCAGCGTCTGCTGCCGCAAACCTCTAAATCCCACGACGGCTCTGTGACCTATGTACCGGCGACAGTTTAATCTTCCAGAAGGAAAGACTTTTGGCATCCAAGGACTAGGGACCATTTTGCGCGCTTCAGCTGAATACGTCCTGCAGTCGGAGTTATGGAAGCGCCCCCGTCAAGCGAAAGCACGTGGATAAAGCAGGATGGGTCTTTCGAATGGCCGACAAGCCTGGCGAATATCACACAGGTGTATGTCTGAGCCTCAAGATGTGGAGCACGTGAGAAAGGTCATTTGGGATAATGTTGTAGACAGATGCTTACAATTGCTCGGCGTCCATCTTTATTAGGTTTCTGATGTTTTGGGGAAGAGGCGAGCGACCTAAATGGTTGAGGATGATGTTACCCGAATAGAAAAGTGAAGGCGTTCCCGGCAGAGGTTCGTTTCCTGCCATGACAGATGAGCTAGGTTCGCTTTCCGGATGGTGATGTTGAATGACCAAACCAATACATACCGGACGCCCGGCGACTGGTCGAGTTTTGTACCGGTTCAAAACAATGGTTTCGGCCAAGAGAAAGGCTAGTGAGCATTATATTCGGGGACAAAACTCAGCTTTCCAAATTCAATTCCCACTTGTAGAGCTAAGCTGCTAGGGCATGATAATCTTGATACAAATCCCATTGCAATCCTTCGTTTTGGCTAAATTTGACAGAACAAGGACGAAAATCAATCCACCTGACTTGTCTGCAAGCTAGGGAGCAAGTTGACACTCAATGATTGCCTCCACGCCATGTCCTGGGTCCCAAAACTTGCAGATCTCCAGGCCACAGCGCTTCTCAAGAAGCTCCCGCCAGTCATCCTCGGTTCGCTCCCGCGCACTAAACATGACCATCATGTACATATCCAGGTAAGTCGCCTCCCAGTTCGCTCCCATGGCGGGGATGACGTGCTCGTTCAGGAGGAACTTGCTGTAACCCGGTATCATGGCCTCCTTGACCTGTTTGACGATCTCAACGCATTTGTCGTCTGGGTAGTCATGCAAAATTTGGTGCGTGTAGTATGCCCGGGCTCCCTTGATCGGCTGCGGAGTGAGGAAATCGTATGGCATACGCTCGATATCCTCTTCCAAACTGGTGATCTTGTCGAGGACGCGCGGCAGGTCTTGCAGAATGAGGCGGCCCGGGGCATCAGGGTACTTGCGACGAAACTCAGCTAGGTCATGGCCATAGCTGCCTCCGATGTCGACAAGCATCACGGGTTTTCTGTTGTCACCCTCATGGTCGAAATCGGAGATGAGGTTGTCTTGTACTGGATAGACTTCTGGATCCATCCAGCTGGGTCGACCGAGGCGGTAGCCGCCCATGTGGTTGTTGAATATTGTTGCATAAGGAGGGTTTGCCTGCAGCCAGTCGAAGAAGGGCATG
This sequence comes from Ilyonectria destructans, assembly GCA_020740775.1. Taxonomy (NCBI): domain Eukaryota; kingdom Fungi; phylum Ascomycota; class Sordariomycetes; order Hypocreales; family Nectriaceae; genus Ilyonectria; species Ilyonectria destructans. Next base: position 107,007 of record JAHEWK010000033.1, read on the forward strand.
TCCGTTCGGTGGCCAAAGGTCTGAGGGTTATTTGAAAGCTCTTTTGGAGACTGGTACCCATTCATCTTGAGCCACTTGTGAAAGTATGCCATAGGTTCAATTTTGGCGTAGGCGCTGCATGGGGTCAGCCTTCCCACATGGGCCAGGATTAATGACAATTGTTGACAACTTACTACAAAGGGTACCCGTCTGCGACGATAGGTATAGCCATAGCCTTGGTAAAATTAGTGGGCTTGTACTCATCAGGGCCCGTTTGGCAAATGTATCCCATGGCTGCAAGGTGCCTCAAGATACGCCCTGTTGTGCTGTAAGCAAAGGCCTACGCTACATGTGTCAGCCACCACGGCTTAACTCACGCAAGAGATCGACCTCAAACCCCAGAGCCTTTGCTAGGCTCTCAACCTTACTTGGGCTTCCTCCCCCAGTGGCCATCTGCTTGAAGAGCCCAACGTCGTTTCCCAGTGCAAGGCAGAAAAAGGAAGCAGTCTGAAGTGGTTAGCAGATGTCATCTCGAGGGACGCAGTCGTGTTTCTCACTTGTGCACCGCAATGCTTCAGCATGGTTTCTCGAGGAGTCTCTAGCGCACGCACGAGGCATCTTGCCTTCTCCAACAATGCAAGGCGACCGTCGCGGTCGTCACTCGACAGGTTCTTGCCGAGGGCTGAGATATCATCAAGTAAACTGGGGACGACACCGATGTCACACGGGGACGAGGCAATAGAGATGTCAATCACTTCTTGACTCCCAATATCGCCAGTACCATTGGATGTCGCCATTTTAAGACCGTGAACAGAAGTCAGTCACCTTGAGGGAGCAGATGGCGATTACCTTGGAACAGAAGTCAGGAAAGGAACAAGAAGCAGGTATTACAACCTATACTATCAGGTGACGGGAGTACTTATATACACACCTGTTAGTGTCCATGACTAAGAATTAGAGAAGGGTAAAAAGGTATCTACAAACCAATGTACCTCTGGCGGCGTACCACGTGGATTGATTCTGTCATCGAGGGACCGGCGAGGTTGCTATGAGAAACCCCTCCTCTTTGTCAAGATAAGGCCATGACGTAGTCTAGAAGATGAACTCCACAATCTTGGAGACCCTCGTTTGCTTTCCTGACCATCTCAGGTGTAAGAATTTAGAAAGTTCCGCCATAGACGCCTTGTGCTTTGATACAAGGGGCTAATTTTTGACCTTTTAGGCAGGAGATGCGTTCCGGGGACTGACAAATGTACCCGCGAGTGAGGGTGTGACGTGTGCGAACTAAGAGCAAAGTGCCTGCTGACGTGGCAATGGTGGTGCTGTATCTGGTCATAGCTCCATGGAAGTCGATTGGAGGATGAATTCTCAAGTGGTCTCGACTGTTGACGGCAGCAGGAGCCGCTTCACGTCATAGACCCCAGAAACGCCTCGATAGTTGTAACCGTGTGTAGAAGCCTGAATGCGTTAGGTGCAATATTCCCCCGCAACGTGTGGGATAAATTAATTACTTGCGGAAGGACAAAGGTGCATTCATTCCGCCTGTGTAACCTGCCAACGTTAGTTAAGCACCATAATAGAGACGGTCAAGTTGTCTCTTTAAAACCTTGATCTCGTTAATGAGGTAAACCGTGCTGAGGCCTTGACCAACGGGAAGTTTTGTTAACATCGGCCATAAGGAACGCTCGACAAGTCTCCCAAGCCAATGTTGAAGCAAATGGCATCCCAATTTTGTGGTCACAGCACCGACAGTGTTCGTGATACAAGGGGAGAGAAGCAGCCTTCGACAGGTGCACACGATGCCACCATTAAGTCGTCACGGCCTCGGCCGAAAGCATGCTCACCTGCTCCGGTGTTGATTGAGAGCATCGCCACGGGCGTCCCGGACTGCATGCGGAAGCAATGCGACACTGCAGACCTAGTAGCAGCTCAGTACAGCTCGAATCCAGAGCAACAAGAGCGCATCCGACGTATCTACTCGAGAACGCGCATCGACAAACGTCACATGGCCGTGGACCCTTTGAGCTCAACCTTTGACAGACACATGTCCATCCGGCAACGCATGGATCTTTTCCTCGAGCATGCGGCGCCTCTGGCCGTCGACGTCTCGCTGCGTGCCCTAGCAGGGAGCGGAGTGAATAACCCAGCAGAGGAAGTGGGATTGTTGGTGCTGGTGACCAGCACTGGGTTCGTGGCTCCCGGCATCGACATCGCCATTGCCAAGGGCCTACGACTCTCAGCATCCGTGAGCCGCGCCGTCGTCAACTTCATGGGGTGCGCAGCTGCCATGAACGGGCTGCGCGTGGCAGCCGACTACGTGCGTTGTCGTGTCGGCTCAAGAGCGTTGGTGTGTTGTGTCGAGCTGTCCAGTGTGAATGCTGTCTTCGCCGATAACCCTAACGATGTCATAATTTCCAGCCTGTTCGGAGATGGATGCGCCGCCATGGTAGTCTCGGGCATCAGCCGGGGGCAGGCGAAGCACAGATTACAGCTTGGGCAAGTCATCGTCCACGACCAATTTTGCAGTTTGGTGGGTGATACTCTTGACGGAATCACCCTCGGTGTCAATCACAATGGCATAACTTGCGAATTATCACCAAAGCTACCCTCATATATCTACGCCGGTCTGGCTCCGGTCATCAACAAGGTGCTGAGCCGCCATGGGATGACCAAGTCTGACGTGCACTTATGGGCGATTCATCCCGGCGGTCCCAAGATCATCCAAGAATCGCTCCGTGCGCTCGACCTGGACAGTGGCGTGGCGGCAAAGAGTTGGGATGCGCTAAGTGAATTTGGGAACACGCTTAGTGTATCCTTGCCCTTCGTGCTGCAACGAATGGTCGCAGCGGCCAATTTAGAGAGAACTAATCCAACCGGCCTGGCGTTTTCCTTTGCCCCTGGAGTAACAGTGGAGGGATTCCTCTTCGAAGTGGTTGATCCCACCTCCGCCTCTGCCCTCCGATTGGTCAATCGCCCCCGTTTAGGCTTGAAAACGATCGTCGCTTCAGCGTTGGGCCGCCTAGGACTCAGAAGTCCCCGCTGTTGAGCACCTGGAGTACGTTTTTACTGAAATTGCCACGAATCCGCTTTTCATCAATTGTGTCTGAGTTTTTGTTCTTAGGTGATTTTCCCCCTTCATTGTCGTAGTCCAAACACTCATGCGGTCCATCCAAAGCAATACCGTTATATCCTTTTTCATGCACGCCTTATCACACAACGTGTTAGATTAACCAGCTGAACCAAAAGTATAGGATACCCCAAATATTACCATAGCCAGTGTTAATCAGGTCCATAATCCAACACAACGTTGGATGGGCGCTCAAGCCTCGGTACGTACCAAGGGTTTCCAAGGAGATCCTGGATATAGGTATATTCCATGAAAGACAGGGGTATAAACACATTCCTGTCGAGCGGGGTAGTACCGGCCCCACGGGCCCATATACCTAATCCTGGCCACCCTATTCGCCAATAGCCACATATATATCCCCCTGCAAAAACAAGCTGATAAGTATCGCCAAGATGTGTGCCTAATTAGTTGTAGATATATATTAGTCTGGATGAATTAATGCTCTCAAAGTAGAATAGACCTATATATCATTTTATATGACCATTCTTAGTATTCCGAAGTACGTACGGAGTACGTCCTTCTCAATTGAGCTTAGATTCCGGCAACTAATATATGACAAATGTAATGTCTCGTAGAAATAACCTTCAATACCCTTGCGGCTCGTAGTACGGTGTGGAATCTGGCAGGGATGAGGCGCGCTTGCGGTACTGGTGCGCTTTGCTCATAAGATGTCCTTCCATGGTGCTGGACAAATGCATTTCTGCCTAAACGGCAAGCGAAGCTAGTAGAGAAAATGCATCACTGCCCGAACGGCAGATCGAAGATACCACCCTCAATGTCACATGTGTTCCCAGACTTGAAAACGCACCAACGTACGTGACCGTTTCGAGTGCAGTCGTGGCTTTATGCACTCCGCTGTTGTCAACCCTAGGCTACATATTGGTTTGGGGGCTTCAATGGGAGGCCTATGGCTTGACATGGAAACAAGACAAATGCTCGGTTTCTGGATGATGCAATTCCTCCGCAACTCAACGGAAGGAGGTTGCCTTCTCCTGCCGGGCCTCAAATCACCGACGTACCCACTCTGATCCATCTCTGCCGTTGGCAATTCCTCCAGAATCAGCTCATTCGAGTCCCGCGAATGAATGCCGGAGTGATTCCCACTATCTGGGTGGGCAACGGGCGCCGAAGCGGAGTAGGCGCGATTTTAGCTGCATATTGCTGTTTTCCTGACGCCATTCTTGACTAACTCCGACAAGTTGCAGAAGTGCCATAATACTGTACTAGACTAACTTCGACAAGTTGCAGACAAGTCAGCTATCTTCTCCCCAGGATAAGCATCAGAACCATTCATAGAGCTTGCGGCGTCATTGCTCCGCACATATCGGCCATTTCGGCCAAGGAGACGCATGTATCAGAGTCAGCTAGATAGAGCTCCCCGCAGCCTTGGGAGCGGGGGGGTTGCGAAAAGGGTTGCATTTGGGCGATCTTGTCAACTGGCAGAGGTGTGGCTACAAGGGTTCAGACCTTAACCTTACCTTAGGACTGGTTGCCTGGCCTTAGTTTATAAAGACACTGGAGCTGTAAACGGTCAGAAAGTACTCTCGGGGTTGGGCGCGAACATGTAAACTAATCGCCAAGTCTACCTCAACTTACTTCTCGTTATCCGCAAGTACGGAAACACCTTGGTCGTTGTCGTCGTTGTAGAGGATATTATGGTTCTTACAGGGTCCAAAGCTGCAAGCTCAAAGTAACCACCTGTTACCGTAAGGGTGTGGCAACCACAGCCAACAAACGGGGCAGCCAGACCATCCGCTTGCCTTGCTTACAGCATCGGCCCGGCAAACGGCCTCGACGAATGAGCACGAGCCTCCCCGCAGCAGCGGCAGAGCGCAAGGGATGGAGGGGCCTCCGACTGGGCTCACCGGGGCCGATGCACCGTGAGGGGGTTGCGGATGGAGGTTGGGACGTTGCCGTGGCCCTATCGTCAAGAGCCACGTCAAGGTGGAAGTTGGGAGTTGAAAAGGCCAGGGCCCAGAACGAGTGGGAAAGGGTGAGTGGTGAGTGGCCGGGGAAGGGGGGCGGATGGCACGGCAAGATGCCCTGCTTGAGCTTCTTTGTCTCCGACAGGAAGGAGGATTGGATTCAGCAGCGTCGACATGTTGGCTCAAACAGAACCAGAACTGGCAACTCGTTCAGCTTAACCGCAGCAAGCGACAGGATTTCTCTTGTCTCTTCCTCTTCAATTTGAATTCTTCCCCCGCATCGCCCTCTACAAACCTCATCTTTCATCATCATCATCACTCTTCAAGCATCCGAGGCAAAACATCGTAACATGCGCGTTGCTATCATCGGAGCCGGCCCTTCTGGCCTCGTCCAGCTCAAGACGCTAGCAACCGCCTGCGAGTATTTCCCATCAGAAGAGCCCTTTGAGCTTAAGCTCTTCGAGTCCTACGACAAGGTCGGCGGTGTTTTCCTCCACCACGTCTATGAGGATACCGAGCTTGTCTCCTCCAAGTTCCTCACCACCTTCTCCGACTTCCGTCCCCGCCGCGAGGACAGCGACTTCCTCTCTGCCATCCGCTACAGAGAGTATCTGGAGGAGTACGCTACGCACTTCAACTTGTGGCCGTACATTCACCTCCGCACTGCCGTCACGGGCATCAGAAGAGGAGATGTGAGCGAGCATGTCGTCACTTACAAGGGACCCGACGGTAAGGAGGTCGAATGGGAGTGTGATGCCCTCGCCGTGTGCTCGGGCGTGCATTCAAAGGCGTACATGCCAGATATCCCTGGCATCGAGAACGTCCCCACAGTGCTGCATTCGTCAGAGTTCAAGAAGCGTGAGCAGTTTGGCACGGACAAGACCGTCATGGTCCTTGGTGCCGGCGAGACGGGCTGCGACATGTGCTATCTCGCTATCACCTCCCCTACCAAGAGAGTCGTCTTTTGTCACCGCGATGGCTGGATCGGTGCTCCCAAGCGCGCTCCGGGGCAGCGCTTCCTGCCGTGGCTATTTGGAGACAAAGAGTATGACAAACCCCAATTGCCCCTCGATGTCAGCCAAGTCACTCTCTTCGACACCATGTATGTCCACCCTATGGTGCGAGACACCATGATTGTTTGGAACTATTACCACTTCCTTGCTCTGCCTGCCGGATGCTGGGTCTGTGGCGGTTCGGCATATGGTGTCGATCAGCATGTCGGCCAGGTCTTTAGCGAACGTTTCCACGCTTCGCGATGTAAGTCAACCTCGTGCTGCTTGTACTTGGCAAGGACATAGCTAACTAAGGCCGTCCCAGTATTCTGGAACAAGGCCTGGCAGCGCATCCAAAACTCCGTCTCTACGCCCTGGCGCCCGACCGAGTGGCCATTGTCGACCCGTATCCGCCAATTCTTCTTCAACACGGCCATCGTCCCGGCCAAACGCACCATCGACACGGCCCCCTTCCCCACGCATATCACGCCCGACGGCATCGCCCATTTCCCCGACAACGGCCGTCCCGAGGCCAAGCGTATCAGAGAGACGGTCGTCAAGCCCGATGTCATCGTCTTCGCGACTGGCTATGTCCCGAGCATCCCCTTCCTCAACACCGAACATAACGCCGGCCGCCGTCCTTACCCCACAAACCACGATGCCAATATCCGCCAGATCTGGTCCTCGGACGATCCCACCGTCGGCTTCATCGGCTTCCTGCGCCCCGGCTACGGTGCCATCCCTCCGCTCGCAGAAATGCAGGCTATGCTCTTCGCCCTCCACCTCCTCAACCGCGTCCCTCGCCCCCTCGTCGAGGATGATGAGTGGCACTACCGCATGATCCACCCTCCCAGTGACCGCGTCTTCTACGGCGTCGAGCATGACAGCTACACGTACCAGCTGGCCAAGGACATGGACGCGGCCCCCTCCTTCACCGACGTCCTCCGCATCGCCCTCCGCACCCGCCGCGGCTGGCGTCTCCCCTACATCTGGGCGGGCGGTGCCAATTTCACTGTCAAGTTCCGCATGGTCGGGCCTTGGAAGTTCGACGGCGCCGCTGAGACTCTCACCGGCGACTTATGGGAGACTATTACTCGCCGCTCCGGCCTCTTCGGCAACATCCCCATGGTCGCCATCCCCGTCCTCTACCTTGGTACTATCAACCTGTACTACTACATCTACGCCCTCTTCTGGGGCGCTCTGGCTGTGATCGGGCTTGCTAATGTCCCCGTCCCACGTAATGATGTCAAGAGGAAGTTTACGGAGCTGGCTCAGATGGAGCAACAGAAGGCTAAAGCAGTTGAGTATGGGACTATGAATGGTAAGACTAATGGTATGACCAATGGCAAGATGTAAGGGACTGAGTCAATTTGCATAACATAATGATGAACGAGAAAGATGTGTGTCGCATATCCCCAATAGGTTCCACTGTCCTTTACCGAGCTGTACTGAAAATATGGCTGTTGTGTGGGGGGATAAACAACAGAGAGGCTAAAAGACCCAACAGCCCACCCTAAAGGCGAGTGGAAGCTGTTGTGGCGGTGTGTCTTTAATAGCCCTAAAAGCTGAAATTGAAAGGAACTCGCACTTATTAACTTTATGAGATGCCGTCTCTGTTGTTAAAATGTGTGCTAAGATTAAAATAATAGCACTGAGAGGTACGTTCTAAAGTATCAGCTTTTTGCTCGACCCCCGCTATCATATGGTCCTTCTCAAAGCCCCTGCTAGTAAGGATACCATGGCTCGACGGATGATCGTCATCTTCAAAGAGCGCAGCAAGCTCTTTAAGGGTATGACCCTTTGTCTCTGGAAACATGAGCCATACCCACGCAAAAGCCAGTATGTCCATACCAAGGTAGAAGAGAAAAAACCAGTATCCAATGTGGTCTAACGCAATCGGACTTACATATTGGTTTACTGTCAGGGCTGCTTGACTCGTAATGACTTGGACGACTATGCCGCGGTTGCGGATACTAAACGGCAAGATTTCAGGGGCATAGCAATACAGAAGGGGGTTGCATGCCAGATTGAAGGCGGCGTTGTAGAAAAATAGAAATACCACCACAACGTATGCAGCCGCCTGAGAGCCGTTTTGGGCGTATATGGTACTAGCCACGATAAGAGGCACGTTTACTATGGCTATACCAGCAAAGGAAGCGAGCCACAGAGGGCGGCATCCAATACAGTTTACGAGGTACGCACCCAGAATGCTGCATAGGAGGTTCCAGATAGTCATACCGCCGTTAATGCCGGTCTTTTTATTGGTGCCAGTAATACCAATACTGTCAAGAATAGGTGAGAAGTAGTAGGTAATGACGCTCTGTTCGGTCCAGAGCGTGAAAATAGATACGGAGATGGGGATAAGCAGTCGACGCCGGTTGGCACGAGAGCGCAGAACCGCACACCATGAGCTTTCTGTCATCTCCCTCTCCATCATAATAGCCTGGGAAATTTCTTCTATCTCATGGCGAACTCTCACGGAGTTCTCATCACCATCGGTATGGTACTTGGTAATAAATCGCCTTGCCTCGTCATGCCTGCCCTTCGATATGAGCCGGCGAGGTGATTCTAGCATGAACCATACCCCAATGAGGAGGAAGGCCGGGAGTACAGCTTGAACGATAGATGGGATACGCCACGACCAGTTGGTATCCAGGTGGCCGGTGCCAAAACTGAGCCAGCTGGCGAGAATAGCTCCGCCATAAAAGAGGACATTGAACTGTGTTGTCAGTTAGCGGCAACTCTCAAGATATGGCCAAAATGGGAGCAATCTACCATGGATGAAAGAGTTCCGCGCAGATGCGGATGAGCAAGCTCATTGAGAAGGCTTGGTCCAGCTGATATAGTGAAAGTAATGCCGACTCCGGGAATGGCACGACCGGCCAGGAAAAGGCCCTTCTCTTGGGCGGCTGCCTGCAGAATCGACCCAATGATATCAAGCGCCAGACCAAAGAATAAAGCAGGCCTCCTCCCATATCTATCAGCCGGAGCACTCGCGAAAAATGCACCAAAGAAGCCTCCAACAAAAACCATAGCTGTCAGAATGCCAATTTCGTTCGCGCTAGGGTTACCTATGGCTGCACAATCACCATCAGCATCATACAAGGAAAGCACCGTACGCATCTCTCACCTGCAACCCACGGCTTTATGGCTTGAAGCGTGCCCAGGATGACCTCATCTTAGCCCGTGAACATTTGAGACAAGAGGATTAGGCTTTGCCAGTCGCAGTCCGATTTGGTCGATCTTGAGCTCGCTGTAGATGGCAGCTATTAACAAAGGGCCCTGATCCACTTCCGTACACGGCCAAGCGGCCATGGCGTATGCTAGGAGGATGATGCGAGGTGAAAGAGAAAAGTTGGCTGGCTGGCTGGCTTACTATTGCGCCGAGATAGCGACTCTCTGTCGAGGTTTTCTAGGCTGCAGCTCCGCTCGAGTGCATGATCGGTTGGCAACGCGGCAGTTTGAACAGGGTGTTTCTTTATCGCATCGAACCTACACAGGCCGTCCAACGAAAGCTGCACGTCTGGCTAAGAAAGTGTTGAAGTATTATCCCAAATACACGTCAACTTACAGCTTTATGCCTCGAATCATTGGCGCCGATGACTTCCCTGTCGGCTTCATACTTGGGGCTGATGTCCTGCTGATCCACGGAGTTGTTGAGTGTTCATCAAGTCCTCTAAGCGTGACTACTAACACCGGGAGGTTCAAGGGGGGGAAATCACCGGGGCGAGGAGGGAGAACAAGAAAAGAAAGAAAAGAGAAGAGGCAGACTTGAAGTAAGCAGTAACGAATGAGGGCCTTTGTAGTTTCCCGGCGATACGGTCACAGTGCAGTAGCGCTACCGACGGTTTATGCCAACTACCAGCGACCTGGGAATCGGCAGCTGAAGCCGTAGCTGATCGAGGCTAATTCTGAAACGTAGAAAGCTGCCCCTTGCCTACGGCGCTAACGTCCACCAGGTTGGGCACCAGATTAATTACGGAGCAGGATGCCAGGTCCACTGCCTCACCGCCACCATCAACCACCCTTGTCCCTTAAATGGGGGTGTTTTTCCTTTTCCCCCGTGCCTGGCGTCTCGACTGCCTGGCCCGGCCTTGTGCGAAGCTTGTTTTTTGGGGATCCCTCCTCCCCATGGATTTTATGGTCGAGGCCAAAATTACATTTGGCTAATGGCCCCCTAGCGTGACAAAGGGTCCTGACATGCAACTTGTGTGACAGATTGCAGCAGTCAAGGCCCAACGCAATGGGTGCTAAACCCGAGTTAGCCTAAAGGTCCCCGGGTTAGATCTACTTGAAGCATGTCGCGAGGGCTTAGAGGAAAGTTCAACCCCTGAACAGGTAAAGCCAAAGATGCTAAACCCATCGCGGAAACTGGTTCTGGGCTGATGAGGTTTGGGCAACCAGGGGTGTGGGTATCCTCAGGCTCCTCCTCTCGGAATGTTGCCGATTGGAATACGTTCATCTCCATCCTTCTTTCCTCCACTCTAGTAATTACACAATTGGAGCAAGTGGCTGCGGAGTACTACTGTTGTCTCGAGTCACTAAAAGATGCTTCCCGTTGGCTGGCGGTGAAATTAACTCTCTGGGGAGAAAAGCGGTCGAGGTTCGGACCTGTGATCAAAGGAGTGTGGTCTTAACACAAAGCATCATGCAGGTCAATGTTACCAACGTACAGGGTGCGACCACGCCGTCTCTTTGAGTCTCGACACGTTGGTGTGTGATAGCCCTTGATTGGAATTTCTGGGATTAGGTACAGTCCGTTGTGACATCGCTAGGTATTTCCTCGGCACATGCTTCCTGCTGCTCAAGAGAGAGAAACAGGACAAGCAGAAGTGAGCAAATGCCTGCCTGCTCCCTAGAGGAGTCCAGAGGTAATAACGCGTGGTGATGGCGCAAAGACGGCAGAAACCGAACCAATGGGGAGACGCATTGTTTAGAAGTGTCGAGGGCCTGTCCCTGGCTAGCGGGCGGTTTTCAGCCTGCTTCAGTGTTCACTACAACTTAGGGCAAGATTGATGTTATATTGTGTATGCAAGCCTTGTTTAACTCCGCGATGCCCTCATTGCTTGCCTCTTATCTCCGTTGAGGCTTGTACCGTAACTGCTCAGTTAACTCGGGCAAGAAGGTCTAATGGCCTTGGACTGGACCGCCTGGTCTAGCAAAATTGCTAGACTGGACTGGACTGAATAGGCGGTCCAGTCCGGGAGCCCATCATGGACCGCCTATTTCCCACACTGGGGAGAAGATGGTGTCTGTATCTAGGGGACCTTGGTCTCTGGCTGTATCAAGGTGTATGAATTGGTTATGAATTATTAGGTAGATAATACTATGTCTAATTGTCTGTAAAATAGTGGTGAATAACCCGAGGCAAACTTTCCCCTAGATATCATCGGCCCGACCCCCTCTTCGGTCGAACTAAGTGTTCGGCCCGACCATATCACTAGCCTTCGCGACTCCTCCATATTCCTCCGAATCGCACTTTCACCCATCACCATCGCCTTCACTTGACCAAACGCTAAAGCAGCTAAGCCATGAACCGAGCCGCGCCGCCCTCGGTTGCGTGCCTGCGATGCCGCAAGCAAAAGGTTCGGCAGATCGATCTTCCCCAGGTTCCTCTGCCGGGCCCATCTACCAAAAATGCATATTAATACCCCAGCCTGGACTGTTATCCTCTTTGTTCTTCACGGCATAAAAGCAATGTACTATCACTATTCATCTCTTGGCCCAATCTGAACTCTCTGGCCCACATACTTGTCCCAGACATCTTCACCTCCGATTACGTGAGCCCAGACCGCGACTCAGTCTCGGATCGACTTGATTCTAAGATGAGCGCCATCACGAGTTCCCAGACGACTGGCACTGTGTCCTCTGCTAGTGGATCGACCAACCCTACTGAAAATGCTGCAACCCCTCAGCCCGATCCTGCTTTTCTGATGCAATTGTTTGCTGCTCGGGCGAAGCGTGATCATGAAGCTATGATGTACTACGCTGCGGCATTGGCTGGTATCATGGGACTCTTCATAATCTCCCATTTTGTTCGGCTTCTGGTTCAGAGAACTCGGCTCCAATTGGGTCTGTTTGCCTTATCAGCACCATTCCTCAATGTCGCCAGGTAAGAATTCAGGTTCCTTTAAATGACAATTGACCAATAGAATCTAGGCTATTTAGGAGAACTCTGCTATCCAAGATGCGAGGGCTTCCTTCTGTGGGCCACGGAGTGCTTGCTACGGTATACTTGGCACTTAATATCGCATTCATCTTTGTCAATGTGGACAGCAGTATCCTTTCATTACATTACATCGTTGGCGCTCGAACCGGCTGGTACAAAACCCTCATTTATCATCACAAAGTGGCCCATCACTGACTCATAGTTAGGCTATCTATCGCAAATATCTGCTTTACGGTTTTCCTCGCTCTGAAGAACACACCTCTGGCCTACTTGACCGCCTGGTCGTATGACAGACTCAACTCGCTTCACCAGATCGCCGGGTGGACGACGCTGGCGCTCGTCGTCGTCCATGGCGCCACGTATTCGTCTTTTTTCCTTCAGCAGAACGATTTCGCTCGTTTGCGCGTCACTACAGATATCTACGGCATCACAGCAGGTTTCACAATGCTCAGTATTGCAGTGGTTACTGTTAGCCTTCGGCGTTGGTATTACGAGCTCTTCTACCTCCTCCATATATTCTTCTTTGTCGTCTCTTTGGTATTCATAGGTCTCCATCACCCTACTGTCACGGAGAGGGTCGTGATTGCGGTGGGCGTGGCTGCTGGTATGTGGCTTCTTGATCGCCTTGTGCGTCTGATTCGTCTCTGTCTTTACAGCATCAACAACACTGCCGCTGTCTTCCCTCTACCAAACGGAGGGACCAGAGTGGTATTAAAGAAATCGATCGGCGCCAAGCCAGGAGAGCACAGCTTCCTCTGGATCCCAAAGATCCGGACTTTCGAGACACATCCTTTCACGATTACTAGTGTAGCGCCCTTCGAATTCGTCGTTGCCTCTTACGATGGGTTTACTCGTGATTTGCACGAACATGCCGTGCAGAACCCTGGCGCTGTCTTAAGAGCATCGGTAGAGGGACCGTATGGCAAAATACCAGACCCTGAACAATATGACAATGTTGTGTTGATCGCAGGTGGAAGTGGAGCTAGTTTCGCATTTGGCGTTGCTCAGAGGTTATTGGAGAGACCCGACACAGGTCTCAAAAGACATATTACCTTGATTTGGATAATGAAGAATTCAGGTAAGGCTTTAATTTCCCGTCTCATGAGTCGATGGCAAGCTAACAGGTTCAGCTTACTTGGATTGGTTTTTAGTTCAATTGGGAGCCCTGCTTCGTGCAGCCGACTTCTCCGTCTCTCTCTACATTACCAATCAATCTGGACTTGTCAACCCATCAAAAGATAACCAAATGGTGTCAACAAGCAGCGATATAATCGTTCCGCCCGGCTATGGTCCAGTGGTGGAAAAATCGCGAAGCGGCTCATTAAATTTGAACTCGAAGCCATTCGAAGAGCGTAGTGAGGGCGACGGCAACACTCAGGACTTTCCCATAACATACGGCCGTCCTGATATTCACGCCCTGATTGTCGATGCTGTTAACCGAACGCCTGCAAACCAAAGGATTCTCATCATGGGGTGCGGGCCAGACAAGCTTATGAAGAAAGTCAGAAACTCAACTACGTCGTGTATGCGCTTGAATGGACCATCTATCGGCCTTCACTGCGAACAGTTTGGATGGTGAGCGAGGGTAGGGGGTTAGCCCAGGTTTTCTTATAACTTTTTTTCTTGTAAGTTGTCACGGCCTATGTCAAATTAGGCCCCGACTCTGTTATGTATGCTGACTACTTACCCACTTTTCCTACCTATTATAAATAGATTATCTAGATTATTAGATAATCCAGATAATTCAGAATTATTAAGATTATATTGAATTGAGACTTTATATAGCGGTATAATATATATCTCTATACTATATGGAATTAACTAGAAGCTGCTTATTAAGCTAGTAGCAATAGAGGGCGAACAGTACCGGCACGCCTAGGCGTACAATTACCAACCACGTGACATTTGTACGCCTAGGCGTAGAATAAAGATTATTATATAAGCATTTAAATTTATAGAAGCTATAGCGCTTATAGGACCTAGAGTACCCTAAATTTATAGTGCTATAGTACCTATAGCACTCTAATTTTTCAGCAGCTATAGTTCCTGTAGTACCCTGAGCTTCTAGCAGCTATAGCGCCTGTAGCGCCCTAAGCTTCCAGCAGCTACAGCGCCTATAGCACCCTAAGCTTCCAGCAGCTATAGCGCCTATAGCACTCTAAGCTTCTAGCAGCTATAATACCTATAGTATCTTAAGCTTCTAGCAGCTATAGTATCTATAGTACTTTAAGCTTTTAGTAGCTATAATATTTATAATATTTGTTAATTTTTAATAGCTATAATAATAATAATTTTATTAATTTTTTAATAATAATATTAATTATATATTTTATAAAAATATTTTATTAATATTAATCTTAATACTCTTAAATTATTAATAAAATTTAATTAAAAAAGATTAAAAAAAGTATTATAATTATTATAATTATTAAAAATTTAAAATATTATAAATATTATAGCTATTAAAAACTTAAAAATCTTTATAAATATTATATCTACTAAAAGCTTAAAATACTATAGATATTATAGCTATTAAAAGCTTAAAGTACTATAGATACTATAGCTGCTAGAAGCTTAGAGCGCTATAGGCACTATAGCTGCTAGAAGCTTAGGGTGCTATAGGTGCTATAGCTACTGGAAGCTTAGGGCGCTATAGGCGCTGTAGCTGCTGGAAGCTTAGGGCACTATAGGTACTATAGCCGCTGGAAAATTAGAGTGCTATAGGTGCTATAGTACTGTAAATTTAAATGCTTATATAATAATCTTTATTGCACGCCTAGGCGTACAAATGTCACGTGGTTGGTAATTGTACGCCTAGGCGTGCCGGTACTGTTCGCCGCAATAGAGGGTAACTTTTATCTTTAGTAGTAATATTTCTATTCTTTTAAAGTATAAAATAAAGTATCTATAACTCTTAATTAATATAGAAATAAGCTTCTTAATAGATATTATTTTAATTAATAACTTCTACTATTATAGAATAGTTAGATTTAACCTAAAAGTATAAAGTAAGTTTAGATATAGAGTATAAAATCTAGTAAAACAGAATATTATAGTAAGTAATATTTATTATTAAAATTACTATTCTAACTACTATTTCAAATTCTATATTATATTCTTATATAAGTATAATAAGAGACTTAATCTATTATTTATAAATCTAATTACAGTTTTTTACCTCTTTTAAACCTTCTCTATAATATCTATTTAGCTTTATAGCTGCTATTAAAGGCAACTAGGTTTCTTTAAATTCTTATATTAATTCTTTAGCTATAAGTTAATTAATACTATCTTATTTATAAGCTGTATAATTTAGGCTGTATAGTTATAATATAATTTCTAGAGGAATTCCCTTTTTACTAGAGGGATTCTATCTATTTAGCAGTTCTTAAGAAGAATCTTAAGATAGAATAGCTTTTTAGTAATATAGTATTATAAAGTTAGATTTATACCAGCCAGCTTTTAGATAGTATAGCAGCTAAAGATTAGTAACTATATTAGATATATATTATTAGGTCTATCAGTTTAAATTTATTTAATATTTTTCAGTTTAGATTTTTAAGCTGCAACTTATATATATAAGAATATAAAAATAGCTGGAATATAAGAGGTAAGGCCTATAGAGCTTTTATATCTATTATAATTTTACTTTTTTTAAGATCTAGCCTTTTTAGTAGATTTAGCTTTTTTAGTAGATCTGGCTTTTCTAAGATTTAGCTTTTTCAGTAGATCTAGCTTTTTTAAGATATAGCTATTCCTATAGCTTATTAAGGTATTAGAAAAGATAATTAGTTAGACTAGAAATTTTAATCTATTTAAGTAACTATTAACCTTTTAATAGACTGAATATATAGTCTATATTATTAATATTATTATTGGTATTTTCTTTTACTGTTAAGCTTTTAGTCCCCCCTCTGGGTATATATATACTAGAGCACTCTAACCTCTAAATACAGTATATATAAATACTGAAACTAATAGGAGTTTGGGGTTTTTTATCTGAAAGTTAGAGTATATTACTATAGCTAATATAAGGGTTTTCCTTATTAATATATATAGACCCCAAAAGGTAAGAGGGACTAAATTAACTAATAGAGATAGAATTAAGTTAGATTAAAACCCCAGGCTTTATATATTTTAGAATGAACCTCTAGCCTAGTAAATACATACAGTTATAATACCTTAAGTTATAAGATTATTAACCTTTCTAGTAGTATAGGTCGGGACTTATATTTTATATTCTGAGATATAAAAGTTAACTTACTCCCCTCTACTATCAGATTCTGTAAAGATACTTAGGGAACCTAGGTCTAACCTACAGGCTAAGAACTGTATTGCGAAATGTTATTATCGTTGAAAAGATTACGAGGAGAGGCTAGGATTCTTACAATTTTGCGACACTGCTTATATTCTGGCTCTCAGTCCATTATAGACTGAGGTCACTTCCGTTCTTTACAGGTTCCCAGGAGGTTGTTAACTTGTTTCTGCAGGTTCTTGCTATGATTCCGGAGCCTCTCGGTTGCTTCCTCCTGCTGTGCCTCGCCAAACTCAAACTGAGCCAGGTTTCTTTCCTCGACCTCCTTAATTCTTTTAATAGCTCCGAGCTGGCTTTTAACCACTGTCGTAAGGCCCGTGACACGCTCATGTAAAACTCAGATTCTTTTGCCATTGGCTTTCTCCAAATCAGACATTCGGACGATGCCATCCTTATGGCCCTTCGGTGGGGAGTCCTGATGCTGCTTTCCCTTCGAGGATTCTCCGGTCCTACGTTTAGTAGGCGTATTGTCAAAACTTCGGTATTGCTCAGTGTGACGCGGAGTACAACTGAACAAGAGCGTTAAACGTGTGGCGGTCAAGGTTCCCAACGCACTAACCTGTGACCTGATTGGTTTATGTTGGCAGTTGTGATGGGACGTAGCGAACTGAGCGTCGGGTTGCGTATCATGTCTGATAATGTTAAGAAGTATTCTTAAGTAATCAAGTTAAATTAAAAGCTAGACAGCTATCTAGACATGGGGATGTTGGAATGAGTGGAGCTAGATATGAGAAGACCAGGGCCCTAGTAGCACACACACCCGGAGGGCGACAGAAGGTTAAAAGTAAAAGAAAAAGACCAATAATGAGATTAACATCGCAGACTAAATACCCAGTCCACATAAGTAATAGAGCCTTAAAAAAGGTTAAGGTTTCTGCCCCAACTTAGAAGAAGTATAATAGCACTATATATACATATATATGTGCATACACTCTCTAGCTTTACCTTTTTACCCCCTACCTTCCTTCAACATACACAAGCTCAATATTACTCCTTGAACTTTGAGCGGTGTTTAGATACTCTCCAGAAGAAAAGAACTCATCAGCAGGCGAGGCCGAATTCTCCTTTTGTCCACGGCTACCTTGATTTCCTCTCGTACCACTTGATGTTTTTATTCCGTTCAGTTCACTGGGAAGCCGGTGCGACCTATTCAAGGACGTTTGGAATACCATTGGGAAGAATTGACCAAGGAGCACACGGATTTGAGGGAAGCAAGTGCATATAACACTTGTATCGACTTCTATCACCGACCAGAGTGCCAGAGCAGTAGAATCATCTAAGTCGGTGGTTAGTAAACGAAACCTGTAGTTATGTATAACCCACATGTCATGTTGGTCGAGCTTGTAAATTCCTCGACTGTATGAAGTCGAATGATACTAATTATGGTGACACTTTAATCTTTGTTAGTATAGAAAGAGCAATGGTTGTGGTATTTCTGCCGGATGGGTACCAATAATGGGAAGTAAAGGTCCAAGACTTACAAAATACCTATAGACAACATAAAAGAAACAAGAATCTTCTTAGGGAGCGGAATTAGGGTGCACCAGAGCTGTGTTATTGGCATGACCAATATGACGAAATCGGTAACAATGGCTATGATGAAGATAGAGTAGGCAACAGCTCTTGTCGGAAGACATGTACCTGTGGTTTCACCTTTCCAAAGTTCCCAGAAGGTGCTGATAGGTGTGCACTGCAATATAAAAATAAGACTGGCGATAATCCCCCACAAAATGGTAGCCCCGATGGTGGTAAGAACCACCCGGCGAAAGGTTTTGTCGGGGAAGATGCGCAAGAAGGTCAATAACAAGGATACCTTTAGGGTCGTCATGGCGAAGATATATATAGGCTCTGCTATCCAGATCAACTATATTTAAAGAGGTTAATCAAGTGGGTGCGGAATTTGAGAGGCAGAGGTGACACACTCGATAAGTCCGGGTGATGTCGTCCACTGGCACGGCCCAGATATCTCGACCGCCTGTCGTGGAAACTGAAATGATACCCCGTTAGTGACTCTTGTTGCCGGCATGGGGTGGCTCAACGCGCGGTGCGACCATACTTTTGAGGCCCAAGGCTGTAGTGACAGCGGCTAAAAGCTGGAACCATGTCAACTTAAAGGACAAGGAAGTTGGTTACTTGGTACTGCTCACAAACCCAAGAACAATCGTGGCGTCGTCCCACCATAGCGTCCCTGGTTGAAGGTGGCGGGCTACCATACGCAGTATCAGCGACAAGCCAGCCAGCGTGACAAAGACGGCCATTGTGGCGACCAGCGGGGCCCTGTTGTCCCGAGGCGAAACCTGACATAGATTATTGACGAGCCTTTGTGTGGCTTGAGACTATTAGCACACCCGTCCGACCTCG
Source organism: Ilyonectria destructans (assembly GCA_020740775.1). Lineage (NCBI taxonomy): Eukaryota > Fungi > Ascomycota > Sordariomycetes > Hypocreales > Nectriaceae > Ilyonectria > Ilyonectria destructans. The sequence continues at coordinate 125,875 of JAHEWK010000033.1, forward strand.
GTAAGACATAGACATGTCGCGACTCACCTAACGTTTGCTGGACGGTGCAGTGCTGGGCAATCCCCGATGAAGGCCATGCCAACAGCACCTCGTCGGCACAGAGGCATGATGCATTCCGGGAATCGCATGGCAAATCTCGAAGAAATGGACCGAGTCTCGATAGCTATCAGGTTATACGCAGTCAGCTCGGTCCGTCAAAGAATTGACCTGGCGTCAACGGTTGACTCACTGCGCATGCAGGAAGCTCCTCCAAACCCGGTGGCGTTGTTTGTGAGCTCACCAGGCTGGGGCAGAGTGAGGCAAGTAAGACGAAGGCTACCAATGTGTGATGCATTCTGGTCCCTTGGATCTGAAGGGAGGGATAACCTGGTGGGTCGATCGAGGCACCAGGTGGGTTGGCTCGTTCGACACCGGGCCATATATAGACAACTCAAGGGTTAACCATGTACTCTCGCTTCCCCTGCAACCCCCCCCCCCCCCCCCCCCCACATAATGTGTCCCAGGTCTCGGCGTACCCTCCGTGGTGGAGGTCCGCGACGCCTCTTTCGCTCCGCATACCCCCGGCACCGGTGCGCAAAAGACACCCTCCTTTACTCTGGAAGAGGCGCACCCAAGCCCCCTTGGTGACTTCGAAATTCCTGTTTTGTGTGCCGTCCATTGAATACGCTAACCTATTGTTCGCCTAGCACGAGGACTGACTCGGATCGGTGGCGGTTCGAGTCCACTCGTAGAGGTAAGATGAGAGTAGAAGACGAATATTGGATTTTGTCAGGAAATGAATCTTACCCTCTGGCTAATGCAGCGCCGGGGCCGAAAAAGTGCAAGGGACTTTACTTTAGATTCAAACTAGCTACTCCGTACTCGAGGCTCAGACCTCGGATCTATCCCAGCCGGCAGGCTACTAGCAGGAACCCCTTGCTTTGCAAAGCGACCCTACGTGAGAGCCACAAAGACCGTCTTAGTTTCGGTCCAGGCATCCAATCCCTCCTGGCCCAGTTCTCTGCCGGTACCAGATACCTTGAACCCTCCGATGGGGAGGTTCTCACAGTGGTAGGGCGACGTCGTATTGATTGCGACGGTGCCAGCCTCAAATTCTTTGGCTATGCGGACTGCATTGCCAAGATCACGCGTGAAAACACTCGCATACAGGCCGTACTCGGAGTCGTTCGCCTGAGACAGCGCCTCGGCCTGGTCATCAAACGGGATAACGCACACCACAGGCCTAGTAAGCGACCGTCAGTTTTCATGTCCGCTTCACAGGCCAGCGCTGGGGTCACTCACCCAAACACCTCCTTCTTGACGACATCGCTGTTCTTGGGGGGGTCCCAGATGATAACCGGCTCGACAAAGCAGCCTTCGCCCTCGACTGGGATGTCGCCCATGGCAAAGGAGCACGACTGCTGCTTGGCAATTTCCAGGAAGTGCTTGATAGTGCGAAACTGATGCCGATCGGCCACCGGACCCGAGGTTGTGGTGGCGTCGCGTGGGTCACCAACCTTACCCCTGACCTCAAGAATCTTCTTCTTATAGATGCCGAGGAACTCTTCCGCAACCGATCTGTGCACGTACACTCTGGTACTAGCCATGCAGATCTGCCCAGAGTTAAACATGATAGAGAAAGCGGCGGCTTGGGCTGCCTTTTCGAGGTCGGCGTCTTGCAAGATGATCAAGGGGCTCTTGCCACTACGGACCCGTGTCAGAATTGGTGAATCTGATGAGAAGCTTCCAGTACACTGCTTACCCTAGTTCAAGCGTGCAGTCTTTCAAGTTGGATTCGGCAGCCGCCTTCTGGACGAGCTTTCCAGTTGGGACACTTCCAGTGAAGGAGATCTTGCGGATCTTCATGTGCCGTGCAAGGTGGTCGCCACAGGGCTTTCCAAACCCCGACAGGACATTCAATACCCCCGCAGGTAGCCCGGCCTGTTTAGCAAGCCGTGCAAAGAGAAGTGAAGTGAGCGGCGACTTCTCAGACGATTTCAGGACCAGAGTGTTTCCCGCAATGAGCGACGGCCCGATTTTCATGGACATCATGATCAACGAGACGCTGTGCCAGAACGTGTCAGCTCCAAGATAGAGGGGAGTTCCAAGGGCCTCGTTGACGTACTTCCAAGGAATGATAGCTGCAGTGACACCGTACGGTTGCTTCAGTGTCAGGTTCAGATGGCTGTCAGTAGCTAGGGAGGTTAATCCCATAACATCGTGGGCCTTCCCTGCATAATCTGGCTAGGCGTTAACAGGTCACCAACCAAAGAAATGTTGGACAGCAGCAATGCAGCCCGTCCAGCGGCATGGCTTACATCTCAAAATCGAGTTGCCAATGATGTGGTCGACGTAGTTGGAGGTAGGCTTGCCCATCGAGATGGCTTCCAGATATGCGAACTCGCTGGCACTCTCGTCGATTAAATTGCAAATCCTGAGCATGACTTCTCTTCTCTCCGACGCTGTGAACCCACAAGTCTTAGCATACCTCGGCGGAATCCGAAATCCAGTCTGCGGTCCTCATACCTGGAAGCTTTGACCACGGCTTTGAGGCCCGGCTCGCAGCCTCGACGGCCAGTTCAACATCCTCAGCTTGAGCCTCCGAGACATTCGCCGATAACTCGCCCGTCGCTGGGTTAGCCAGGGGAAATGTCTTGCCGCTCTTGGATGGCACGAATTCGCCGTCGATAAAGTGACGGGTCTCTAGAGCGTAGGTGTTCAACTTGGCAGGAGCTTCTCCCCCGGAAACCCGGGCCTCCAGATAGGCATCCGTAAAGCTCTGCATTGTTGGGACTTGAGTATAGTTGGTGTGATGGAATGCTTGCTAGTGCCATTTACGGTCGAGTACAGGTTTCTTTAGACGTCTTATTATCCCAATTCTCTTCAGGCTGGGGTGGGGATTCTTTCCCGTGGCTGAGAGCCCGCCCAATACCCCACATGAGGTAGTCCGGGGTATTTACCACTTGTCTGGGCGGGCCGCCTCGCCTGGTATTTTCCGTTGCGGGGAAACTAATAATACGCCGTAATTAAGGAAAGGAACTAGTCGATGCAGACACTCATTTGGCTGGGTCACCGAGGGGTTAGGACTGCGGCAGGAGGAACTTGGCGACCGCCCGCGCTTGGGGAACAGAATATCACTGCCTACAAAGGAGCCCGTATGTATTGCAATTTATACTTGACTGGTGCTGGGGGATTTACTATGAGGTTCCATGTTCCCCCACCGCACTCCCTAGCCCGCGCAAATGCGACTACGGGCAAGGATCAAGAAGACATTGTAAGGGCAAGAGGAATCAGGTTGGTGCGGGATGAAATTGGTTCATGCGCTCCCAGACTAGAAAATCTACCAAGTCTAATCTTTGAGGCTGATATCCTTCCCGTCCAGCCATTGCTGGTACTTGGCGAGCAGTACCTCCTTTTCCGGACCATGGCTGTCTAGATCCAACTTTGGCGGGTGCCCAATCTTGGCTTCTGCCCATGCGAGGTATTTGTAACCAGACGGATACCCCTCCACCTCCTCCTCGGGAATCTCGTACACCCTGCTCGGGTTGACGGGATGAAACCGATCCTTGTCAAAAAGGAGGGTGAAGTGGACCACTCCCCACCTGCCATCCCGCTTCTCCAGAAAGTAGTAGAATCGGCAGTCAGCATCCAGGTCCATCTCAATTCCGTCAAAGGTGAAACGGGCTGTGATGGTCGCCTTCATCTTGCACCCAGCGCGAACGAGCCCGGGGTTGAGGTCGACCGAGTGGCCGTTGATACGATGGAGGATGTACATGAAACTGTGCCCCTTTGCCTCACCACTCACAGAGGCCGCGATGAACTGGTCGATGGAACCCTGCTTCCACGATGTGACGATGTAAGCATCGTCGACTGAAGCAGAGGAAATCAGCTCAACTGAGTCCTTTCGGTATTCAAATCCATTGAGAGCTGTGACTCGGGCGAGCATCTCGGGAAGCGAACTAGAGACGGCGAGCACTTACAAAACATGGAGCGGTACTCAGCCCACCTGGACATTTGTTATTATCGCCTGGATCTTTTTATGCTGCAGGGGTGTGTGGTGGTGATGGTTTACTCAGCCGCATCGCGATAAACTCCCCATCCCTCGCAAAGTTCTCGGATCTTGAAACGCTCGAGGGCCTCCTTGTCGACGTAAAGGCCCTGGGAGTTGTTGCGAACGGCCTGCTGCGGAAACAGCTCCGGCAGATGGACGACAGGGTAGTAGCTGTTTTTCTTGGTCCCTGGTGCACCTGCAGACATTTTTCCTGATCTGTTTTCTCCTACTTCAAAGGGAGACTAGACTTGGTTCTGATACAAACACTTCCTGCTCCAACATGTCGCTGCTTACCAGCCCTATTAAAGGACCCAGAGAGCATGGCAGCAGGCAGGAAACGACGGGGGGTTGCAATTCCAGAGACCCGGCAAGGAGGACCGCATACCTCGATCCATCGATGACGTTGCAGAGTAACTTACTTGGTACATCCCCATACTAGCCGGATCCCCACCACCACATCCCCACATGAGCCGAAGGCCTAGGTGGAGGCGACCAGGGATGTCGTCCTGGTTCCGCTCACACCCCCCTGCTCTTCAGCCTCCAAACCAAGCCGTACTGAACAGCGAACCTATCGCAAATAGGGTTAGCGCTGTGTTCGGTCGGGGGTCGAGGGGCGAGGGGCGTGGAATCGGAGACGGGCTTATTACCAATAGTTGACGGTTTCCAGATCCTTCCGTGGTGATGTGAGGCTGATGTCGAACTGCCTGAACAACTGAGGTATTATCTTGGACATCTCCTGTCAGATCAGGTCCGTCAGTCTTAAGTTGCAGTGAGAGAGGCGCCGTTGGCTAGCCCTGGGGAGGAGGGGAGAGAGAGGGAGAGCCATTACATTAGGGAGATATTCTTGCCAATGCAGACTCGGCTTCCAGCCCCAAACGCGAGTGAGGACCGCTCCATCTCCTTGAGTTGCTCCATGTCGGCTTCTGGCCATCTTTCAGGCCGGAACTCATCGGCATCCTCGCCATACACTCGCTTGTCCCTGGCTGCAACCCAGGGGTTCATCCCAACGACGTAGCCTTCTGGGAAGAACTTGCCGCAGATAGTAGCTCGACCCTTGGACACATGTTATTCCATATGAGCATGCCTACGCTTGGGCGAAACCTCATGCCCTCCTTGATAATGGCCTGTAAGTACGGCCTCTGTTTTGCCTCGCTCTCCTTGGCAGGGTCTGATAACTTGCCTGCCTTGTCCCAGCTGTCGATCTCACGTTGCAGTGTGCTGTAGCAAATGGGACTGGTGATAAGATTGTGGATGATGGACCGCAGCGCAATGGCCGTGGTGTCGCTTCCCGCGAGCACGTTAGTGCTGGTGTGGTTGACGATGTTGGCACTCCTGAAGGCGGCCCCATCCAGGCCGCTCCGCACCCCGTTGTCTTTTTCGCCCATCTCGTCAATGCATTTGATGGCAAAGTTGACGGCGGGATTAAATGTCTCGATTGCGGGCATTATGAAGGGCAAAAGGGGGTTGCCTGCGAGCAGCCTGTCCTACCACGGCTGCGTAGATGAAGAAGGCACCAATAGATGCAATTATGTTATCGATGTCCCTTGACTCTTCGATGAAGCCGAGTGTGCGGGAGAAGGTGAGGTTCCCGATAACGTCGAACGCGTGCCATCTAGACGGTCATCATTGTGGGTCACTGTGGTGTTATTGTGGTATTCGATGACTTACTGCAGCCATTCGCCGAGATCAAATGCCTCGTTCTTCGCCTCGAAGCTCTGTAGCTTGTGCATCAAGAGCTTTGACACATGGTCTATCTTGGGTTCCAGGTCGGTCAGAGCCGCCATACTGTAACTATGTGCGATTGGTCGCTTGATCCGGCTGCGGTATGCCTCATCGCGAGCGGCAAAGAGGCTCAGCAGCGACTTCTTCTCATAGCGGGCTGCTTGGATTGGGTAGAAGGCAGTCTTGGTGAAGCCCCATTGACTGAGTAGATGGTCTTGATGGCTGCCGGGTCTCCGACCGAGATATGTTTAGGCCCCACGCGAACTAAAGGGCCTAGTTGACGATGGAGGTTGATTGCTAAGGAGTTGTTAACAACCTGAGACGTCGAGGAAAAGGAGAAGCAAGATAGTCCTCCTCACCAGTGTACTGCGAGCATCCCTCGTAGGTATCCCACGTCTTCCAGATGCTGGAAAAGCTGGCCGGGAAAGGCCCTGGGATGTCGAATATGCCGGTCAAACTTGACATGGAGGCACTGTAGCAGTAGCCCCCCGATCACAAGCGGAATAAGATAGGGCTTGAGATAATTGTGATAAGGGTCGCCAAAGCCTGGGGGTCCGCCAACATTGCCTCCTCCCCGCACCGGCTCCCCCACATTCTGGCGGGCGGCCGATGGGCTGGGACATTGTTGCAAAAGGCTGACCGAAGACCGGTGGGGTTGTCGGTGAAGTTCTTTTTGGCATGATTGAAGAATACAGCCCAATCTCCTTCTTGTTCGCCGTCCCAGAATCCGCACCCTTCCAGAGACACTGTCCAGTCGTGCCCACTCAATCATCCCCCTTTTACTGGGTAAACCCGTTCGCTATTGTTCCCTGAAGTCCCACCATGCTTGTAGCGTGGGCTGCCGGTCTCGCGGCCCTCTCGTGGTTGGTGTTGAAGTTGGCCTCCCCTCCATCCAGAGCCAAGCACGGTGGCAAGCCGCTTCCCGGTCCTCCAGGTACGTCAGCTGCGATGGTTGGCAGGCAAGTGGGCGAAGCCTTCTAACTATAACGCAAAAGGGAAACCTCTGGTCGGGAATCTCTTCGACATCCCACCGTATCACTCATGGCTCAAGTTCAAGGATTGGGCTGATTCCTATGGCCCGATCTTCCGATTAAACCTCGCGGGTCGGCAACACGTTGTGATATCCACTGAGAAGGTGGCGAATGACCTTTTAAGGGAGCGAGGTACATACTACTCGTCACGAGAGTACCTGCCAATGGCATCTGGGATCGTCTCCCGCAAACTGAGGCCGTTGCTGCTGCCTTACAACGGTTAGATCTCCTCCCTCGGTACCTGCCGAGGTGGTGAATGCACTAGACTACCTCTAACTCACGGCCTTGTTACAGATCTTTGGCGCCGCGGCCGCAAGCTGATGCATCAGTTGACCATGCCATCAGCGGCTGATTCGTATCAACCCGTCCAAGACTATGAGTCCAAAAAGATGCTCGTGTCCCTGCTCGAGAAACCCGGCAAGTATGACAAGTGGTTCGAGTTTTACGCCTCGGGCGTTGTCTTCCGCATTGGGTTCGGCAAATGGATAGAGACTGGCGAGGAGCCCGAGGTGAAGAGAATCATCCAGGTGAACCATAACCTGGAGCGGGTCGCATCACCTGGGGCCTACCTAGTAGATTCCCTGCCGTTCTTGAACATGCTTCCGGACGCCCTGGCGCCCTTTAAGAGGGAAGGCCGGAGGCTGCACGAAGAGGAGTTGAGCCTCTTTAGGCAGCTTCAGGACGACGTGAGGCGCGCTGTGGAGAAGCATTCACAGGTCCAGTCTTTCACACGCACATTTATCGAGAACAAAGACAGCTACCAGCTCTCGGACGACGAGGGGGCCTACGTGGTCGGGACGCTGTTCGAGGCGGGAAGCGGGACCACGGCGGCGGCCATGATGTCGTTTTGCCTGGCCATGTGCCATTTCCCCGAATGGCAGAAGAAGATGCAAGACGAGCTTGACGCCCACGTAGGCTCCCAGATGCCCGAATTCGACGACATACCGAAGCTGCCCACGGTCCGCGCCGTCATCAAGGAGGTCTTGCGGTGGCGCCCGGTCACGGCAGGCGGGTTTCCTCACCAACTGACCAAGGACGATGAGTACAACGGGTACCGGTTCAAGGAGGGCACAATCTTCCATCCCAACCAGTGGTAAGTTGGCGCGCTTGTTTGAGAGGCGCAGGCCGCGATGCTGACGGTCCCCGGCTGCACAGGGCGATTCATCGGGATCAGACATTGTACCCAGACCCGGACAGCTTCCGCCCGGACCGGTGGCTGGACCCGGACTTCCCGACTACATACCGGGAGCCGTTGACGAAGTACCCCAACCTGCAGAACTTCACCTGCTTCGGGTTCGGTCGTCGGATTTGTCCCGGCCAGAACATCGCTGAGCGATCCCTGCACATCTTGACAGCTCGCATCGCGTGGGCGTGCACGCTGAGCAAGAAGCGAGATGCCAGCGGTGCCGAGCTGCCACTGCCGTTGTACGACTACACCAAAGGCTTCAACACGCAGCCAGAGCATTTCGACTTTGACCTGGTCGCTCGGTCTCCGGAGCGACATGAGGCTGTCAAGGCATCTCTGCGGGAGGCGAGGGCAAATCGACAGGCATAAGCATGGCATGGGGCAGAACCCAGGGCGCGTTTTGACAACGAGAGGGACGCCGTGTTGACTGTGGACGCAGGTGGTAATAATGGGTGTTGTAGGGTAGCAACAGTAGCGGCAGCCAGCACTTGCGCTTGGTTGGATATTTTATGTACCTTGCAGAGATGAAAATGAAAGACGGAGCGGATACTGGGTGGATCTGGCTAAAGTCTTGAGTGAGTTGTAGAAATACAGACATGATGAAGACTACGCTTTTCCCATCCGCTCGACCGTCCCGCCCTCCCTCATCCTCGTTTCTCTACCGCTCTTGCGCTCTCTTCAGGCCCTCAGTCTCCCCTCTCGCCATCTCTCGGGGGGTTCTCGGCATCCTGATCCAACCCGATTCGGACTAGCCTGGAGAGCCCTCCCCTGCCCCTGCCTCCCCTGCCCCTGCACCCCGCACTTGGTGCCATGGGGAAGGAACGGCAAGAAAAGAAAGCCCAGACCTTCCCACCACCTCAACCACCCCATCCATTCATTGTTTACAAGGGCTCTGGCTGCTTCCCGTGCCGTTAAAGTTGGCTGCCATCTCAACACTCTCGACGAGTCGTCAAGCCAGCCTCGAATGTTAGCGTCGGTGACGGCGAGGCCATCGTCAGCTCCTTGACCATGGGGCCTGTGATGGAAGCCGACGACAGTCGGGCATTTCCATGCACCGTCCCGGGCTGCGGAAAGGCCTATCGCCGCAACGAGCACCTCGTGCGCCATCTCCGATCCCACAGGCTACAGAAGCCCTTCGATTGTCCCGAGTGCCACAGGAACTACGGTCGCCAGTGAGTCCTCCTGCAAAGATGCCCTTGGCCTTGGGGAATGCCAGGAGCTGACGTGATGCTTCCTCAAACGCTAGGGACGTCCTGAAGCGGCATATCGCTTCGCAACACTCGTCGGCGAGGCACGCCCGCGGCATCAGTCGGCGCCAGCCTCGGGCCCTCTCCGCCTGTGACCGCTGCCATGTCCGGAAGGCCGGGTGCGGCGGTGAATTGCCGTGCCAGCCCTGTCTCAAGTCCAACGCCGTCTGCCAGTACTCCCGCAAGGTGCCTGAGCCATCCCACGCGCCCGCGACTACACCCGACGAGCTGGTCGACGCGTCCATCTGGGACTGCCCTTCGCCGCCCGAGGCTGCGCTGGAGGATACCGGCTCGCCGCAGGGTCATGTCGACAGTGTCGCGTCGGCGGACTCGGGCGTTCATACCCCGAATGCCCTGGATCAAGCAGCCCACCCCAACAGTGCAGAATCATTCGGCCCACTACCAGCAATCGACCCGAATACGGCGCTCCAGAGCATGGTTGACTCGCACCAGCCATGGGCCGGGCCCTCGACGACGTTGCATCTACCCAGCGGCGCCGCCGAAATGAAGGCTGCCTCTACTGACGAGATCAGTCTTCTCCACGCCGACCCCTCCGGGCTTGACGATAACAGCACCACTATTGACTGCATCGAGCGCCTGTCTCGGGATGAATGGCCTGCGGATGCGCTCGGCTTCAATGTTGACATGCCAGACCTGGACAGTATTCTCGAGTCGGCGTTGTGCGGGCCTGCATTCTCTCTAACATGCCCGGACATGTGGCTTCGGGCTCCCTCGGGCATCTTCAACTCCACCGTTCCGTTGCCCGCCACCCCTTCCGGGCACGACCTTTTACAGCCGTACGACAGTGCTGCGTGGACTGTCGCCAATGTGTCGCATTCAGGCGAGCGCCCGGACGCCGAGACAACGGCCAGACCCGCGTCATTGTTTCCTCTGGACAGTCATGCTCTGAAAGTGTGTCTCGATACCTTTTTCGCAAAGTTTCACCGCCTGTGGCCTGCGGTGCACAGAAGCACCTTTAACCCAGAATCGGAGAACGCCGACTTGGTCGACAGCATGGCCATGATCGGTGCCTGGGAGTCTCGTATTGGTCCGTGGAAGGATGTTGCCCTCCATCTTCACAAATCCATCATGGAAAAGCTCCAGAAGAAACTAGTACGTCTGGAGCAACCCTACACATCTACATAAAATCCGGAAAGTTGATGGCTGACCTGGGATATCTATCTAGTTTGACTTCTCGTCCGACGATGAAGTCATGAGGCGTTGGCCGGTATCCACATATCAAACCCTGCTTCTCAATGTTATATTCGCGCTCCAAAGCTCGGTCAGAACCGCCCCCCCCCCCCCCCCCCCCCTTTCTGTAACCCTTCTCCTCGATACCCCTTACCCCAGGCTTCCTCTCTCCACAGAAAACCTCAATTCACCATCACCAACCTTGACTCATGGCTCGCAATATTAATGTCATATGTGGGGACAGCACGACAAACTGTTCAACAAGGCCTATCTACAGCACAGTATGATGCTGTCAGTATTTCATACCGCTGGCTTGTTTCGAGAGCAGTACAGTCTCGGACGCGATGACCCAAAAGAGGCAATACCGTCCAGCTGGGTGACAAGGGAGTCGCTAAAGAGGTGAGCAAGCAACCCCCTGCGTATTGAGCTTGCAGTCTGAATTCAACTCATCACCCTTTCCTAGGTTGGCGTACCTGGCCTTTCGGCTGGACATTTACTTCTACTTTCTCTGTGGCTTCCACCCAACACTAAGATACGACGAGCTATGTCTCACTCTTCCCTGCTCTGAGAGGCTATGGGAGGCTCAGACTGCCGAGGAGTGGCATAGAGTCAAACTAATAGAGTCAAGGGTGCGACGTCCGACCCCCTTCCTGGACTTAGTAGAGCAAGCCATGGACCCAGAGAGGCGCGCATCCTTGCCCCCCCTCTTGGAGGATGAATATTTATACGGACTTTGCGCCATGCAAGCGTGGCTCTGGCAGGACGCCCAGAGGCAGAGGACTCAGACTGAGCTGGGACAGCCACTGTCAGGTTCTCACTTGACCGCCCGTGGTGCAGAGTTTTGGGAGAACCAATTGACCATCTGGCGACAAGGCTACAGAGATAAATCCATTGGCCCAACCCTGTCCTCCAGAAGCCATCGGCAGATGGTAGAGACTAGCGCGATTCCACTCTATCACTTATCCCAGGTTGTTCTCCGGGCTAATCTGGAGGCCATCAAGGAGCTGTCCATGGACCCGCGGCGCCGCCCATACTCGGGCACCTTCAGGAGGCAGCTGGAATCGAACACGTTGAAGTGGGTCAAGACTACGGATGCGCGGCTGGCAATATGGCACGCTGCTCAAGTCCTGAAGCTACTGCAAGAGAAGATTGACCAGGGAGACGGGGAGGGTGACCTCGCCTGTGCCATCCCCAACGTAGGACTGATCGCGTCGATCGCACTATACGAGTCTGGGCTCGTCGTCTGGGCCTACGCCCGTTCGGTTCAGGTCTGCGATGCATGTGCCATAGGGTCGACCCTGCAAGCTCGAAGTGTTGACCTGGAACCATTTGAGCTGTATAGCTCAGACCAGCATGACTCGTTTCGCCTGTGGCTGGAACATGGTGGGCGGGAGCTGATCGGTGGATATACTATATGCGTATGCAGACTGAGCACTTTGGTGGGCATGTACGAGTCGGTACTCTTGCAATGCGGCTCTCAGTGGCGGTGTGTCTCGCAGATGGCGGACTCACTGTCCCGGCTAAAGCAAGGGGACGAGTGATAAGATACAGCTAGATACACGCATGCATCACTGTCTACTTGAATTGCCACACCTACCGTCAAGGTCATGGTACTGCCCTGTTCGACGTTCAAACTGTGTCCGTCTTAAGCTTCGATAGGGGGGGGATGGGCTAGGGGGTGTCGTAATCGGTATCGACGGAGAGGCATGCCATACAAGAGAACAGAATACCGAAACGACGAACATATTTGACATTGACAGGCAAAGAAGAATGTAGGGCGTTTATTCGCCTAAAAGGCCATTCATCCAAGTTTGTTGCACACTAGATCTAGGAAGGCATCATCAAACATGGATGTGGGACTTGGGTCCATGTCCATCTCCGCCATCTCAATGTTGCCTTCAGGCACCGTCTCCGCCCGGCTGAGCCCCCCATGTGAGAGATTCTGTATGCTGGTCGGAAAGTCCAATTCCACGGGCAACCGTTCCTTTGACAAACTCAAGTCAACAGCAAGAACCAAACGCAGATAGAGCTTTGGGTTTTGTTCCAGGATGTCTTTCCACAGCGACAAATCGTTCAACTCCGGATTAATTACGGCCCCCAGTCCTACCAGCGGCACGCCATCCATGATGTGGCGCCCTGCATCGACGACGAGGTCCGCCCCGTCGTACTGCCTGAAGTAGGTTGTCATAACCTCGAGGAGAACCTTGAGCCGCACGTTTTTCCTCAACAGCCTGGCGTTCGAAGTAGCTCGCCCAGCGGAGGCTACGAGGCTGGAAAGGTTTACATCCAAACTGCTGAGAAACAGCGGGATGGCGGTGCAGGCGACGGCGTTGCCAGGGAGCCAGCGGTCGAGGCCAAGGCCCTTCAGACTTTCAAGGCACGAAACAGCCGAGAGGGCGGCAACCTGGATCTCTTGCTGGTTTTGAGTCGTCGGGTGCAAGAGGGCTGGTGGGTAGTCGTCGGCAAGCCCACCTTGGCTGGCAAAGGCCAGGGCTTCAAAATGGCAAAGAGCAAGCCATGTGGTGCTGGTTCATGGTCAGAAACAGGACAGGAAACACGCCCAAGGTGAGCAAAAACTTGTACCTACTGGTAGTATAATTTCATCAAGCTCAAGTAGAACGCAACCGCTTTGTCACGCTCGTCCCATCCGTTAGTTTTGCGAGTCGAGGGGCTCTCCTCACACGCGCTCAACAGTATCCGCAAAGAAGTAGTCGTGCTGCTCTCCCACAGCCGTAACGACCTTTTCACAGTCAAAATGTTCGCCCCGCTGGTGCGCAAGCCGCCCGGCCGTCGTTCATCCATGGGATACATTAACGGCAGAATGTTGGCCAGGATGACGCACAGCTCGACAAACCTCTCGAAGACTCGGAAGAGCTGGGTCTTCCCTCTTGGGCAGTACACTTTACTATGCTGAACCTCATTTTCGAGGTCTTCGAAGCAGAGAGGGGGATGCGCCGTGAAGGCGAATCGTTTCTGGTCAATATGTATCCTCCTTCTGAAACAGAGCGAATGAAGGGCATCGCAGATAACGCAGCACCACCACAACCGTTTCAGAGTCCTCTGGAGCATGGGGCGCTCTATACCTGAGGATACAGGCCAATCACCTAGCGAGTCGTATCGATTCGCTTCCGCAATCTCGGCGTGGTGAATTGCCCTGTTGAGCCAGGTGGTGTTCAACTCCTTGATGCCAGCCATGGAGGGAGATAATGTATGGGACAACAGGAGGGAAGCTTGCGCGATGGCGACGGACGATGATTCGGCGTCAAGGCTGAACAAAACCTATGCCATGTTAGACTCTTCCTTTTGGGGACGAGGTGGAAAAGGGGGGCGGCCCACCGATGCTCTCTTGTAATAGCAAGCCTTTGCTTCTTTGATGGTTGAGAAACCGACCAAGTCTAGTGTGTCGGTGGGAACGAACTATTCAATCGTTAGCATGCCTGTTGTCCCTATGGCTGAGGGCGGTTCCCAGAAAACCCTACATTGCATGCTGCAAAGAGCATGGCCTGAAGTACAAGCAGAGAGAGGTTCGGAGGTGGTGCATCGTCCGGTTCTTCTCCGTGGTACATGCCCCAGAACGACGCCTCATCCAGAAGTGGGAAGAAGGGATGGAGACGAAGAAAATACTGTTGGAGCATTGTGTCCAAGGCTGGCCGTCCGGGAACAAGGAAGCAGCCTTGTGACTGGGCATAACCGAGGTCCCCAAGCGGCATCTTGGCCACATTACTGAGGGTTAGAAAACGATAGCACGCATAATCCACCGACACGAGCGGCTCGGGGGAGCGTGACGGGCCATGCGTCGCAGCCGGACGCTTACTGTCGCCGGTCAAGCCGGGCTTCTGGGCCTGGTGACAGTGTTTTCTTGGGATCCTCCACACCAGCTCACCGGCGGATCTGGGTCGGGCGTTGGGCTGGGCGTGACATTCTAGCCTGCGCAAGAGCAGAAACAAGTCGGGTTAGGCTTGGGCTCGGGCTCGGGCTCGTGAAGGCTCGTGAAGGCGGCGGCGACTGATTTGACTTACCCTCTTCTGTCGGGCGGAGGAGCCTGGCAACTCTCACCGCTCATGCAACACCTTGTGCATGGGGCGCCTTTTATTGAGACATCGCAGCGAGACTTGCGCGCGCGACATGAGACGCAGGCCCAACGGGATCTATTGCGCCGGGAGGGTTCCAGGCTTGATGTGGGCGAGTCGCTGCCGTTCATCTGTTCCATGGCTGGGGTTGTCGTCTGGTGGGCCATTCCCGATGGGCCCGTCTTGCGTAGATAAGCATTATTCATCATTAGGCCGCGATTGCTGTGCCATGCTCGCTGGCCTGAGCCCAGGAGGTCGCCCTCTGCAGCATGTGGGGGAGCTTTGCTGTTGCTTTCGGCCTTGATGATCTGGCGTGGGCCAACTTGGTTTCACCGAACACACCGAAGGACCCCCCAGTCAAATGCTGATGTCGCATTTTGCATTCACTCATTGGCCGGACGGAGATGTGGGGTAATACTCTTCCTTTGTATACCGTACAGACACAGTATTACCGTGTGGGGGATGGGATGAGGCCAGGGAGAGTCCGAGCCCCCCCCCCCAAAGCCAGCCAGGAGTTGGCGTGACAGTGGTTGGACGACTGGTTGATTTGAGTGATGGAGAAGCATAAGCACCTCCAGGTTTCTCGTCCCCGGAATCAATCAAGTGTCCCCCCCCCCCCCCCCCCGACTCAGCCATGGAAGCAACCGCAGACCTTCCCGTCCTCATGGACCTGACCATCGATAACATCACAGAGAACGTACATCGCATCAACAGTCAAACCCCAAACCCTCGCCTCAAGTATGTACTCGAAAGGCTCGTGACGCACCTCCACGACTTCGCCCGCGAAACCCGCCTCAACAGTGACGAATGGATAAAGGGAATACAGTTCCTGACCGACGTCGGCCAGATTTGCACCGAGGTGCGCCAGGAATTCATCCTGCTCTCGGATGTTCTGGGCCTGTCGCTACTCGTCGACGGCATCGATCACCCGAAGCCACCAAACAGCACCGAGGGGACAGTCCTCGGGCCGTTCCACACCGATCACGCACCTACCATCGAACAGGGGGAGGGCATTTCACTTGACCCCGACGGCGAGCCATGCTTGGTCCTTTGCACGGTCAAGGATACGGCAGGAGTCCCAGTCGAGGACGTAAAGATCGATATCTGGGAGACGGATAGCAAAGGGTTCTACGATGTGCAATATCCCCAACGACAAGGGGTTGACGGCCGGTGCGTGATAAGGAGCGACAAAGATGGCTTCTTCTGGTTCAAGGCTATCGTGCCTGTTCCCTACCCTATTCCTCACGACGGTCCCGTAGGAAAGCTGTTGGAGCTACTGAGGAGGCACCCTTATAGGCCAAGTCACATGCATTTCGTGTTCGAGAAGCAGGGCTACGATCACCTCATTACGTGAGTTACAAACGAAACGGCTGGCTCACCGCACTCAGCCCTGCCCGCTCCAGGGGACTATTCCACTGACTCACTCGGTTGCAGGTCACTCTTCGTGAAGCACTCCCCATATGAAACCACAGATGCAGTTTTCGGCGTAAAGGACTCCCTCATTGTTGAGTTGGGGAGGGTGGATGCCACGCAGGCCCGGAGATACAATGTGAAGCAAGGAACAAAGCTCATGTCCTACAACTTCATCCTGGTGTCAGAAATGGAAGCAAATGAGCTGCGAGAGACCAACGCTATCGATGCGATGAAGAGCTTAGGGAGGAAAATGAAACTTTGGGAGAGACTTCCGGTCCCAGATGTTGATTGATGGATAGGTACCGTGCTTGCGGCGCAGTTTGCTGGTTCTCACTCTTCAGGCGTATTGAGAAGCCTCGGCAGCGGCGTGGGATAAGTAGCAAAAGAATCGGTGGCAGGAATCAGTACGGCATAGCAGCAGCATGCAGATGAAGATGAAGTGGTTTGTGTTGTTGGCTTATGTTGCGTCCCAGACTTCCAGCCTGTGACTTGATTGATATCCTTTTGTCAGTCCGTTCATCCATATCTCCCTTGACAGTAAAAAAAGCCCGAGCCCGAGCTTTGATCAACAAATGACCCATGGACAACATCGCTGCCCCGTCTACGAGCATATATGGGTTACAAGACTCTCACCATCGGCGGTAAGGGAGACAAGTCTGAGTAAAGAAACAGCATAGCATCGTGGCCAGAAACTCAAACGGCATTGTGTTGGTGAACATGGTTCTAGTCCAAAAGCCCGTGCGCACGTTCGAGTGGAAGAACTCCATGCCCATTCACACAGGTGCATCTTGGGAAGAGAACGGAGATGTGTACGTGGCAGAGGCCTCTCCCCCCGGGCCGCTGGGCTTGAATGGGCCGCTAACTTTAGAGAAGCTATTTCGATGCTACCGTTGCCTCAAGCAATGCGTTTCCCTTTCTCCGTAAGTCTGGCCCGTTCTGTGCATATGCCCGGGGACAGTCTAACTAACTTCTCCAATCAGCGACCAAGAGAAGCACTACGGCGATTGGCGAGCCAGATCCAATCAAGGTAAACTACGTCAAGTTCAAGATTAGCCCAGACGCGGCATCCGACAAGATGGAAGACCCAGGTAAAGCAAGCCCGTGGCGCGCCCACTGGTTGTGATCATAACTAACCAGGTCGGCCATAGAGGTTCTTGTCGACCTACCGTGTGAATTCCCCCGGACTGATGAGCGATTCCTGACTAAAAAGGGTGAGTGAATTCACTGCTGGCGCCCTGACATGGGAGTAACCGCCGTGTGTTCCCACCCTCAAGGCGAGAAACGTGCTGCTGACATGGCACAGCCCGCTACACATACCTCGATTGCTTCGATCCCAAGTCCGTGGCTGACCCGGCACTTCTGTACCGTGGCCTCAACTGCCTCGGTCGATTCGACTACGAGACCAAGGAGTTGGAGATCATGTCCCCGGGGCCGGACGTGCTAGTCCAGGAAACTTGCTTCAGCCCGAGGCACCCGGAAGCACCGGAGGGCGACGGATTCCTCATCACTATGATCGATAACATCCCGAAGCTCAGGAATGAAGTGGTTAGTTTCCGGAGCCCCACCCCCGCTGGCCAAGGAAGAAAAGCCGGCCATTCTTCATTTGATTTCTGACGATGCTATGAACCACTACAGATCATTCAAGACACCAAGGACTTCCACACCATCATTGCCAGAATTCTTCTTCCTTTCCGTAAGCTACCTCTGGTGTTTTCTTCCTCCATTTCATCGTCAGAGAGCTGACACGCTGACAAGGATCCCATGCATGCGGTCTGCTGTCCATGGCAATTGGGTTGATGCTGAGAGAATCCCTGATGCTGATGCCTTCAACGAGCCCTTGCCGAATCTATATGCTCGTATTTAAGCTGGCACCTTTCAGATCTTGTCGATTCTTGACTGGCACATCTTCAACGTGGTGGGCGGAGGGACTCACTAGTTGTCCGGTATGATGCTTCTTGGCTGTTTTAATTGTGCGTAAGGCTTGATCCTAGCCATTGCTATATAGATACAACCGAGTTTAGCAGCCTCTTTGTCTTCATGTCATTTGGCTTTGAGCATGAGACATATGTATGCGGTCCATGTCTCCTGATACACTCCGTGATAATACACCCCCTGCCGAACTATGCCAGAGTGAGTGGGAATGGCGGTAAAAACAATCTGTTTTCCGACGTAAAACAAATATTCCTGTCCAGTCCCGGGCAGATCCGATGGGTGAGCGAGATATTAGCGTGTTGTCCCTTCCACTCAGCCTGCATGAGTCTGGAACGGTTTCTTCATCCATAGACGACGTGACGCGGGCATCGTGACAAATATTGCCTCATTCTCAAATTCTCAATGCTTTCAACGTCGTCAGGCATCTAACTGTGGTGCCTTTAAACGGGATGCCGTGGCGAAGGGAGGGTTCGTATGCCAAGAGTACTTGTTCTCCCTCCACCCCGACTCGAGTTGTACGCTTGGCAAGGCAATCCAGTCCACTCAATCACGTAAGACTCATAGGAGATCCATGGACGAGGATTGACATCAATTTCTATCCCAAGTCTGCTCTGCTTTGTTTGACTAGCTTAGATCAACCCACACCCTCCCTCACCTGGCTGAGGAGCACTGCCCGACGCATCTCTCAACAGTCATTCCAGTGGATTAAATCGAACATGGACGTTGTCCTGCTTCACGAACCACCTACAGGGGGAAGCGTTAGTTAGCCACCGGCAAAACATACACTGAGCAGATAAACAGAGGAGGGACAGCGGTCCGTGGTACATACCAGCAATGTTCGGTCCACTGCGCTTTGCTATCCGTTGGTGTCAGGTCGAAACGTGAAAACAGCGTCGGAACTAGCTTGCTCATCTCCATCCAGCTGATGTGGCGACCCAAGCACGCCCTCGCTCCATTCCCAAATGCGAAAAAGTATCGCTCTAGTTCGGTCTTGTCCTTTCCGAGCCACCTCTCCGGTCTGAACTCGTCAGTCTTCTCCCCGAAGACTGCCTCGTCCCGATGCACCACCCATGGGTTCACGCCTACTGTCGTGCCAGCTGGCATGAAACGACCGTCGATCTCAATGCCACCTTCGGGGACGACTCGCGGAAGCGCCATGCCTACTGCCGGGTGCAGACGAAGTGCTTCGTACATGCATGCCTGTAGATAGGGCATGCTATTTGCCTCCTCAAGGGTGACAGGGTACGACAGCGCACCAACATGCTGCCGCTCCTTGATCTCGTCGACGAGTTTCTGCTTGCAGCGGGGATTCTTGATGACATACCAGATGATCGCCCGCAGTGCAATCGCAGTCGTGTCAGAGCCGCCAAATACATTCGAAGTGGCCATGGATAACACAGCATTGTCATCGAACTCGCCAGGCTTCGTCTTGTTGATGTCGAAGAATCTGGACAGTAGATCCGTATACGAGGAGTTGTCCTTAGTTGCCCGTTCATCAACCTGGGCTTTGGCAAATTTCCGCACCGAGCCGTGCCGCGCCATGACTCCCAGACGATTGCCAATGTACGGTGTCAGGGCTTCATTCAGCCAGTAGATCCATGGCATCTGTCCAACCCACGCGCCCGAGCGGAGGGCGCGCTCAAGGATCTTGAACTGGCCGCCGTCGCTGCCAGCCTCGAGGAAGCCGAAGCGCTTGGAGAAGGTCAATGCCCCGACTACGTCTATCGAAGGAGTGTTAGATTGGCCCAATTCTTATTCTTGCGGCAAGTAAAGGCAGCAAGGGAATATTAGGCTTACCGAAAGCGAACATCTGTACCCAGAGCCCTAGGTTCACCGGTTCGTGACTACCCTGGTCGCAAATTCTCTTGACAAACACCCGGATGGCTTCGTCTACCTTATCCTCGTATTGTAACAAGCTATCCATCGAGTACAGGTGGCTCACCAGCCGCCGCTGAGCTCCGTGGATCTTCTCATCCCTCTCCGGGAAAATGTCGAACTTTCGGCGGCCTTGCCAGACGCTATACCAATCACTCTTGCGAAACTTGGTACCCGCGCCATAAATCTTTCGAATCGCCGTCAGATCGGCAACGCTGACTTCAGACGGACCGGTCCGGACGAGGCTCCCGTAGCGCTTGTGAGCGGCCAATATGACTCGATGCATATCCCCATCTCGCGAATGCTTCACAAGCCAGAGGCGAGTGAGAGATGCCCAAAACGGACCATCGATCTTAGAAAGGGGCGAAAAGTATTGAGAATAGAGAACAGTCAAGGCGAAGAGCAAGACGGTCGTGCCCAGGGCGGTCGCGGAGAAGAAGAATACCGGGGGAGCTGTTTCTATCCATTTGTCAAGCAGCTCGCGTAGAAGTTGAGCATTGCGCAGCAACCAGTCGGTCTCGAATGCCATGGTGGAGTATGGGATCGGGGTTGTGAACAGGAGAGGAGCCAAGTTTAGAGATTGAGAGAGGCTTATTTTAAGGCCTTTTTACTTGTTGTCGAGGTGCTTCGAATTGCGGGACCGAAAGCCCATATTCATCACCAATGAAGCTCATCACCATGGCCTCGATTCCTCGGCAATCGCGTGGAGCTAGCGTGTCTATCTCCACTGATACTCTACCAGCTTCTCCACATGCATTACGTCTCTTTCCCCGTTCCAACGAGTGGAGGTCCGAGGTGGGGAGGGGATGCATAATCCTACGTCCATCGCGGCACCGGACTTCCAGTGTCTCCCCCTTCTCCCGCCACACCCCCTCCCCACGCGGATAACAATATCGCCGGGACTCCAAAGGTCTCAGATGAATTAATTCGATGCCAGAGCGGCTGAGGGATATTGTCAAAATAAACGGGTAAATATCTGCTTGGTAGTTGGACCTTTTTTCCATCTCAAATTGTGTTTTTGGCCCTCAGTGGGTTATTTTTGACATCAAAGGCTGATCTCGTCGGGCTGTGGTTGTAGTGGAGGTGACTTTGGAGTCCCGGCAATGAAATTATCACATCAACACGTAACTCAACCCTCACAGCTGTAAATTTTACCAAATTCACTCAATTTTTCTCATACTGGATGCTCCTGATACTGATCGTGAATCCGTTATCGCCATGACTTTTAAGGAGGCTCAGAGATCAATCACGACCATAACCCCTGTGAGACACAGCATCCCAAGGTCGACATTGAGGGGACCCCGCGATAGCACCTAGAACATGCCCAATTCTAAAGGAAAATACTAGAGGCTTGCAGAGAAGCAAGAGAAACACTTGGAAAAATGGATTCTACGAGAAGAATCAGTCGGCCGAACACTAACGAGGCTACAGATCTAGACTTTTGCAAGTATCACCGCGATGCAGTCTGATCAAAAACACCCCATCGGCAAGAACTTGGGCAACTGCTTGATTAAAGATCATGAGGATATAAAAATCAAGTCTTTACATCAACTCAGAAAGGGCTCTTCGGGCTATTCACTTGGTGGCCCGGGTTAGGCACACCTTGTTATAAAGAGCTGAGAAGAAGAAGAAAAAGAGGAAAAGGAATAGAGAAAAAAATATAAATTCACATTCGTAAGGATATATAACTAATATCTCTCTACCTATGCTCTCATCTCCAACATCTCTCTATCACTAGCTACTAAGTTGTAAAGCGGAAAGTCGGATGGTCATCCCCAAGGTTGTCTGAATCCGGCTGAGTCAACCTATAGTCTCTTTCGCCTCTGTCCCGTTTCTTATTCTCCCAGAGTGAACCCAGGAACATCCCGGTGCAACAACCCCCGCACAGCCAGAGCATGCCCAGACTCGTTCCATACCCGGACACAAAGTATGGCGGTTCGAAGTATACGAAACTGGCGACGATGCCACCGAGGTTGCCAAAGCCGATCTGGATGGCGGAGGAGACGCTCCTCTTGTAGTGGCCGCTAACATTGTTCGCCAGCCATGCGAGGGTGATGGGCTGTGTCACGAACCCGCCTGTGATGGTGAGGAATAGGGCAAAGTACTGTACGCCAGCTGTGATGGCTGCGCTCTTCTGACTCAAGAGCAAGATGTACCCCAGAGTGCTGAGCAGGATGCCCCCCATTGTGAAGGCATACCGGTGGCGGAAGTAGTCTGTCAGATAGGCCACTGTGAGCTGTATGATGGCTGCCACGACGAAGATAGGGACCGAGCGAGCCTGGGCTGCCGTGGCGGTGAATCCCATCTGACGGATGATGGTCGGGATGAAGAACTACAGCCTGGTCAGCTTACCTTAGTGGAGCAGAATGCCAAAAGCTAGGCGCCGGCGTGGCGCCAGACAACAGGATGCTTACCGAACCGGAGTAGCCAGTATTGACAACGCCAAAGTACATCAGCGTCCCGAGATAGATCTTCCAGTCGCTCGCGATGCGCCGAAACGCTCGCCTGTCGAGGCGATCCATCTTTGCGTCTTCACTACCGGCAGCTACTCTCGCCACAACCAGGTTTCGTTCGTTGGCATCCAAAAACTTGGCCGTCTCCGGCCAGTCAGGGATGAAGAACTTAGAGAAGGCGCCGACAAGGACGGTCAGTATCCCTTCAAGGATGAAAATCCTAAAGATACATATAGGTCAACCTCAAGTCGCTTTCACCATTAGCCTCTGCGGTGAAGGGATCACAAACCATCTCCAAGCGCTGTACCCGGCAACGCCACCCATGTTCGATATCGCAAAGGCTAGTAGACCCGAAAATCCTCCTGCAAGGATGCTGGCCGAGAAGAAAAGGGACAGCCGCCACTGCAACTCGTAGCGCTTGTAGTACATGCTAATGAGGTAGACACAGCCTACGGTGGTGAGCCAGCCGTCAGTTACAGCCTTTCACGGAGGAGAATGAGAGAGATGCTATCCTCACCAGGGAACAGGCCAGCTTCGAATAGGCCCAATAGAAATCGCATAGCTATCAGGCCCTGAAGGTCCTGGATTAAGTCCTGACCGATAGTCGCGATGCCCCAGAGAGTTACAATCGAGGCCAGCCAAGTTGAAGGCTTGACTTTTCTGATGATAATGTTGGATGGGACTTCGAAAAGGATGTAGGGGACAAAGAAGACAAAGAGCGCGAGATTGTAGTCGCGATCACTCATGTGCAGGTCCTCCACGAGGCCTTGGATCTTTGCATTGCCTAGTCCATGCATTGCCAGCATTAGATTTGCTCTTGAGCAATATGGGGATGGCTGGTTCGAGTGCCCATGGGCCGTGAGAGCGAGGTGAGCTTACTCACCAATGTTTGTTCTGTCCAAGAACGAGAGGAAGAAAAGAAGAGTGATGCAGGGAAGAACGTGTTTGTCACACTTTCTGACGAGTTTCTTCTCCATCTTGCCGTCTAGCGCAGCGAGTGCATGATGATTCTGCTCCTCAGTGTCGCCAACACACTCGATTCGCTCGACGCTAGTTTTGGCGTTGTCATTCATGTCAGGAAATTAACAATTGTTTACATAGATTCTAGTTCAAATCTCCTGGCAAGGACTCTGAGAAACTAGGTTAGTATTAAATATATCCTCAGCAGAATATAGGGCTACTGCTACTTACGAATCCAAGCCGGATCATTTTATCTAGGCTTAAGCCTCATCTTGGTAGATAACCTTCAGGACTTAAAAGATGACAAACCTCCTCCACATCAACCGTGGCAAATATCTGGAAGTCGAGTTTGACCAACCCATGGCACGAAACCAGCACGTAACCACTTACCAGCTGGGTAATGCCTCGCGGCAACAGTTGCAGGTATTCTGCGAATCTGACTCGTCCACGCCATTTGCCTAGCTTCAAGAGTACAAGTCACCTGCTATACGTGGCCGTCTTGGCCTTGTCTAGCGTGCCAGCCTCCCCACTTGAGCCGTATATCTGACGGATCAATCTGCGGGGTTGGCGGGTGGTTGTTGCTATCGGAGCGATCCCCACCTCGGCATGGCTGATTCACCTGCGCTAGTCCGAGTGGGAGGCTCAGGATAACCATTTTCGATTGACATAGTATGGATGTTTTGCTGCCTTAGGGGAGCTCTAGCTATTAATCTGAACAAATAGGTAATAGTCTGTAATTATAATTAGTAAAATATATAGTATTGTTATTTTTGATATATCTGATGATATTGAGTAAAGCTAAAAAAACCAAATAGTATTGTTATTTAGAATATAGCATCTTAATTTATATTTATATTTAGGTAATCTTTTATTATTTATTTATTTAATATTAAGAGGTTAGGGTACTCTAGTATATATATACCCAGAGGGGGGACTAAAAGCTTAATAGTAAAAAGAAAATACTAATAATAGTATTAATAATATAGATTATATATTCAGTCTATTTAAAGATTAACAGTTTACTCAGATAGACTAAGATTTCTAGTCTAACTGGTTATCTTTTTTAATATCTTAATAAGCTATAGAAATAGCTATATCTTAAAAAAGCTAAATCTACTAAAAAAACTAAATTTACTAAAAAAGCTAAATCTTAAAAAAGGTAAAATTATAATAGATATAAAAGCTCTATAAGCCCTCTTATATTCTAATTATCCTTCTATTCTTATATATATCTTAACTAATTACTTAACTAACTACTGTTACAGAAACTGGTTCTATAATAGGGAAAGAAGTAGAAGTAACAAAGAATTCCTTCTGGAGATAGTTTCTGCCTGATGCCGCTAGAAAGCTAACCTTCTGGATACAGCTAGACTAGGTAGGTTGCCGACCTTCTGGGTATAGCAGTATTAACCTTCTAGGCATAATGGAATCTCTTCTGGAGATAGATCTTTTAGATTATAAAAATATATTGTAAATAGGCGTATCCTCCTTCTAGCTATCTGGATATTTACTTGCTATTTATCTATAGATTTCTTAGGGAAATCCCAAGGAAGTCTCTGGAAAGCTAGATAAGGATTGCTGCCCAATCTCCCAGGGAAATCCCAGGGAAAGCAACGCTCGGCCTGGTTTAGATTCCCAGGGAAGTCCAAGTATATATTACCCCGCATTTCCCGGGCGCACCGCCGGAAAATATGCCGGAAAGTCCCAGGGACTTCCGGAATAGGGTTTCCAAGGAAATCTATAATAACTACTTAACTAACTGAAGATATCTACTTTCTACTCTATACTATAGACTGATATAATCTTTTCTAATTATCAGTATACTTATAGCTTTTCTTTTAATCTCTATTACTTAATTCTAAGTAATTTAATTTTTATTTTAAGGCTATAAATTATAGCTAAAAAATTAGAATTTAAAGATATTATAGAAATCTAAATTAACTAACTTAATAAACTTTATTTAATATAGCTAATAGTCTTTAGCTATTATATAATTTAAGAGCTAGTAGGTTAAGATATAGCTTTATAACTCTAGGTTACTATAGAGCTAATCTATCTTAAGATTCTAATTTAAAAATACTAAAGGTATATACTTTCTCCAGCAGAAAGAGTATTTATTAATAGCTTATATAGTACTATATAGTCTATATAGCTAATAAATAATATAGTATTAATTAACTTACAGCTAAAGAATTAATATAAGAACCTAAGGGAACCCAATTGCCTCTAATAGCAGCTATAAAGCTGGAACGATAGAGGGATATTGCAGAGGAGGTTATATACTTAGTGGTTAGAAGAGGCAAAAGACTGGAATTAGGTTTACAATTAATAGACTAAGTCCCTTATTATACTCGTGCAAGTATGTAACTGTACAAAATTTAAAATAGTAGTTAGAATAGTAATTTCAATAATGTTATTTATTTAATATAATATAATATTCTTTAAAGTTACAGATTAGCTTATATTGAGTCTCTAGATTGTACTTATTAAACTACCTTATAAATTAGCCTCTTTTTAATTTTCTTTATATTCTCATATAGATGCTAATAGCTTTACTTAGTCCAATCGTGCTACCTCCTCCGATGGAGATTACACAGTCGGCGCCTTTAACCTTATAGGACTCAATCGCCTTCTCAGTTACTTCGGTCGGCGTATGCATCGTAGCCTCAGCGAAGACTCCCACAGTCATGTCGCCAAGGATTAGTGGCGCCTATCTAACAAAAGACTTATTATAGCTTCCTACATATTTGCCATATGCCCTCTCACTCACTTACTCACTCGTCCCTTCAGGGTATTTCCCCACTTGAATCTTACGTTACGCATTTCCCCACATGAACTCGTGGCGCGGGTCTCACTCGGTGATGGAAACGGAGGCGGTGGGGAGAGGGAACGTAGGGAGCGTTGCCGCCCTTGCAACGTCACTGCTGATTCTTGAGAGACATGAGCGCATCCGTCATGGGCCTCACCGTGCTCCAGCCCAGGGTCCAGCTCTGCAATGCCGCTATGTATTTGTCTAGCAACGCGGGCATGTTGCACGCACAGAAGGGGATGTTGCCGATAGATGCCCTCGCGCGATTAGTCACCCAGTAGCCTATCTCGGCATCGCTTTGCAGATGCCCAAGATCATAGAGACCCTTGGACCCTTTATGAGAGTGCCAGGTGTTGTCGTGCTCTGCCAGCGAGGATTCGCAGAGGTCGCAGCTCAGCGTGGAACGGCAGATGGCCCAGACAACCTGAGCGGCCCGAAACAGGCACGCCGTTGTCGAGGGACAAACGAGCGAGTCCAGGGCCTGAATGCCGGGCGCGTTCTGGTTAAACAGTTCCAGGATCTGTGCCGCATGCCACAGAGCTTGCTTTGCGCTGGTTGACTTGGCCCACTGCTGGATCTGTGTTTCAAACCGGCGAATGAGGGATGGGTTGTAGCCATCAGTGCCCAGACTGTCGATCAACCGCTTGATCAGTTTCAGGTCGGCATACATCCGGAGAAAGGACATGTGGTACTGCATCATGGCGGTGAAGCGGTTCCAAGTCTCGGTACTCTCTGCCGAGTGTCCACGATTCTGTTCCGACAGGTGATCCATGGTTGCGCGCCATATCTCCAACTGAACCTGCCAGCTGAGCCCGTAGCCGATTCCGCTGGTGATGGTATCGGATAGCGGCGAGACCGAACAAAGGGTGGACTCGTGCTTGTGCTGTGCCTCCTCCCACAGGCGAGACTGCATTGCGCACATTCCAGCCTCAAAGTCCTCGGGTAAAAGAAAGGTCAAGCTGGGTCGAGTAGCCTCGGACAGGGCGTGGATACAGGTGAGCCCAATTGTCTGGTCCATCCGGCCTACGGGTTCTTGGGCAAGGGCCAGCTTCCACGTCTCAGGAGTGGCAGCATTCCAAGCCGCCTCGGAGCAGGGGTAGTTTAGACATAGTTCTGGCAACCGCACCGAGGGCGGATGATCGCGAAGCAAGTTCAAATAGCAGTCGAGGCGGAAAACAGCGAGTGCTAGCCTGGAAAAGGTCAGCATTACGTCGCCCTCATCGGAGCGGGTTGTGGGGGGGGGGGGGGCTTGCGTCCCTTTTCTTTTGCTCACGAACCAGCCACCTGTGGGTGTGGCTCGCAGACTTCTCGTCTTGGGCGACGACGCCCTCAACGCGAAAGTAGCCGGCTTCACGGATGCACATGATCAAGCTTGGTAGGACGAGGCAGGCTTTGGAAAGCAGATCCAACTCCTGTGCAACCGACCGCTGTCAACGCTTCGTAGTTCCAGAGGACGAGCTGAATGTAAACGCACCCCAATATACCAGGAAAACAGAATATTCAGCAAGAATGCTTGGAGTGATTGGAGGTGACCCTGGCTGCTGAGCCGTGATGTGTCGACCTGCAACAGTTTCGAAGGCGGTTAGCTCTCACATGAGCCAAGGCTCGGCCTGAGGGGACTTGACCCTCGCACATGCAGACTGACCTCAGTTGCTTTACTCAGTAACCGTTGTAAAAGCCACTTGTGCAGCCGGATTGACGAGGCCCGAAGCTCGGTAGCACCGTCGAGCAGTGAGCCGATTAATGCGACGCCGTAGCGCAGCTCGACGGCACATTGCATTTGATCAAAGCTCGGCTTGTGGAGGATGGGCCAGTGATTGTGAAAACTTGTAAAGTACCTATCAACCAGTCGTCTGTGTAGCAAGGTCGCCGACGGTTTCTCCAGCTCGACTGGCAACGGCGACAAGGCATCGAGCCCTTGTGTGGGCGAAGCAGCAGGAAACGTGCTCTCCAGGAAGAGGTTCTCTGCGGTCGACGGGAGGGATTGCATCTGAGTCCAACGATGGCGAGGGAAATCGCCCGTCCCGGTTGTGGTCGGGAGTGATGAACCGGCCTCCCGGTCATCTCTTGGGGCCTCGGAGTGCGTCGACAGAGCCTCTGAGTGCGTCGACAGATGCGTCAGGTCGGTAAAGACAGAGGCTTCCCAGGACTGCATGTCGACCGAGTTAAAGTCTCCCGTCTGGCCTAGGCCGAGGCAAGCCAGGACGTCAGCACCGCCGTCACCATGTTGATCGACGTTGGCGGCTTCGTCTGAAGCCTGACTGGCGTCTCCAAAAGCCGGTGGGAAGTGATTCCGCAGTTGGTAGCCGGTATCGGTCTGCGGCGTGGCGACGAGATCCAGGCCGCCTGCTGAGTCGAAGCGTTCGTCATCCTCCCGCTGCGCGCCACTCGCGGCTCCGGGCTGAGGTGCTCCGTCTTCCAGGGACAATCGGGCAGGTTGTAGAGGCTCCAAGCCAGCGCCCTGGGCTTGAAAGACGGTGGAGCCGGCAGCATGAGCAGCGATATGCGCATCGGATTCCGCGGAACTTCTGTCGTACGAGGCAGACCGTGACTCCATCGACACCGGGTCCCCTGGCGTCCCCGAGTCGCCAAACCCTTGGCCGACGACTGCATCCTCACACGCAGGGCTACCATGGCCCTCCCAATATGCAAAACCCTGTTCTGGCATGACTCCTGGAGACTGGTGATGGCCCGGAGGGTTCTGGTTGCATCCGCGGTCCTCCTGACCGCGTCCGGGGCTATGGGGGCTCGGGGGGCTCGAACGGGAGATGAGTGCTGCGGGCATTGACAGATCTGCACTACATGTGTCTAGATCTGGCAGCTGTAAAAGGGCATCAATGTCGTCCGAGAGCGGCTGGAGGAGTGGATTCTTAAACGGAGCATTGGTTGGCGGCTGGCGGGTTCGACGGCAGGTGAGATTGGCGTCTCGACATCTTACACATTGTTCCTGGCCATCACACCGCGTTTTGCGTCGATGGCACAGATCGCAGGCGCTAACAGCGCGAGCCGGCACCGAGTGTTTGTTGTGGTGGCCGATGTGTCGTTTGAGCACGTCGCTGGCAGAGAAGTGCGAATTAGCACGAGTCACTGGCTGTGTAGCTCTCCAGTCAAGAGACAATGGCCATCACCGGGGACCGTCCTGAACCCCTTCGCCACCCTTCCAGCGGCTTGCTTACCTTCTCGAAAATGCACGGCCACACTGAGGGCATGAGAAAGGCCTTGATTTGGTGTGGCTTCGCTCATGACGCACCAGATGCTCACGTCGTCGAAAGACGATGCCGCAGCCCCGTGCGGTGCAGGTAAGCGCTGGCATGATGGAGGTTGCAGGACGACTCCACTGAACCGAGATACGGGTAGCAGAGAGGAGATTCTGGAAAAAGGGGAGGCGTTGAAGTGACCGAGGGTGCGATGCATGAATCCGGGGAATGTGGGGGACCAACATATATCTCCTGAGTGCCCACAAGCCTCCAAGCCGTACCTCGCCCCACATGACCCTTGTCTACTCCGTACCCAACATTGATTACGTACTTGTTTGCGGGGAAGTTGTCCAACGATGGGATGTTACGCAAGCTAGAGCTGTCCTAATTACATGGAGAAAGGTTGGTGTGATACAGGGGGTCATTGCGTCGGGACTCATGACTTCTCTTCGAGTCCAGACTCTCCCAGTGCCAGTGGGCCGAACACGACGAAAAGGCAAGCGTTAAAACGACGGGCTGGGTTGTCTCTGCTAAGATGTGTATGTACAGCTCGAGCTAGAATACATATCTTTGACTCTCGACAGGTCGCCCCGCACCAAGGTCCATCATGTGGCCGTTCCTATTCCGCTTACAAGCTGCCTTCAGAGCCGCGTGCGTCGTTTCATTTTACAAACAAGGCCTTCTTGAACGGGGAACCTAGAGACGTGGTTCAAGTCAGTGAAAGGCCATACGGGTCACATCCATGCGTTTGGGGTTCACATACCAATAGTTTCTCACCTTCAATCTCTCATCGGGATTAATAAGCGCAATGTCAAACACTCTGAAGAGCTGAGGAATGATCTTGGACATCTCCTGCAGGCGTATGAATATAGGTTAAATCAGGGCTCCCTCGTTCGTGTCTTGAGTAAATATAAACGTACCACGAGAGATATATTCCGCCCGATACAAACACGGCTTCCACCACCAAATGACAGCGAAGTGCGTTCCATGGCCTTAAGTTGCTCGTCGCTCGCTTCTAGCCACCTCTCAGGGCGGAATGCGTCGACGTCTTTGCCGTAGATTGTCTCATCGCGGGCCACGGTCCAGGGGTTCATCCCGACAATGACACCTGCCGGGATTCGTTTCCCGGCGATTACAGCACCACCCCGTGGCACGTATCGCTCCATAATCATGCCTACTGAGGGATGGAGACGCATGGCCTCCTTGATGACTGCCTGCAGGTATGTCATTTTCTGGGCTTCTGCGTACGAGACTGGGTCTGACAGCTGGCCGACCCTGTCAAACTCGTCGATTTCTGTCTGCAGCTTCCGGTAGCATGGTGGGTTGCGGGCTAGGTTGTCAATGATGGCCCGTAGTGCGATTGCGGTCGTGTCGCTGCCGGCGAGAACGTTGGCGCTCGTGTGGTTCACCGGGTCAGAGCGCTTGCACGAGTCAGGCTTCTGCACCAGCAGATCCTCACACCGGCTCAGAAAGTCGTCGTGCTGGGTTGTCTTGGTGGAAACTCGCTCTTTGATGCACTTGAGTGCAAAGTTAACCGCAGGGTTTGCGTTCTCAATTGCTGATGTCAACAATGGTAGCAGGGGGTTGCCAAGCAGGAGGTTGTGAAGCCACGGTATCTGACCGACCACGGCGGCATAGAAGAAGAAGCCATTGATGTTAGCAATCATGTCTTCGATGTCTCTTCCCTGCTCTAGGAACCCGAACGTGGTGGAGAAGGTGAGTTTTCCGATGATGTCGAAAGCGTACCACCTGGTAATCCGCAACTATCAGCTTTGACAGTTCCAGCCGGCGGGGAGAAGGCATCGGGGGAGTTTTGCACTCACTGAAGCCACTGGCCCAGGTCGATCTCTTGGCCGGATGTGGCATATTTGTCCAATCTGTCTATGAACAGCTTCGATATCTCATCCATTTTGTGTTCCCAACCCAGTAGAGTGGCCAAGCTGTACATATGGGCAACCGGTCGCTTCAGCTTGCTGTGGTAATCTTCGTCCCGGGTGGAGAAAAGGTTAGGTAGAGGTGCCTTTTCAAACCGCCCTTCTTGGATAGGGTAAAACGGGGTCTTTGTGAAGCCACCATTCACACTGTAAATAGTTTTGATGGCTTCAGTGTCGGAAACAGATATGACGTTAGGACCCAGGCGGACGAGGGGCCCATATTTCCTATGAAGCTTGATAGCTTTAGGCCAGGGCCAGGCCAGGTCAGCTTGGTCACCAGCATTGGTTGAGCGTGTAACCAGATTCTCAATTCGACTGTACCTGTGTGCTGGGACTCCCCCTTTGCAGTATCCACCAGGCGCCAGACATTGGTGAAGGATGCGAGAAACGGCCCCGGGATGCTGTTGAGTGAGGCGTGGAACTTGTTGTACAGGAGATAGACCACAAGCACCACTCCGACAACTCGGGGATCCAGAAGGAGATGTACGAGGCCCAGGGACATCCGCTCTTGACCTTCCTGCATGGTCATGGTTGCTGGATTGGATGGAATAGGGTAAAATGTTAGCTGTAAAGTTGAATCAGGTAGGGGCATGTTCACGGACTTGGGTCAATGGCAAGATTGGTGAGCTTTAAGTATGGCCTACGGGGGATGATGTGACACCGGGAGTTGTGTGCTTGACTGTGGGACTTTCGATCAGTGCCGACCCGAGTGGGGAAGGGACATAGGGAACTGGAGAAGTGGAAGGAATTCCCCACTTACTCCGCTTTAATAAATAAACTGTATTAAAAAGAAAAAAGAGTATAAAAAGATTTAAGAAACTCTAATAAGTATTTATATATATTTATAATAAATAAAAATATTTAATAAAAAATAATATTATAAAAAAAGATAAATAAATTAATAATATTTATTTTATTTAATAATATATTAAATAATTTAATAAAGTATTATTAGAAAATTACTATTAAAAATATCTAACTAGCTATAAAACATTAATACTATTTTATATTTTTTTAATTATTAAAATAACTAGTTATTTATTTTAAATAAGTATTATAACTTAATTAATTAAAAATAATAATAATCTTAGAATAATAGCTAATATATTTAGTAGTTACTATTATAGTAATTATTAATTAACTTTCTACCTTATAATATAGTAACTTACAGTTTAACTTTTTTTTTAAGATTTAGTTTTTCTAGTAGATTTAGCTTTTTTAAGATTTAGCTTTTTAGTAAATCTAGCTTTTTTAAAACATAGCTATTACTATAGCTTATTAAAGTATTATAAAAGGTAATTAGTTAGACTAAAAATTTTAGTCTATTTAAGTAAATTATTAATGTTTAAATAAAATAAGTATATAATCTGTATTATTAATTCTATTATTAGTATTTTCTTTTTACTATTAAGCTTTTAGTTCCCCCTTTAGATATATATATACTAAGGTATCTTAACCTCTCAATAAATAATTATTAGTAATTTATTTAAAAGAATAAATTTATATAACTATTCTAATTTATTCTAATTATTAATAATATTTCTTTGGGATACCCAGTTTCTAGCGCGCTTTCCGAAGATATACCTAAATCACTCCGTTAAATACTATTTCAAAACATACTTTATAAGAGCGACTTACATTGGAATAGCTGTCATCGAGCACGCAACAGTAATACCGCCAATAGCAAAGAAGGTAGAGCGCACACCTTTAGCAGCAATCCAATCATTCAGGTAAAAGACTAAGCCGAAGGAAAACATATTCTTCACGAAATTAACAACGCCAAGAGCCTCGCTGGCCTGATCACTGTGGCAGTCAACGACATACGTAATCACGCCAGTGGCACCAAGTTGAATGCCGAAATTGATCAACCCGAGGCAGATGACCACTGGGACCGGCCACGGGTCTTTAGCGAAGCTCGACTGTCCCCAGGCAAAGAACCCTGATCCGGTGAAGACAAGGTAAGCCACCATGATGGGTAGTCGAAATTCAGGTTCTAATTTTGCTTTAGTAGGTATCCACTGGCGGATGCGAAAGGGAATACTGCACCATAAATGCCACTATTCTTCCTCGATAGTGCGTTGCTAAGAAAATCGACAAGCGGGCCGGCTACGAGCATTCCTAGGATGGAGGCGACGAATGACGAAGCATTCGTAGCCCCAACAGCGGGGACAGAGAAGTTGTATGGCGGAGCCGAGAAGATTTGAGACAGACTGATTGCAATCCCAACAAGCCAAGCAATACACGTTGCAAACAGAATAGACGACCACAACACTGCTGGCGAGAGCAACAAGATGAACGGCCGAAGGAGAGTCTGCCAGAACGGAACTGTGTTCTTGTAGCCGCTGTAGGGCCGAAGCCGCTTGGCCAAGCCATAAGGGGCCACGGAGGCTTGAGAGCCGTTGGGAGGGCCGTCTCCCCCTTCCTTTGGCTTGAAGTCAATCTCTTGTACTGTCGATTGATTCTCTGGAACTTCTTTGGACAATCGTATCTGCAAGAATTGCCACTTGTGTCAGCAACTAGAAAGTGAACGATACAGGGTCTGGGATGCAGCTGTCTCACCTCCTGCCGCGAGACCTCCGCTGTCTGGGGTTCGCGAACAAAGGCAGTCTCGGGCATCCAGAACAATGCCATCAGTAGGTGAAGACCAAAGGCGGCGCCCAATGCGTAGAAAGCGGCACGAAACCCTGCATATTGAATGATGGGGCCACCTTGGTAGGACGAGGCGCATTAGCCACTGCAGAACCTGG
Source organism: Ilyonectria destructans (assembly GCA_020740775.1). NCBI lineage: Eukaryota > Fungi > Ascomycota > Sordariomycetes > Hypocreales > Nectriaceae > Ilyonectria > Ilyonectria destructans. The sequence goes on from JAHEWK010000033.1 coordinate 159,672, forward strand.
GAGAAGTGTCGAGGGTGGGAAACTCACTGATTACTGAAGCCAAATTGATGCCTCCCAAGACACTCAAGTTGAAAAGAGCGGAGCGGAAACCACGTTCATGAACGCACCTACGTAAGGCAGTGTGTTAGCCTTCCTCCGGACACCACCCAAATACCATTACTCGACCGGCCGAGTGGGCTCCAGGGATACTACCACTCCACTCACCAGATGTCGGCGATAGATGCCGGAACGAGAGCTTCCAGGGGAGCCATGCAGAATCCAGTAAAGAGCCTCGAAACAATAAGAGAAACCAGGGACTGGGAAGCGGCAGCCCAGAAGCAGGTGAGCATCAAGCCCAGGCTAGTGAACAAATATACCGGCCGCTTGCCATACTTGACAGCAAGAGCGTTCCAGATCAGACTCCCCAGTCCGATGCAAGCGATTGGTGCACCCTGCATACCGACATTCCAAACGGTGAGGGAGACGTGATAGGATTCGGATAGTTGGACGTAAGCCGGCCCAAGGATAGGTCCAGCGGCTGGCCACCGGTCAGATACGCAACAGAGGGGAAGGCAGGGATTTCTCACCACCGACAACGCCACATCCAAAGACATAACTGATAGTAAATAGATTTTTCCTCATGCGGGACCAGTTGTAAGGGTCATTCGGATCATCTGAGGGCTGTGGAACGAGGATTATGTTGCTCTTGGGATCTCGCTTGACGTTGGGTGCCGCCCAGGCTTGGTCTTCAGAATCGGATCCCAACGCGACCTGGCTTAGGAGAGCAGTCCCTGGGACCTGCTCAACATTTGGACATTCCAGAATTCCAAGGCCCATGGTGAGAGAATGTGTTGATGGCTTAGCTCAAGGACTGATTTGAGGGGTAAGGGATCCAGGGTTGCTTCTTGAACTGTTGGCTTGAGACCTGCTTTCAAGGGTACGGCTATGAATCTGAGCGGTAATCGGCAGAGTTGCTACCCTTTTGGAAAAGCTGCCCCATCTTTATATAGTCGTAATCGTGAGAATTGACCTATCAACTGCCGAGGACCCAACAAAGGTCTCGTCGGATGGGTTTGATCCTCTAGCGTGGCTCTGTCGCCCCACCCGGCCCGGATGGAGTACGTAGGCAAACTGCAGCGGCCCGCGTGGAGTCCGGGGAGAGTCTGGGGTAAGATATTTAATCGGTAATAATAGGGCGGCAGGGAATCAGCTTAACTGTAAGGTACCTTTGAGTTACTTTAAGATTCTAATTAATTATAATAGGGAATATAAATATAAAAGTAAGCTAGTAACTTAAGTATAGCTTTTAGTAGTTATAGTAGGTTAAAATACTTAAGTATAAAGAAGTTATATAAGATTAAAAAGTTAATTAAGCTTAATTTAATAAGAGTTTATTTAGTTTTTAAAAGGTTAATTTATATTAAAGAAATAAGAAACACTAGACTTTTTAACTTTAAGTAGTAAAAGCTATAATTAATATATATATAATATATTAAGAGGTTAAAGTACTTTAGTATATCAAGAGGTCAGGGTGCCCTAGTACACATATACCCAGAGGGGGACTAGAAGCTCAACAGTAAAAAAAAAACACCAACAATAGTATCAACAATACAGACTATATACCCAGTCCATTTAAAGGTTAACAGTTTACTCAGACAGACTAAGGTTTCTGGTCTAACTGGTTACCTTTTCTGATACCTTAATAAGCTGCAGGAACAGCTACATCTTGAAAAAGCTAGATCTGCTGGAAAAGCTAGATCTACTGGAAAAGCTAGATCTGCTGGAAAAGCTAGATCTTGGAAAAGGCAAAATCATGATGGATATAAAAGCTCTGCAAGCCTCACCTCTTGCATCCGTACTTTAGTATATATATACCTCAAGGGGGAATTAAAAGCTTAATAGTAAAAACAAATAACGCATGTGATAAGCGAGTGCACCAACCAAGCGAGTGCACCAAAAATCTCCTATTCTCTCCGCTTCGCATCTAATCGACTATTTCTCAACCATCAAATATGTCACAATCAAACAATGAGGCTAATATGCTTCTCGCTCTTCGAGCCCTTCAAAATGACCCGAAACTGGGTCTCCGACCCGCCGCAAGGTTATACCAAGTGGATTATTATGCCCTTCGTCGCCGACAGAAGGGCATCCAGTCTCGATGCGATACCATCCCTAACTCACGCAGACTATCCGATCTAGAAGAACAGATCATTATTCAGTTCATTCTTGACCTGGATTCGCGAGGATTTCCCCCGCGACTGCATGGTGTTGAAGAAATAGCCAACCGACTGCTCGCCGACCGCAACGCGTCACCTGTCGGCAAGCGCTGGGCTTCCAACTTCGTCAGGCGACAACCAGAGCTTAAGACGCGTTTTTTTCGTAAATACGACTATCAGAGGGCTAAATGCGAAGATCTGACTATCATTCGCGATTGGTTCAGGCTCGTAGAGAATATAATCGCGAAATATGGTATTACCCTCGCTGATATCTACAACTTTGACGAGACTGGCTTTATGATGGGCGTTCTTGCAAGCGGAATGGTTGTTACGGGCGCAGAAAGGCGTGGAAACCCGAAATCAGTCCAGCCTGGAAACCGGGAATGGGTTACAGTCATTCAGGCGATCAATGCCGAAGGCTGGGCGATCGCGCCATTCATCGTGGTTGCGGGCCAATATCACCTTGCCAACTGGTACCGAAAAAGCAACCTCCCGGGCGATTGGGCTATTGCAATAACTCAAAATGGCTGGACCGACAACAAAACAGGTCTTGAGTGGCTCAAGCACTTTGATCAACACACAAAGACGCGATCAAATAGTCGCTATCGTCTTCTGATCCTCGACGGGCACAAAAGCCACCACTCGGTTGACTTTGAGAAATATTGCGAAGACAACTACATCATTACGCTGTGTATGCCACCTCATTCGTCTCATCTACTTCAGCCTCTTGATGTCGGGTGCTTTGGGCCGCTTAAAAAAGCATACGGTCGAGAAATTGAGCAGTTAATCAGATGCTCGATAACCCATATTTTAAAAACTGACTTCCTTCCGGCATTTTACGCCGCCCACCAAGCCGCTATAACAGAAAGTAATATCAAGGGGGGGTTTCGAGGGGCCGGGCTTGTTCCTTTAGACCCAAAAAGTGTAATATCAAAGCTTGATGTGCAGCTACGGACTCCAACACCGATCGAGGAGGAGGCTAGCCTCCCCGACCCTTAGGTGCCCAAGACGCCAAAGACCGTCCTTAAGGCCACTTCTCAGTCCGAATACCTTGAAAGACGAATCAGAAGGCACCAGGGCAGCTCTCCAGCATCTATTGTTGACGCGCTTAAGTCATTTTCTAAGGGAACGAAGGCGATAATGCATCAGATAGCATTATTGAAGTCTGAGAACCAGATCCTTCGACAGGCAAATGAGACTCTTAGCAAACGGCGCAGAGCAAAAAAAAACCGCCTACGGAATGGAGGGAAGATGACTATAGATAAGGGAAGGGATGTAATTGATCAGAGAGAGATTGATGCGCAGGTAGTGGCCGAATTATCGAGAAGTGGTGGTCAGGGAAGGTCAGCGCTAGCGAGAGAAAGGCACTGTAGAACCTGTGGAAAGACTGGACATAATATAAGAACATGTCAGGCAGTTGTATTAATATCTAAAGAAGAGTATAGCAATTAGTTTTGATTAATTAGATACTTTATTGTGATTTTATGCTATGTTCTGTCTTAATAGTGGAAATTTTTGGTGCACTCACTTGGTTGGTGCACTCGCTTATTATATACGTTACTAATAATAATATTAATAATATAGACTATATATTCAGTCTATTTAAAAGTTAATAGTTACTTAAATAGCCTAAGGTTTCTAGTCTAACTGGTTACCTTTTCTAATACCTCAATAAGCTGCAGAAATTTCTGCATCTTAAAAAAGCTAGATCTATTAGAAATTCTCCGGCAGAAAGTGTATTTATTAACCGCTTGCGTGGTACTGCGTGGGCTATACAGCTGATGAATGATGTAGTGTTAGTCAACTTGCAGCTAAAGAATTGATAACTACAAGAACCCAAGGGAACCAATAGAGGGATATTGCAGAGGAGGTTATATGCTTGGTGGTCTTTCCCCGGAGTCAGCAGACTGACATAGAAGAGGCAAAAGACTGTAATTAGGTTCACGATCAATAGACTAAGTCCCTCATCACACTCGTGCAAGCACGTGACTACAGAATTTGAAACAGTAGTCAGAACAGTGATTTCAATAATGATATAAATATATACAAACTAAAATAGTAGCTTAAATAATAATTTTAACAGTAGTCTATCTCTTTACGTAAGGTAAAACTATCTGAGTTTTAAAAAAACGATTATACCCACTGTAGCGCTCCTCAGTACGATCTCCACTCGTATGTTGCATTATAGGTATAAGACTCTCACCGTCCCTTGCAGATATCTCAACCCGGATTCGATGTCCCTTCTCAAAGATCATGCTGGTCGGCTGTATTGGAATCTTCACACTGTATCTGGCCCCCGCCTCCACAGGCGCCGAGCTTTTCTGGAGCAACCAAGGCAGGTGCTTTGTGGAATACTTAGGGTCCAATTCTCGGTGGCTAAGACGAAAGTATCCCCGAGTGACCGAGTCTGTGACTTCGTGGTGATTTCCGGTATATGTCAGAGGCCGTCCATTGGGGCCGATGTTTGTGATTGAGATGAATACATCCATGTCCTTCGCACTTGTGGAGACTTCGGCCTCGAGATAAGGAAACCCAAGCACCTCCAAGTTTTCCTGGAGTGGCTCAGTCTGGAACTGCGCTTTGCCTGTCAAGCCGGGATATTCGCATAGAATCTCGTTGGAATGCCCGGCCTCTGCGGGCGACGGCGTCAGCCCGCCGTTGGCTGTAAAGGACAAGCGCTTGTACAGAGTGTCCGGTGGCGGGAAGTCTTCCTCGGTGCGGCGGAAGTGCTTCGTGCCCTTTCGAATCAGAAGGTCAACCCTCGGTGGCTCTTCCATTCTATTGTCTGTGTCGAGGAGGAAGTAGTCCAAGAAGCGCCGCTGCTTCTCCACGAGCTGTCGATCGTAGTAGGCACCCAGATGGTCCCCACAATGCATCTCGAGATACTTGTTGGTCGAAGAAGCTCTCATGTAGCCGACAATGTTGCCCGGGGAGTGGAGCTCCGTGTCCATCCAGTTGCCAGCAGAATACAGGGGGACCTCAACGTCCTCGGGACGCCTGTGGCGATCAAGATGCGGCCAGGGGCCCTGGCTGCGGTATTCCGCTTCGCTAATGAGCTGGATGAAATCGACACGCTGAGTCTCCAGTAACTCCTCGGGGACCCCCTCGCTGAAGCCGTGCTGGTACGGCAGTACGGCATTTTTCCACCAGTGAGCGAGGAAGTGACTGTTGGGGATTCCTCCTGGGCGCGCAAACTGCGAGTAGAAATCGTTACCAGCCTCCCAAGGGACGATGGCTTTCAGGGATGGCGGCCTCTGCTGCGCCGCTGTCCAGCTGACCATGCCAAGGTAGCTGATCCCCGTCATACCCACCCTGCCATTGCACCACTCTTGTTCGGCTATCCATTCGATGGTGTCGTACAAATCTGGGATGGCATGTTAGCACCGGGACAAATGCAGCTCCTGTGGTTTTCCATCCGCCAAGTAAAAAACATGGGTTCGGGGCAGCCAAGTGGTGGTAACTCACCATTTCCCTCGGCATCAGCGTCAATGCTGCGAGTCCGAGAAATTCCCCAAGGATCGAAGATGCCAGGGCTGCCGCCGATTCCACGCACGTCAACGCGGACCAAGGCATATCCGAACTCACTCGTCTATCGCGTGTTAGTGGCATCGTTCCCCGTTCCGGTTTGCCATGCATTTCCCTCGAGGAAGCTTACCCAGACTAACGGATCCGCATGCTCCATGCATGCATCAGGGCCCAATGGTTTGATTTTTGCGTGCATCTTGCTGTAAATGTCGGTTCGAGGCAGGCCCCATTCGAGGGCGTGGATGTCTTTGCCATAAGGGCCCATTGACATGAGGCAGGGTACGGGGGGACCTTTGACTGCTTTCCCAGGCGATGGTAGGAATATATCGGCACAAAGCTCCTGACCATCTCTCATGGGGATGTATACATTTTGGATTTTGGTGTATCTCTCATCGCGAACAACTTGGACGGTTTCTCTTCGGGGGAGGGGCAGGGTAGGCGTCATCTCGAAGAAGGCACGACAAAATAATGATATGACGGTAGGGTAGGGCAACCTTGAGTTATCTGGTTTTTAGACAGACTGTGTGGGAATCTTGCACATTATGTTTCGGATCCCGTCCTCTCCCTCATAGGACGGGCCCACTGATAAACTCACAAGACTGTTCGAGGTGCCCCGCAGGTCTTCCGACAGATCCTTGCGAGGTGGAGGTCCGTCGGCACCTGGTGGATTCATGTACCCCATTCGTGCCGCCAGCGGAACTCCTGCGGGTCCCTTGCCCATTGGTGAGGACAATTCCTGGCCGAGCTGGAACTTTGACTACTGGACACCGAGAGCGTGCTCAACATCGGTCATTGAGGAGGAAGCGACAGAAAGCTCGCCGTGGGTTCAATCATGGTACACGGCTTCCTCAGATTAGACGACGTATCACGTGCCTGAATGGCAAATCAAATCTACAGAGACCCAAGCATAGACGAGCAGAAGGCAAGCACAAGAGGTACAACTTGGAAAATAGGGATTGATGTATGTGCATTCTGATGTCACGAGTATTTGTATTCTAGCCCGTTTTCATCCTGTATAAGTGGCATTTCTTGGCATGACCATGGTCAACTGGGTTCAAGCCCAAGGCAACGGCAACTTCTGCTTCAAAACCACTTCGATGTCCTTCTGGCTGTGGAAATCATGATTGCTCGTTTTCCATGCCTTTTCTGGGTACTTGAGGGCCAGATCGAAATACGTCATGATTGTCGGGACCACCTTTTGGATTTCCTTTGCCCGGTTTCTAGTCAGTCGCAGCTGGTAAGGGGATTGATAGGATAGAAGCGAAGGGAGAAGGAATATGTAGTAGCAAGGAGAGCTCTAAATACTTACGACGATCGAGATGTTCTTGCCGAGACAAGTTCTGCTTCCTGCTCCAAACTGGATCATGTGTCGATTCATGAGAGAGACTTTTTCTGGCGGGCTGTCAAGCCAACGATCTGGCCGGAAAGTCTCCGCGTCGTGGCCGAAAATGGTCTTGTCACGATGGATAACGAAGGCATTACTGCCAACCAGAACCGAGCCAGGGATCCATTCACCCGAGACATTTACCCCTTCAGCGGGAGTGTACCGCTGGTATGGAAAGGCAACACTTGGCCAAATCCTCATCGCCTCCTTGGGTAGAAAGTGAGCAAAAGAAAATGGTACAGAGTCAGTTGGGGAGCATCATCAAGTGTCTCACCTTGGCGACAGCGAGCAGGTAAGGCATGGATCTGGTAGTTTCAAACGAAACAACGTCCTTTATTTTGCCCTCGGCCGTGACCTGATCCACTTCTCTTTGCAGTTTGGCATAGATCGCTGGGTGTTTGAGAGTGTAGTAGAAGATGGCTCGAATAACAATCGCTGTCGTGTCAGACCCGGCGAAGCTGCATCGGTCCTGTCAGCCTCTTTGCTTTGAACAGGGCAGAAGGAGGGGAACAGAGGTGTTCTCGTACAGGGAGGAAGAAGCCTCCACGGCTACATGATTCCTTGTCCATTCCTCAGGCTTCTTTTTATTCTGTGCCATCCAAAAGGTAATCATGTCAGTGGCCGACTCTTTTTCTTCGGAATTCATACGCTCCGCGATGGCGTTCGCTGCGAATGCATTGAATGAAGCTCGTGCTTCGATCGATTCCCTGATGAATGGAACGAGCGAGCTGACTCGGTTGATAACCCATTTCTTGAAGTAGGGAACCAGGGCGAGCCAGTAGTGCAAACCCACGGCTTCTTCAATGGCGTGGCACCAGCCACTTTTGTCGTGACCAGCCTTCAGAAACCCGAGCTCCTTACCGATCGCCTTGTAGAAGATGGATTAGGGGCTAGCTCTCAAGGAGGGTTTGAGGACACTCACCAGCTCTCCGATCACATCGAACGCATACCAAAGAAGCCACTGGTCCTGCCAAACGAGTCAGTTTCATGCTCGATTGGGGAATATAGTGACATGTCTCAGGACTGAGTCCTTCTCACCATCATGACAGTTTGATCAGATGAGGCACGTTTGCTCAGCTCGGTCAAGAGTGTTCTCGTGCAGTGATTGACCTTCTCTTCCATCATCAAGATCGACGTCATTGCATAACCAGAAGCAGCGTTGCGGCGGCGTTTTGCGTGGGTCGAATTGTCTGTTTCTGTGAAGCTGTCCTTGGGATCTGAAAAAGACCATACGCCATACCAAGGCCCTTTGGTGAAGCCATTATTGGCGGCTCCGTAGAGTATACTGATGGCGGAAGGGTCTGCAATCTGCAGCTCGAAGGGCGTGGTTCGTACGATGGCTAGCAGGTGTCTGGCTTAGTCTTGGACGATCCCTGAGGCCTGGGGCAAGAGCCGACTTACGTCCATATTTTTCGTGCAAGCGAAGCATCGTCTCTTGATGCTTCTCGCCCCAAGCGTCGAGCACCAGCCACCACCGCGTGATGCTTGCCCAGAAAGGACCCGGAAATCTCGAGAGCGGGGAGAAGTACCTTCTTTTGATGGCACCGAGGAGAAGGACCGCGGCCAGGGTCGCCATTGTTGCTGGGATCCCTATTTTGACAGCATCTTGCCAGTGCTCCTGTCCAACATGGCGGATCAAACCCAGGAGGCCGTTGGTGTGAGGCATGGTGCGCGAAGCGGGCAGAGGTAGGCGAGACCGAGAGCGACTTCAGTCAAGTCCCGGCAGAGTATAGAGAATCGTATCAAGTGAGCGAGGAAAGAGAGCAAGGGCAGCTACAACTGAAGGAATTATCCCTTATCAATGCCCAACATCACCAGCCATTGTCGGTGTGCCGCGCCTAAACAGAGTCACCTCCGAAGGCCACCACAGAGCAGCAAATGAGATCCGGTGTCTCCACTCGCTTCCGTGTGCCTAGCCCCCACTTCTGCCGCTGTGAGAGCACGCATTCACCCGCAACGGCCGGGTCGTTGGAGATCAATTTGGTACGTCATGGACAAGGGGGAAAGACACCTCCTGGGGCCAGTGTCAGAATCGGGTTTCTCCATGGTAACTTAATTGTGGCATCTTTTCGTTTCAACTCACTTTAGTCAACTTGAAGGGAACGCAGAGAGGACACGTCATGGCATCTCCTTTGCACTGAATCGCACTTTGTAATGATTGTTGAGCATGCGGGCAGGTTTCTACTTTCTCCATGTCTACAGACCACTCTGGTTCCGGAAAAAAGAAGAGCGGTTTGTTGCTCTCCATGCTGCGGAATTCTTCTCGCCCAGCCAATTCGGTTCCAGCTCGGAAATCCCCTCCTCCAACTCGGTAAAGGTGTTCCTTGCAACAAAGAGAGCCTTCCCATTCAAGCCCCCGCATGCCAGGTACGCCATGGCTTTCCCAACCATCTCTGCCTGGGTCACCTCCACCCGGTTCTCCTCTAGAATGCGACGGTGGTGATCCGTCAGTAGTCCCGACTCTGCCATCCATGGTGCCACCACGTTGACCGTGATATTGAACCTCTCCGAGTTCGCCCTCATCGATCGCATGATGCCAACAACCTGCCCGCCTGCATTAGTTTTTGGCAACGGTGATAAAAGATAAAGGCAGCCACTATACTTACTCCATGCTTCGCCGCTGTGTATGCTGGTATCATTTTCTCTCCCAAGTACCCGGCAGAAGAGGCGACCATGATGATGGCTCCGCCAGTAGACTGCTTCTTCATGTGGTGGACGGCGACCTTGACAGTGTCGAGGACCCCTTTCAAGTTGACGTCGATGACGGAGTGCTTGGGTTGCTTAAGATCGCCGGTTGTCTCGTCAATCTCGTCGTGAAAGATATCTTCAAGCTCGCCAATCCCGGCATTGGCAACCACAATGTCGATAGAGCCGTAGAGCCGTACCGTCTCACGAATTGCCGAGACAAGTGTCGACCATTCCGTAACATCACAGGAAATATAGACTGCGCCTTCAACGGGGTCAACTGGAGGCCGTAGATCTGCTATGATGACCCGGGAACCTAGTTGAAGGAACTGACGAGCAGCTGACAAGCCCAAACCACTCGACGCTCCCGTTATGAAAACGACCTTGTCCTTGCTAGCCACCAAGGTTTCGGAATCAATTTCAACTTCCATGGCGGCCACTATCAAGCATGCAGAAGGCGTGAAGCGAAGTGGTGGATGAATTGAGCTTCAGAGGAAGGTTTCTAACGAGGGGATACTGCCGGGGCTATGTAATGCAACTTCCCCTAGATGCAGAGGAGTTTGGCTGCAATTAGCAGGGAGGCCGGGAATGCCCCGAGGTGTGATCTCACCCTTGGATTCCTTCTGGTACTCCTCATCCCAGACCCATTCCAACAGTTTCGTTCCGCCGCCGAGCGGAGATGGCGCGGCTTGCCCCCCACTCGGAGGTTCGGATGGGGTAGGGGCATGGGCGGGGCATCTCCTGATTGAACTTACCCCACAGCAACCGTTATGCCTCCAAAGCAGAGCCATGACCTTTATCATCCTCGTTCGCCGACCGGGTGCTCGTTCGACAGGTCATTCTCTTTCGAGCTGTTGGCAGCGAACGAATTAAGTAACTACCAGCCGACCGTTTGCAACATGACACATTTACTTGCCAATCTGGAGGCTTTTGCGTCGTTGAAGGGTGAAACCGTCGTCATCACCGGGGGGTCAACGGGGATTGGGCTCGCCGTCGCCAGGGAAGCTTACCGTACGCAAGGAAACCCTTGTCCTCTCAATTTCTCTTTTCGCACACTAGGCTGATAGTATACCAAGGGTACGGAGCCAATGTCGTGGTGGGAGACGTTGCGGTGGAGGCTGGAACGAGCCTGCAGACCAGCCTGGGGCCGAGATGCCTCTTTGTGCGCTGCGACACCACTTCCTACCAGGATCAGCTGTCACTATTCAGCCAAGCCCATGATACCTTTGGCAATGTCCATGTTGTCATCGCAAATGCCGCCGTCGTTGACTACGTCGACTGCTTTGCCCCGGGAGACAGTATTGATTCGGAACCATCTTTACGCGAGGTCGACGTCAATCTTCGAGGTGCCTTGTTTACTACAAGGATCGGCTTGCATTACCTACGTAAGGCAGGTGGAGGTGATCTCATCCTGACCAGCAGCATCGGGGGTTTCAAGGAGACGGCTCACTTGACTTCATATGTAGCTAGTAAGCACGGGGTCATTGGGATCATGAGAGGGTTGAGACTCAGTACACTCGCAGAAGGAATCCGAGTCAATGTTGTCTGCCCATGGATGACACGTGAGTAGCGATTTGGTGCGCCGACACTTGTAAGAGGTTCCACTAACTCCGACCAGTGACCGCAATGACGAAAGGCATCGCGAAGGGATGGCTCGATCTTGACTTACCCACAAGCAACCCAGAGGATGTTGCGAGAGCCATATTGATCTGCGCCACAGCAAATCAGACAACGCCAACATCCAATCACGGCCAAGTACAGCTACCTTTTCACGGCAAGATTGTATTTATTGCTGGTGGGGAACCATACGAGATAGAAGATAGATTGCAGGCCTTGGAGCCAGAATGGCTTGGAAGGGAGAATAGTAGGGTGCTGAAGAAGGGTCAAGACTATCTCCATTCCGGGTCTACAAGCTGGAAGCATTCGAGATAGTTAAGTTCGCCCATTAGCCGGAACGTCTTGTTACTCTTGCTACCCGGTCTTATTTCGTCCCCAATTCGCTGGTGTTATCGGTCTTGTCAACGGGGTGGCGAGCTCGGATATCCTTTGTCAGACGAATAGGTCCCAAAGGTCAGATATGGCTCTGATCTAGGTTTCCGAGACTGTAGCTTTGAGACTGTAGCTTTGAGACCGTAGCTTCGGGACCTAGCTGTCCGGAGCCGTGGTTCCTGCAAACCTAAAATCAACTCTAACAACCTAGATCCTCGGCTTCCAACAGCATCCCCGGGACCCAACGGAGTCACTGGGCCCAGAGCCCGGCCTAGGACCCTGGATTAGCCCGATCTCTAGGGATAAACAGCTAGCTTTCCCCCCAACTAGACAGAGCGAATAAGACAAGAGATTCCATTGTCCCCAAAGCTGTATTGTGATGGTGCTGACCGGCACACTGGGTTTAATGATAGCAGGTCTAACTTGACCAGACTAGAGTCTACTTAAAAGGAACAGCCCTTCCTGTAGTAGGAAGGACACGCTTTTTCCCTTCTTCAATTTGAACTTTTCGAGACGCTTATTATTATCCCTTTGCCCTTAGACCAGCTGTCTCAGCAGCTCCTATCCCTTCTCTATCGTTCTTTTCTAATACTATATAACTTTAATCTATTTTAGCAGTAGAAAGATATAACAGCTATACTTATTCTAGACTATCAGTACAGAGTAGGTACAGATCGTAAGATTTAGATCTTAGTAGATATCAGGACGTTTAGGTGTAAGTCGTAGTATAATGACTACAAATAGAGTAAATACCGTAGAGTGAAGGTGTTACGTCTAGTAATATATAGCTAGTACAGTAAGCTAGGTAACTAAGTTATATTGATAGCTGAGGAGCTGTACTTAAAAGAGGTACACTCTTCGATCAACTATATACTAGCTATCTAGTAAGGATCACAATATTCACGAAATAATCTAGGTGATCTATCTAGGGTTGGTCGAAAATAGTGGGGGCGCTTATGGGCACGTAACAAAGGCATGTCCAGCCGAGCTGGGACGTGACACCGGCCGTACAGTGCAATAGAGTCCGGGATCTGGATCGCTCTGTATATCGGGCTCACTTTAGGGGCAAGATAGAAGGGGGGCAGTTATAGCAACGGAGGTCAGGGAGAGAGGAAACCGCCATACCACCGTCCGGATAGAGGGGGGATATAGCTGGAACGCCACGGGTGAATTCGCTCTACCCCAGTCGGCTGGACCCCTCTGTGTGCAACCCGAGCGCTGCCCTCATCCCTTCAAGTGCCGCAAACGCAAGGGGACCCAACTAGCTACGCGATTCATTCTATATACGCTGATAGATTCTCGCCGGCCAGGCGGCTGATACATATAATAGCAATGGCTTCATGAGAATCCCTCGGCGGTATGTCGGGCTTGCCAGGGGATACAGCTTGAGGCTACGCTTAAAGGGAGGGCTGGGATCTGACTCCAATGTCGCCGCCGCCAGACGATGGCGGGCCCCATAATTAGTGGCACTACGAAATGCTACACGTCATCCTGTTGCACTGTGGCCCACCCCCCCGGTTCGAGAGAAGTCTTCGACGCTCGAATACTAACATATTAAGATACTAATAACAATTAAGAGAATTTTGATCGATAGTTGGCTTTGTCATCAAACAAGGGAACATTAGTGTCCCAATTATTCCATTAAGGGTTCTCTAGCTTTAGGTGCGCGCGTGGTTGTAGCTAGAGAAACTCGGATCGGTTTCGCCTTTTGAAGCTCAATGCGCCACACTAAAGATATGAACCAACAGCCATAATAAAAATAACAGGTTTTAACTACTCCGACACTACCTACTCCTTTCTGCTTCCAACTTTAGTTACTGTATAGACAAACGCGATCTGCACTGAAGATATCTCTCACTAATACACGGGTTGAGACTTTACTCCGAGAGGTAAAATTCTGGCTTTTTAGACTATACTACTCTATCTATCTACTTGATAATCCCAACTACCCGCCCTGTGTTGCCTCACCTAATCCATTCTCGCCCTAACTTAACCGAAACGAAGCCTATAATCAGACCCTTCGGGATGGTCCATACGATATCCCTCAAATGTCTCTCTCTGACAAGTCGCTTCGCTAGCTCAATTTCACATATGCTGAATAAGCTCAATAATGTTGCCCTCGGGGTCGCGAATCATGCAAAACCGAACCCCTGTCGGCACATCGACCGGCTCCTGGAAAATATCGACGCCAGCAGCAATCAATTTCCAGTAAATGGCATCGACATCGTCAACCTGGAGAGACCAGTTGAAAATACCACGCACATTTCCCAACTCAGTGATGTTGGTCGGATTTCTTCCGTCCAAGATCGAGCCAACATCCTGTCGGAACTCGACACGGACGTCGGCGGCGTTCTTAAGCATGACAAACTGCCTGGTCAGGTTGCTACCGACGATCTCGGTCTCGGTATACTTGAAGCCCAGGACTTCTCGATACCATTGGGTTTCGAGGGTTATATTTGAAACCGACAGGCCAATGTGTCCAAAACTAAGCTTGGATGGAACGACAGAAGCTCGAATTGCAGAGTGGTGAAGTGAATGCTCGGGAGCAGCGCTGGCAGCGGTAGTAGCCAACATGGCGAAGAAGAGAGTAGGGAGCAGCTGGACTTTCATATTGAATGGCTAATACAATGCTTCAGAAAGATTTGGGTTTCTTTGTTGGTTCTCTGACTATTCATTGAGAGTGCCACTCCTAAAGCTGGCGATCCCTCGCCCTTTTATCTTTCCTCAGTTGATAATCTCTATTGTAAGATGACGCAAGTTCGCAAACTCTATGTCGGCTGATGTGTGCTGACTCCTGAGTCGGAGGATTCCCTCTTCATACAGCCCCGCCTTAACATAGCCCCGCGGAGATGACATATAACTCGAGTTTCGAGCATCGTGTTATTCCTGCGAAATTAGTTATGTTGATACTGCGTCATTGCTTAAATGCCAAGGTTGCAATCCGCGGAGATGACATAAGAATAAAATTTTGAGCGCCGTATTATTCGCCCGGACTTTAAGTGTGTTTACGCTGCACCCCTGCTTACATGCTAATGTTGGTCCGCGGAGCGGATTTCCACACCTAATTTCCAAAAGTATCTCTCCAATGCGCGAAGGTTTGAATCTATCGGACTTAAGAGATGACTCTATGTCGCTATTCCGAAGTCTTCGTCACCTCCGAACTACAGTGGCTTGGCATCGACACACGGCATTGCCCTTTTATTCGATTTTACGATAGGTATTGGATAGAGGTTGGCTTTGCACTGTATCGAGCCACGCGTCCATCAAACCTAACAATCACTGGAGCCCGAGAAAGTGTCTGGATAAATGAGGTACGTATCCGCTAATTCGAAGACTTATAGTTCTTATATTCCGGGTGACAATCTGCTCGCTTTGATCTTCCTGGCACAGCGTCATCCACTCAATATCAAACCATTTGTTACCCAACCTTATCTCTTCTTCTTTTCGAACTATACTCTCGACATTATGAAACTTGGAGCATTTCATCTTCTGGGAGTAATGGTCGTCGGGTTCGGCTTTGTTAACGTTGGCTCTACTGAATACACCGACGCTTCCGATAGCGCCTCCGCCAAGTTCAGGAGCGCTCTTGAACGCCGCTTGTCATCGCACGCTAACATCTCAACTCCTGAATCAGAAAAGTTCGAGAGCGCAACAACGCGATGGTCACCTTTTGGGGCGCCCAATATTACAACTGTTGTGCAAGTCGCCAACACTCACGACGTCGCCAATACCGTTAAGCTGGCAAACCAATACGGGATTCCATTCCTTGCTACAAGCCACAGGCATGGAGTCTCCACCATGATGCAGAACCTGCAAGGTGGCGTCCAGATTGATGTGAGCGGCCTCCAAACCATTCAACTTAGCAAGACCCGACAGGACGCTGTGACTCTGGGCGGTGGCGTCTATACGACGGAAGTTATTGACTATCTGTTCCAACACGGGAGGATGTCAGGTAAGCCATATCATCCAGAGCCATTGTAAATCCTTTCTTGACGGGATCGTATAGCGTCTGGCAGTTGTGGTTGCGTCGGCCTCGTCGGAGCTGCACTTGGTGGTGGGATTGGGAAGACTCAGGGCCAGTTTGGCTTGATGCTCGACAATATCCTCGACGCTACCGTTGTGCTGGCAAATGGCGACATCGTCATAGCGTCGGAGAAGTCGCACCCGGATCTATTTTGGGAACTCCGAGGGTCTGGTCACAACTTTGGAGTGGTGACTGAACTCACCTATCGTACTCACGAACTCTTCCCAGCTGACGGTCATTGGTACATCGCCAATTTGGGATTTACCAACGACAAGCTGGAGGAAGTTCTAGAGTTCTATCAACGTTTTACCGGTCCCGGAAGTGATGTCAGCCTCACATTGACTTTGCAGCTTGCCTTCAACCCCGAGCTTAGTGAGACCGAGGTGTGTCCTAGCTCAAACCCTTATGAACATACGAGTGCTGACCTGGAGCATCCCAGCCGTCCATTCAACTACTCATCAATTACGCTGGCTCTGAACAAGAGGCTGCCCGATTTGCCGACCCTTTCCTCGACCTCGCCGATGTCAAGGTCATCAATGCATCCGTCCCTTACTCGCTGGTCGCTTCGGCCAGTGGCAGTGATGTCGACGACTTCCCCTGCCAGAACTCGCCACTGCGCCATCCGCAGAACCCGATCCAGCTGAATGGAACTGACATTCCTGCCATCCGGGTCATTTCCAACACCTTCCGTGATGCCGTCGCTGCCTATCCCGGTCTGCAGGGAGGTTTCGCTCTTGAATCTTACGGTTGGCAGGCGGTCCAGAGTGTCCCAGTTGACTCTACCGCATATCCTTGGAGGGGAGATTACATCTACGCGTGAGTACTTAGATCCTTGGGAGTAGTTTGCCTGTTCTTGACCTAATGTGTTCAAAAGGTTCTGGGCCGGCAGTTACGAGGATGCCAGCTTGGATGAGCCTGCTATTGAGCTCGGTGAAGAAATTCGACGCCTCCTTCTCAACGGCAGCGGTCAATCTGAATTGCACGCCTATGTAAACTACGCTCTAGGCACTGAGACATTTGGAGAGCTTTATGGCCATGAGGAGTGGCGCCAGGAGCGTCTTAGCGCTCTCAAGCAGAAGTACGACCCGAAGGGTGTTTTCTCGTACTATCATCCTATCCCTCTTTTATATGGCCAAACACAAGGGGGCAGTGGAGATACTGCCTGAGCCTTTGGGGGAGATACATCTAACATGTTAAGTCTGTTAACGGTGCACCTGTTACGATCCAATTAGACATCGCTCGGAAGACTGAGATCGTCTGGGAACATATATTGAGTGTCAGCTCGTGTTCTCTATGTTTCTAGTCCTCTTCTTGTTTCCACTTTACCATCATAGATTGAATTCTCTACGAGGGTTACTACTCTGGTCATCCACCTTTATTTTGTCTGGGCTTGGAATCGGAAATGGAAACCCGTGAAGAGTCAAATGTCGCTATCTTGCACCCAATAATGTACACATTCGTTCAATCAGTCACAGTTGGAACAAAATGAGCTTCCAGGACAGTGAATGAGAGTTACTCCAGGTCATTCTCGGGCCGCATGGAGACAGAATTTTCACTCCACCGAATAGAAGAATTGACACGAAATAGCAGCTGCCAAAGAGCGATTGTACATAGCATAATCATTGACAGATCATTTTTTAAATACATCCAGTTCAGTACAGAAACTGGACGAGTCGCACCTTTAGACCGGTAAGACGAAGTTGTAGGACTGGACAACCTTAGCCATGGCAAATTCTACCCTAAAGTAATTATCTAAGACAGGCCTAATGATAGCATGGCTCAGCTGTGCCAGGCCCAAGTGCCTACTCAACCGAGTTCAGTTGCAAACAAATGAAAACAATGACGTCTTGTTCCCAGGCTGCTTCCTCCTCGAGTGGGGTATTCGGTCGCAATGTAGCGCATCTGTCAAATGGAACATGAGAGCTCCAGCACACTTGGACGCATTCCTTTTCCTGTAGTAGGGTGGTTTCTGACATAATCTTGTGGCGGTGGTACGTCGCATCTTCCGATAGTTAATTCAGCTCCAAGACGGAGGCTTTGCTGCTTGCGTCATTCGGACGTGTCCGCGGAGCAGCCTACGCAGTGGAGGGATGAACTACCAGTCCCGACTTCAACATAATAAACCCGTCTAGTTTACGCGGAAACGTCCTCTCATAGGCTCGGGTTTTGGGGTCAGTTTCAGCGTCCACGGAAATGGCTTATCACCGACTCCGCGGACGCCGCGCAGATCAACTACGCTGGTGCATGGATGTTAAGAGACATTCTAGATTTGTGCCCCCGGAGGATAATATTTAAGAGTGCCCATGGTAGGAGCCAAATATCATTACCTTCTTCAGCTCTCGAACAACGGTAGAAAGCTTGTTTTTTGCAGCCTTGCTCCTTTACTCTACATCTAATCCGTCAGCCCTTTTACAACGCCAAATCTCCCTGGAATCCCCGCCATGCGCTGCCACGAGCCCAAATTTACCGAAAAAGACATCCCCGACTTAACGGGGTACGTCGCAATCGTGACTGGAGGTGAGTCCCTGTGAAATCCCACAGAACAGAATTCCACCCCATGGCGCTTATGACATATTAATACGTTTTAGGAAACTCGGGCATCGGCTACGAGACTACAAATCAGCTTGCCCTCCGCAATGCGCGCATTTACGTCGCCAGTCGCTCCCGAGACCGTGTAAATCAGGCGATCAAACGAATGTCTCAGGATGCCAACGGACAGTCACTCGACCTTCACTTCCTTCAACTAGATCTCATGGACCTCAAGTCTGTCAAGGCTGCAGCGGAACATTTCAAGACACAGGAGCCACGCCTGGATATTTTGATCAACAATGCTGGCGTATGTTGTATTCGACTTACATTACATCACATGCCGCCTAGATTTGCGACTGACACATTTGCGGCTAGGTCATGACTGTCCCATACCAACTCACAGTCGATGGATTCGAGTCCCAATGGCAAGTCAACTACGTAGCGCCGCACGTCCTGACTTCTAGTCTCATGCCACTGCTATTATCAACAGCTGCCACAGCCGGAACCAAGGATCGGGTGCGCGTCGTCAACGTGGCTAGTGATGCTGCCTTCTTTGGCCCAAAGGTCATCCACTTCGATGATGTCAACATGACTTCAACCAAGGGAATGATGGAGCTATGGTAAACCGATATCTGAACAACGTGGAAGTGGCCGTTGTGGCTGACACAGTTATTTGATTAGGCAACGATACGGTCATTCCAAGCAAGCTAGTATTCGTGACGCGAAGGAGATCAACGATCGCTTCAGCTCCCTTGGTGAGTATCTCTTGGTCATACGTGGACTCTTCATCACTGACTTGCTGTAGGGGTGACTGCATACTCACTGCATCCAGGCATTGTGCGCTCCAATCTCCAAAGCCATGACACGAACGTGGTTGGGACCGTTTTCCGAGCTGTAATGAAGGTCACTCCTCACAGCACTCCTCTGGAGGGAGCCTACAACTCGCTGTTCTCCGCCACCAGCCCCCTTGCACCGGCCAGCGGACAGGGCAAATTCTTTAACCCTGTTGGCAAGCTGGAGTCGCAGGCGGACAACTGGCTCAACGACGTGGAAACAAACGGACGATTATGGCAGTGGGGCGAGGAGCAGCTGACTCGGCTGGGCTAAGTCGGCGTGCGAATTGGCAATAATGCGAGCTTCATGTCTCTATGGCGCTTGCTTGAAGTGACGGAACAAGTTCAATTGTACTCAGATATCGCCAAGATTCTCGCCATCGCATGGGCCAATGATGCTGACGGCCTGAGTGCTCGTGTGCCCTCTTCACACAATATTATTCGGCATACACGCAATTGAATGATTCTTTGCTTACATGACCTTTCCTTGGCGTCAGCGACTGAAACCTGATTAGACAACATGCATACGCGTTGAGGCGGAGCTCTCAGGCCCGGCCAATCTCCGAATCCGCGGAATCCTCCGCGGAGCACCCTTCCACTCCATACACGACGAAAGGATGCGTCTTAGTAACGCATATCGTATCTTATCGAGCTATGAGGCAGAGTAAGATTCCGATGACGTCGCCAGTAAGCGGATGGAACGAATTAAAGTGCCAGATGAAGAGAGGAGGCTTAGCCAAGACCGTTGAACGCGAATACATGCATCTACCTAGTTACAACGGACTAGGAGTCACGTGTGTGTCTGACATATCTAAAGACGGCTATCAGCATCCATGTCTCCTCTGGACTACGACACCATTCTACTCACCAACGAAACTATCGCGACTGCTTCCCTCTTCTGACGACACCGGTATGCAAGGAGTTCGTGGAGTAGTGTCCTGCGCTTCATGCCGGCAGAGAAAGTAGGTGGTGTGCCTAACCAACATCAACTCGGAATTCTGACGCTTCGCAGACTGAGATGCGATCGCACCGAGCCATGCAACAACTGCGTTGCGCGAAAGGTTGAATGCAAATATGCTTTGGCAACACGTAACCGGCCGCTTGCGCAGAGGCAGCAGGGAAGCCAACCGCAGCTTGAAGGTCGCCTCCGCCACCTCGAACAGCTCATAGGCACACTCGTGGCCGAGCGCTCAAGTAGCAACGAATTGCAATCTACGACCAGCAACCGAGATGGCAGTGACTCAACCATGCTTGGTGGCCCTGCTTTGCGGTCTAGCCCCAGCGGTCAGCCAAGTGACTCTGATTCCGCCGCCTTGGACGATGTCAGGCCAGGCCGGATCGTGGAGAGCAACAGCCAAATGACATTTGTTTCTTCTGATCATTGGAAAGCAATCCAAAACGAGGTGCGTACATTGTCTCCCACTTGAGGTAACTTCGGAGCGGCCTAATCACCATTTTACCTCATTCGTAGATTGCCAAGGTTCGCGAGTACGTGGAGCTGGAGAACTCGGCGCTTCCAGACCTCCCAGACGAGATAGAGCCCACGTCCCATGACGGCCCGATAATTCTAGAGGGGACGTGTGAATCAACCATGGACAACATCCTATCTGACATTCCTCCGAGGGCAATAGTTGACAGGCTGGTGTCCCGATACTTCAACTCAAACGAGCCCTCCATCGGTATGACTGGCTTTCCTGTGGCACATACATCATCTCATCTGTTTTAGTGGCTATCCACGTACAACCCTTTCAAAAAGAGGTAGTTGATTTGTATCTGCCGAGGTTTGTTTCTACTAACAGAGCCTGCGCAGTACAAGCGATTCTGGCTTGACGGATCCAACGTCACCCAGCCCTGGATCGCCATGCTCTTCGGAATCATGTACATGGGCACGTTTCTATATGTCCGATCTCAAGATCAGCTGCCAGAGTCGTTTGGTGACCCTCGACTCGTCATGGATGCATTTAGAAGACGTGCCGCCGAATGTCTCATCCTTTCTAAATACGCGACTCATCCCACCACCTACACGCTCGAAGCGCTTCTCCTCAACATTCAGTGCGAATTTGTTCGGCAGCCTGATGCGAATCTGGGGGTATGGGTACTCGCCAGCGTTGCCACGCGTCTAGCAATGCGCATGGGATACCACCGGGATCCCAAGAACTATGATCAGATCTCGCCATTCCACGGCGAGATGCGGCGACGCGTATGGGCAATGATCCTTCAGCTCGACACTCTTACATCGTGTCAACTTGGACTCCCTTCGATGATAAACGCTAGTCAATGTGACACAAAGTTGCCGCGCAACATCCGCAACGAAGACTTCGATGAGACATCTGTCGCCCTCCCTCCTCCCCGGCCCGAGACGGAGTTGACGCCGGTACTGTACACGATAACAAAAGCACGTATGTTGGCAGTTTTCTGTGCTATTTTCCAACAAGTGTGCCTAGTTAGACCGGAGCGATACGAACAAGTCATGGCGTTAGATGGGCGCCTGCACCAGTCTTATATGTCCATCCCGCCTTGTCTTCGCATCGCCAACGTCGAGGATTGCATCATGGCGCCTTCTGATCTATTGATCAAACAATACCATCTTGAAATACTCTATCACAAAGCCCGATGTATCTTACACCGCCATCATATGGCAAAGTCATATCAAAATCCCGAATTCGAGTATTCCAAGCTGTCTTGTCTCGATGCAGCAATGATGCTGCTCACGCACCAAGAAAACATCTTCAAGGAAGTCCAGGCCGGAGGAATTCTATTCAGAGAAAAATGGTTCATAACGTCCCTTGAGCAGCATGACTTCATTCTCGCCTCCATGATCATCTGCCTTGAACTGAGCTCCAACCCGCAAGGACAGGGCCCCAGCGCTCTACAAATGGGCGAACAGAGTCCTCCAAAATACAGCAAAGAACAGCTCAATGATGCCGTTCGTAATTCGCATCGCTTCTGGGGCGAGTTCAAGTCAGGTTCTGTCGACGCCCTCCAAGCATTCCGAGTGCTCTCCGTCCTGCTTGACAAGGTCGCAAGTACTCCAGAACCGGAGAGAAGGCAGGATGCATTTTCTATTCCACCCAGCAGTGCTCATGAAAGAAACCGAAGTCTCTGCACTAGCGATGGTACGTTGAACTCACGTGGTTATCTAATGCTATGTACCTAATTCAGCTTCCCTCTCCAGGTGGCCATCTCTCCACATCTGCCAACTTGCCGATGCTGCAGAGAATAGAAGACGCACAAAACCCGCAGCCGGGGTTCGCCCCCAGGCTCGAAGAGATTGGCGGAATGCTAAACAGTCCAGATCTTGTTAATTGGGTGAGTCAATGGTGTATAGCGTTAGGAATATTCGAAAGACTAACTTGTGGCATGTACAGGATCTTTGGGAATCGTATATCCAAGAGTCCCGCTTAGAAATGGAGTTCTAAAGGTCCCGAGACTTGTTCCAGACGTGGTAGTTGGAGAAAGTGGTTGATGAAGTTCTTCATGATGTCATAACTTGTGTTATGATGATGTATTAATTGAGTTAGTTTTCGTCCCCAAATTTAGGACACATCCAATCCCCTCCTTGGGCAAAAAGACATTCAATGATAGCTGTGTGCATGATTTCTGGCTGGTATTTGTAGGCGAAGCTATTCAGGTACAGGGTAGCTAAGACCAGGGCTCCAGGCTGGTACCCCGGCCACAATCTGGCGCTACGTGTAAGTCTTGCCTGAGCCGAGATTGCGACCCTTTTTTATCTTCCACCTAGCAATTAAGAAGCCCTCTATAGCCCATTATGTCATGCCCGACACCCGTCAGCGGAAATTCAGCCTGACGACGACGGCGATATCATCCAGTTTTGAGGGAACTGTGAGAAACCACAGGTTTTTGAGTTGATTGTACCTTATCTGAGTACCTTGCCCTATTTGTTGTTTAAATACTTATACTACTCGATTTCATATACGGCAGATCATGTTCGACGATGAATAATTTGGCACTACGTGTGAATCAGTATTGCCTCGATGCACAATTGCTACAGAGCAGAGGGAAAAAATGTTCATTGACTAACAACCAGCTTCTACTAAACCTATTGTTTCGTAATGTTAATCTCAACGATTTGTTCGAGTCTCCAGGACGTTGTAATATATACAGCAAAAAAAGAAAATCGCCTAAGCCTTTCGTGCCAATCTGTTGCTAGATGCCCAGCCAACAGAGTTAACAGATCGCTTGCTCATGAGCGCAACACTCTCGGCATAGTCGCTCGTTCCCTTGTCCGGCTCGGAATCGGTGGGCTGGCAGTTCGGCTGCTCACCCGAGTTACCGAGAGCGCCATTAACAGCAGAGAACTCATACTTTGACTGGGTTGCGTCAACCATGTTAAGAGCTGACTCCTCAGTCCAACCATTGATGAAATCGCCGTGCGAACAGTAGGCGTTGCCACATGCCAGCTTCAGAGGAGCAGTGCCACTCCAGCCGTTTGGCAGAGCCTTGCGAAGGTCGTATCGGATGCTGAAGCGAAGTTGCGGCATGGACTTCATGTTTTCGGGGCAAGCGTTGGACGTGCCCAATGAGCTATCCTTGTACGCGTACTCAAGAGTCTCCTCGTTGACGCAGTTGGGGAAGAACAGCAGAGTCTGAAGATGCGTAGAACAAGTGCTGGTGGGGAAACCGCTCTCATCGGCGGCGACGCTGTCACCCTCGCAGAACCACTCAATCTTGGCCTTTTCAGGCATGCCGGTGGGACTCTGGTTTGTAGCATCTCCAGCCAGCATCATCAAGTTTTGAGGGATCGGGACCTCGGCCGGTGTATCTCCCAGGCTGTAGTACGCACTGAAGCGGAAGAGCGGAACAGGATCCCAAGAGGTACCGCTGTCGGTGGTGTACAAGAGAGTCGGAACCCAGTAGACGGACAAGTCGTTGGGGTTTTCAGCGTTGGTGCAGCCAGACTGAAGCTCGGCGCTGGTCGTAGTGCTGGCCGTCACGCCGTCGGAGCCAAAGAATGTATGCATGTGTGACTCGGTGTAGCTGCCGGGAAAGACGATGGGGTCGATATTCTTGTAGAAGATGGGCGACATGATGTTGACTTGTGTGTAGGCTTGGGCCACTTGGGCCATCAAGCCACCGACAAAGGCGGCGCGGAACATGTTGCTGCTGGAAGAAGGCATTTTGCGATATCTCGACCAATTGAAAATGTGTCTTGCACAAATAGAATGAAAATTAAAGAGACGAAAACGACTGAAAACGGCTAACCAGGCCTAGGGATGGAACGAATGAATGACTTGCTGAGAATAACAGTAAAACGTTCTCGAGGAAACCCGAGATATTTATTCTTGGTTCTAGCAGTGCAATTTTCGTCTCTCTTCCTAAAACGCCCTGCACAATGCCCCTTGTTCAGGATGCAGTCTAGACGCGTCTTTCCAGGTTCAGCATACAGAGCCGTGACAGGGAAGATAGCGCCCTTGGCACCGTTTCACTAGGGCCACTTACCGTCCATTTTCCACCTGTCGGCCGGATCATTCGGCGGAAACAAGAATCGCCCCGCAAAAGCCTGGCATGTTGACGGTGATGTTGTCGCTAAACCAGGGAAGCATAAAAACCAGACGGCCAGAGCTGGGATTCAGCAGGGATGTTATTGGTGGAGATGCAAGCGAGGAGACAAGCGAGGATCTAGATCCGCGACACGGGGATGGATCAAGCAACGGTTAAACCGTTTCGAAACTGTGGGTTTGGCACTTGAATTTCACTTTCTCTGCCAGAACACGACGTCGTGGCTATTCCGTTTGGAAGATTGGAACCCTTGAGAACGGAATCACATAATCTCAAGTCTGCTACTCTATGGACGGGTTCGCCCTCCTTTCCCAGAGCAAGTGACTAAAACAACAGCTAGCAGCAAGGATCTGCAACTGCAAGGATGCATGAGGCTGACAGGATCATTGTAGCTACGCCTCTTGTGGGGCTCACCGAAATAGACAACTGCGTAGCGTCGAGCAATCTGCGATTGCTAGTCAGGTCGGGTCTTATTCTACGGCCATAATACGCGCGGCCATTTACTTTAACTCGCTGTGACATAACCGGCATGCTACCTGCGGCGAAGCACAGTCCTGTCCGTAGCATCCGGGGTCTCTTCGAACTTGGTGCTTTTCGCCATTTCACATTTTAAATGCCACGCTGAGTGTGAAATTGCTCTTACAGAACCTCTCACAATACATTTGCGAGGTATTGTTAGTCCAATTTCTTCATTGGCGGTCGTTGCAATGGCTAATGGGTATTCCTCCAGCCAGGTTTGCCAAGCACTCACCGTATTTTCCCCTTTGTTGAGATGGACGATACCTACCCCCGACCAAAGCATCTAGGGACCCTTGATTCAGTCGGTCACCATACCGTAAAAACTTCGTCCCACTCGAGGTTCCCAAAGCCCCCCGCAACGCTCCACTTCAGGCTCTACGCAGTAGATCTCCACAAGGACTCGCGATCTCGTAACGAAGCAGGGGCCGCCGAAGATGTCGCAGACTTGGTAACCCCGACTACAATCGAAATTCAGCTCCAACAAGTTCGCCAAACCACGGCAGCCTTCCCTACGCCATGTCTATCTACTAGTACAAAGTACACAGCTACAGCCAAACTACACGAGGCATGGGATCATACTTGCTCAGCCGAAAATCGTCTTCTATTGATCTTCCATTCCCATGAGCCATTTGACGTCCGTCCCCTCTCTAGTCCCCGTGGGACGGTGCGAGTCCTTGTATTTACATGTTTCGCAGTCCGTGACGCGTGTCATACGCCCGGTACCAGGACAACTAATAAGGTACAGGAAAATTAATAAATATTTACTTTACCAGCGAGCATGAAACCAGGAAACTCATTCAGAGAATCCGATGAGACCATTGGCGACAAGAGAAGATGGTCTAATGATTATGATGACTTTGCGTTAAGCGTAAGTGTAAATGCAGGTCTGGCTTGATGTACCCTTACTCGCCGGATTAACGCATTCATATCGTGGATGTCGATGCTCTAAGATGAGCATCAAACCATGCTTTAGCGATAATAATTCATCAAAGTGAAGGTGAAATTATGAACATTGCAACAAAAGAAACGGTATCCAGACGTGCAAGAGCGACACCTACAACTCGCTCGGCGTGAGGTTTGTTCCGTGCGGGAAGTGGTCTCCCGGATATCGCCGCATTGTTCAATATGAACCGGATCATAAATCGTCTCCCGATGATTCTAGAATGAAGGCAAGCGATGGCGCTTACTTAAGCGCGGGAATAGGCATAGCACGGCATGTACGCGAGACAATCTGAGGTAATTAAGTCATCTATGCCGCCATGCGTATGCCTTAATTACGCATTTAGTCCTTCTCACAACTGCCTGGATCGAAAACAAGCAGTCGGCCATCATCTCGGCTGCAGTCTTAGATGTAAGCTTAAAGCATTGCTTATCAATTTTGGCGAATCCGAAAAAGTTGTGGTCTTTGCAAACAATGACCCAAAATGTAAATGTCGATTGCCAAATCTACCGTTGTGAACTACATGCAAGTAGGACCCTTTTCAGCATTGTCAGTACAGTAGCGCTGGTATTCCCAATCAGACATCGTCTTACCAGGTATGTATTTGGTCTTCCTGTGCCCCTGTGTGACTGCTTGGTTCATAAAGCAGCCCGACAGGTACACTATGCGGTTGATTAAACCCACCGTGTCGATGTACCGTCGCTCCAAGACGGTAGTATTGTCGACTGTATTTGAAGGTTTTATAATTGGTTGCACAGGGCTTATTGATGGAGGAATCGTGGATGAAACCAATGAAGAGTATATGGAGTATGGGCTGCAACACGATTATATCACCTATCATATGAAAGTTCCAATTGAGTTGCTGCTACAATCAAGGGTAAGAAGCAATTTTGTCCATGGGCTGCTAAACTTTGAATGCCCTTATATTTAATGCAGAATTTCCAGCGTCTATAGAATCTTTTATCTGGAATTATAATACTTTTACTTTAGTGGCAGCAGCAGCTTCTTCGAGACGAATGATACCGTACTTGCCGACTGGGAAGAACTCACTCCATATCATGTGGTTTCCGATCCCACCTTGGAATTACACATACACTCGACGACTTGACAGTTTGCGCTAAAGCGCTAGACTTGGGCCAAACTAGCTTAACAAACTGCACCAGCACGCGCACGTTTGTGTCACCAGATTTTCGTCAAATATATTGCGTAAGATCTCGTAAGGCCCTACCCCTTTCTTTATACGCGCATAGAGTACCCCCTCTCGGAAGGACGTCTACTCACTAAAGAATGTGGGATTGGCTTCCGCAATTTGAAACTCAATGCCTGAAACATTCTCCATGTTACGTTTTAGAAAGAACGTGGGCGTTGTTTCTCCACAAAGGGGATTGCAAGCGACATTTGCTTCCACCAATCGGGTCAACATGGAAACACGATCCCGGCTCTACAGCTTTATTAGGGACCAGATGACAGTACCGCATCCCGAATTGGACAGCGGAGCAACGTTTCGAAATTCTCCGTTGGGAAACCGGAGCCCTAAATATGAGATCATGCTTAAACCGAAGAAACATAAATGGGTGGACCCGAAGGCTCTCCCTTTCTTTTTTAAGCTGCGCCTTGTTCCGTTGTATCTTAGCCATCTCACCTTCGACGTACCATCACGATGAAGCCTTCTCTATCTACACTGGCACTCCTATTGCAGGGTGCAGCAGCTCAGCTTGCATTTCCGGGTGCTGACGGTCTTGGTAAGAATGCTGTCGGTGGACGCTATGGCGAGGTGTACAAAGTGACCAACCTCAAGTAAGCTCAGTCTGATTCCCTGCGTCAGTCGTGTTGAAGAAACTGATGTCTGCGAAAAGTGACTCTGGTACGGGTTCGTTGCGAGACGCTGTTTCCAAGTCCAACCGTATCGTCGTGTTTGAAGTCGGCGGCGTCATCAACATCTCATCCCGTATTGTGGTCAAATCAAAGATCTACATCGCCGGTCAGACCGCCCCAGGAGGTGTACGTTTTACCACCCAAAACTGTAATCACTTTTGTTATAAATAGCTGACCTAGGTTACGGCAAAAAGGGCATTACCATTTACGGCGACGGCTGG
Source organism: Ilyonectria destructans (assembly GCA_020740775.1). Lineage (NCBI taxonomy): Eukaryota > Fungi > Ascomycota > Sordariomycetes > Hypocreales > Nectriaceae > Ilyonectria > Ilyonectria destructans. The sequence continues at coordinate 187,911 of JAHEWK010000033.1, forward strand.
TCCTGGTCTGATGCCGACGACTCTATCGCGCGCTACATTCGTGTCCGCATGGGCCGCAGCGGCACCTCTGGCAAGGACGCCATTACCATCGCTTCGGGTAATCGCTTGATCTTTGACCACCTAAGTGTTTCATGGGGGCGCGACGAGACCTTTTCTATCAGCGGAGACGCTTCCAACGTGACAGTTCAGAACACCATCATTGCTCAGGGACTCGAGACGCACTCGTGCGGTGGCTTGATGCAGACCGACGGCGGTATCAGCCTGTTTCGAAACCTCTACATTGACAACAAGACGAGGAACCCCAAGGTCAAGGGCGTCAACGACTTCCAGAACAATGTCAGTCACGCCATTTCAACGAGGGGTGCGACAAGGATTCCACTAACTAGTGCGTGTAGGTCATCTACAACTGGGGCGGCGGCGGTGGCTACATTGCTGGTGACAGCTCAGGCCAGAGCTATGCCAACATCATCAACAACTACTTCATTTCTGGCCCTAGCACCAGCGTGACGGCCTTTACGAGAGGAAACTCTAATTTCCATGCCTGTGAGTATATTTCTCCCCAGTAATGTAAGACCTGACTGCTAACGTGTTCGCCTGCAAAGATGTTAAGAACAACTTTTACGACTCCGACCGCGACGGTGTCCTTGACGGCTCTGCCCTTTGCGAATCATCGACCTGCTATTCCAACATAGACTTCCAGTCCTCGCCGTACAACTACCCCGGCCCTACGACTCTATACACTCCGCAACAAGCCGTCGAAGTCGTCCTTACGGGAGCCGGTGCTTCGCGCTCCCGCGACAGCGTTGACACCCAGCTCATTGCAGAAGCACGCTCCTACGGTAAGACGGGAGCGCTCATTTCCGACGAAGCCAGCGTGGGCGGGCCAGGCACCATCGCCAGCGGCACGGCACCCACCGATTCAGACGGTGACGGAATCCCAGATGCCTGGGAGACTGCTAATGGCTTGAATCCTAACGACAAAAGCGATGGGATGAAAATCGCAAGCAATGGATACTCCAACCTGGAAAACTATGTCAATTCTTTGGTATAATGTGTTGCTGCCACTGGGCAGATCATGCATGCTCGCCCCTGTTCACTGTATATACTAGGATCTTTTGAATATATATCTGCAGTTATGCATACCAAGTCCCTTCGTCATCGAACAATTACCAAGGCCTGATCCGGTATTGGCGCGCTTAGTACCACCGAACGCCGCCTAAAGTCAGATTGCTGAAGTCAAGCAATGCAAGCTGGCAGAGTCCCCGGGAACTCACACTTTGACAAGCCGCTCGTCTTATGTGATTCCTCCTTTCGGCCCTGAGAGAGCCACAGTTTGTTGCACCATCCATTCTCATCCGTTGTATTTCATCTTATCTAAACAGCGGGGGCTCTTAGACATTTCGAAACCATCCCGATATCTCTCAAATTGTGATCATAATCACGAACATCGAAACTTGTCTCTCATAAACTAACAGAAGCCCGGACCGCAATACAAGCAAGTTCTTATGTGACGTTCACGTTTTAGTTAATTCCTCCCAGACTGCCGGTCACGTCATCGATAAGAACGCGTCTAGTGATGATGCCACAAACACATCTGGATGGATTAACCGTTGCAATCAGGTCTCTTGTCTCATCTGGGATTGAGGTGAGGCCTAAGGTCAAGACTCTTTGTCTGGCCTGTCAGGAGGTCTAGGATCCGGCCACCTTTGCGTGAGGACCGGCGTATGACGTAGTATGTAAGCTGCTGAGTACTTTGGATGCTAGGACTGAGGACTGGTCAAATTCCCAATCATGATCCCACTACGATTCCCCACTACCTAGTAATACTTGCTACATAATGGTGACTCACCCCGGACGATAAGACATAAGCGCGGGGTTGTACCTCCATCCGCAATTTCCCGGGGCACAAATGGTCATACGGCTACTCGGATAATATCAAAGGCAACTCGGTCCGTGAAGCCGCATGTACTTACTAATTACCATCTAGCAAAATAGTATATATTCTCCAACTCGGGTCCTTCAACTCTGGAGCGTCATAAAGATTACAGTTGCTTGAGTAGTTGCCCAGCTATCTGAACATGGAGCCATACACCATTGACCCGGTGGACCAGTGGGAGAATTCACTCAAATTGCTTGAGCACTTCCATGCTTATCGGGTCGCTTATAAATACGTCAACACCCAACCTATCCATGCGTTCTTTGTCATACCCAAGCAGCTTCCACAGGGCCCGCGTCCGCTTCTGGTGAGATACCATGGCGGAGGGTGGACGGAGGGAGAGGCTGAGGCTTCCTTGAGACCATTGTAAGAAAGCCTGTACATGTTAGCTTTTATGTAAGATAATGTTGACTATACTAGCTTTCTTGAGATGGCGCTTAAACATGGGGCCGTGATCCTCACGCCGGACTACCGCCTACGCCCTGACCACGAGCTTACGGACGGACTTGACGACATTCGCTCATTCTGGCAATGGATTGAGCAGGGAGATGCCCAGCAAGTTGTGCACAAATCCTATCCGGACCTACACCTGGACGTGAACAATTTGCTCGTCGGTGGTGAAAGCGCTGGAGGATATCTGACCGTGCAAACAGCTCTTCTGCCCCTCACTAAACTGCCGATTAACATTCTCTTCGTGCAGTATCCAGCCGTTGATATTGCAAGCTGCATCAAGCCGCCGGATCCTGATGGGGATGAGCTACCCGGCGCATGGACGCATACCTATCCATACTCAATTGTCGAGGAGTACCTCGCAGCGCTAGAGCCGGGGAAGATCTGCACGCGCGCGAAGTTCGATAGTAGGATGCCGCTCCACTTCGCCATGATCCAGGCCAGTCGATTCGTCGATATCTCCGGTGATAAAGCGTGGCTTGATCCTATGAGTAGCCTCGACACAGCGGGCCCGCTGCCGCCTATTCTACTCTATCACTCCAAGGAGGATGAAGCTGTAAGTACCCACCCATTCGAGGAAGCAAGGCTAATGGGGGATACGCAAAGATACCATGGCAGCACACCGAACGTTGGGCTTCTAAAGTTAAGAAACTACAGCCGGATGTACCTCTACATCTCACTTGGCAAACTGGGAATCATGTGTTTGACTGCAACCATACCATGGCAACCCCGTGGCTTAAGGAGCCTCTGGAGTTTGTCCAGAAATACTGGCCAACTTAAGGATAGTGTGTGGGGGACTTTTGGACTTTGGAGTTGCGAGGCGTTATCGTTGCAATCCTGGCTTTTGCTAGGAAGGGACCTACGGCGGCCAACCTTTAACAGGAAGTTCTGCCTTGTATTAGGACTATTGGCTCAACCCTATTCATCAATCTGTGAGATAGTCCGTGAGATTCGCGATGGAAGACTTTTGGTACACCATGACACACTGTCCACTTCATCATTACGGTCGTCGCGGTCGTCACATCGTCATCTTAAGATATAATCAATTGTTAGCGTTTTTGGCCCGAGTTTGTAGTATGCATTCCTGATCTATCTCATTTGATGTTACCCTAAATAGCATCGATCAGTCTTGTTCATTTCATTCATTTCCATCGTCTCTAGTCTCAGCCTTCCTTACCCTCTCTGACACATCATTCACAATAGCCATTTCCAAGTGCCTTTAGGTGGGCTATTAGTTTTGTAGTCTCTCTTGAACTGTCTAACCAGACAATAGCAAGTCTAATTGCCCCACAAGCACTCATCTTCCACATTCTAAGTTAAGGACTCGTCATATGTTAGGTCGGTAGTGCCTACACGTAGAGTTACCTTTCATGGCAGTATAATGAGTAACATATAAGTATATGCCTAACAGACTCTGGTATAATGAGGCCCAAAGCACGATACCCTATCAGTGTCACACTATGTAATGAGATGGTGAAAATATCGAGTCGGTCGTTCGGCCAAGCTACCTATCCCCAGTCACCAGCTAGAGTGGTGTTCCAAGATATGATACTACGACCAGATGGCAAAGATTTAGGTACACAATGTGTTTGAGATATAGGCCTGAGACACTCTAACTTAAACCCAATTTTTACTGGCTGCAAGCCGCCTCTGCCAGCGCCCCTGTGTGTCCCTACGCACATGTGTTGTGGGGATGGCGACTCCAGGTTTCGCGCGGTGAATGGATAGTAAAACAAAGTAACCCCAAGGCCGGCCTTCAATGCAAGCCTACTAATGGCGACTCCTTGCCAATCAGCTTTGCCAAGTCACGAATACTACCTGTCCCTCTAAGTACCATCAGGGGCAAATCAGTGCGAAGATAGGCCACGATCCAGTTCCTCATCTCCACCGCGATCAATGAATCCACGCCATAATGATCAAGACTGTTATCGGCGCTCAGCATGTCTTTGGGTGTGGCAATCAACTTTGCAAGCTGCTGAAGTAGAGCCCCAGAAATAACGTCGACCGCGACTTCAAAGGTGGCTGCGTTATCAAGCTGCGCCAGAGTATCGTTTGTATCCACCGCCCTAGCGGTATGCGACTCATTTCGTATCTTCGCGACGTGGGCGAACCTCGTCTCTCGTCTTTTGGCCTGTTCATTTGAGTCCTCAGAGTACGGCGCTGGAGATATCGCACACACGCTGCTGCTTGGATCATTCTTGTCCGACTTGTGTAGGATGGCGTAGTTCAGCATGGAGAGCACCTGGGAGATGGATATAGCCCCGAATCCGCGACGTTGTACCTCTTTGGCGACGTCTGGTCTCTCGCTCAACCAACCGACATCGCTAACTGGGCCAATATTCATGGAGAAGGCATGTAACCCAGAAGCAACACGCTGGCGCACAAGTTCGTCTTGGAAGCAACATGCTGCTGCGTAGTTGGCCTGCCCGTCATTTCCAGAGATGCTGATGATTGACGACATAACGATGAAGAAATCGATGTCCTCCCGGAAGCAGTTGTTCAAGTTTTTGGTACCCTGAACTTTGGGGCCAAGTACGTTCCACCACCTCTCGGCAGACATTTGCTCAAACAAACCATCCTGTGACATGTAACGTGTGAGATTATATTCCAATTTTGTGTCTGCGTTTCTGGACGATTTTGGGGAAACGACTTACCTCGAAAACTACGGAAGACTGGATGACGCCGCGAATAGGATACAGACCGTCTTCCTCCTTGAAGCGACGTGCGATGAAAGCAACTTCAGCTTCTGAAGTCACATCACACTTCTCGGCAACAAGATTGACCCCTTTGGATTTGATCTGTTCAACGAAGTCGAGATTCTGCTGGCTCTTGGCGCCTGAGCGAGTGAGTGAGACAATGTGTTTGGCACCATTGTCTGCCATCCATTCGATTGCGGCGCGTCCAATACCGCCAAACCCACCGATGACTGCGTATGTAGCATCTGGTTGGAAGTTTGCGACTGCTGGAACAGGTGGAATGGCCTTGTATCTGTTAGTCAAGAGGACTCGCTTCCTAAGGCTTCGAATATCATCGCGATAACTTACCATGACTTCTTGATTTGCTTCGACACTGAGGATGATCTTTCCATGATGCTTACCGGCCTGAATAAGACGAAACGCGGCCTCGATGTCAGACATGGGCATTGATGTTAGCCGCACCGGATGAATGGACCCCTTGGCCAGAAGAGCCGCTGCATCATGCAGGATGCGCTTGGCCAGCGACTTATTAATTTCGATGATTTGTGCCATGTCAACATAGTTGAATGTAATGTTCTTGAGAAGAAAGCCCATAGGCATCAGTGCATCATCCATGAGCTCCTTTCTTCCAATTTCGACAAATCGTCCAAAGGGAGCCATCAAATTGCAAGAATGGCGGAACATCTCCCCAGACAGAGAGTTTAGAACCACATCGACGCCGTAGTCACCTGTCATGTCCTTAATTCTTCTGTAAAAGTCCGTAGTGCGGCTTGAGAAGATGTGATCGTGGGGGATTCCGAAGCTGTCATGGAGAAGCTCTCGCTTACTCTGGCTACCGACAGTAGCAAAGATCTCAGCTCCGATATGCTGAGCCAACATGATGGCAGCCTGGCCCACAGCGCCTGCTGCGGAGTGAATGAGAATCTTATCACCCTTGGTCAGGCGGCCCATGTCAATAAGAGAGTAGTACACCGTTGCCCATACAATAGGGACGCTGGCGGCTTCGTCAAACGACAGACTTTCCGGAATAGTCTCGCAGCAGTCTCCATGAACGATAGGATAGTTTGTGTATGATCGTGAATAGAGGGCTAACACGCGGTCGCCAGCTTTGAACCGGTGCCGCATGTTGGCGCCCACCTCGACGACGACGCCGCTGCAGTCGTTGCGCATGCTGGTAATTCCTGGCAACTGGCCCGCAGCTATGAGCACATCTTTGAAGTTAATACTGGCAGCGCGAAGCTCCAATCGTAGCTCATCATCGCCAATTGTCGACGCTTCCAAGTCATCCTTCCATCGAATTGTCTCAAGTAAGCCAGGAATTCCCAGCTCGGCTGTGAGCGTTCGGCCACGGTCCAGGAATGGAGTCATGGTGGCAGCTGACGTCTGATGCATCCTGCATATGTAATCAGTGACCGCCTGTGAGGGCCTCACTCTTGAAACGTGGAGTTGGCCATCAACCTCGATGAACTCATTTTCTGTTTCGTATGCAGGCCGCGTAAAGTCAAAGACTGGAGTACGCTCCAGCAGACGAGGCAAGTATTCGGAGAGCTTTGTAAAAATGTCTCCGTCTTCAAAATCCATTGTAAGAAATCGGATATGAGGAAACTCCTGACGGATGGATCGGGCGAGCCCAGTCCAAATGGCTCTATGTGCGTTGTCATGCCCCTTTGTAGCGCTATTGTTACTGACGAATACCACTATGCGAGCTTTCAACAGCCAATTCTTGAAGCTCAGCCAGCATGACGTCTCGGGGTTGAAACACATTTGCCGAGACACCTCTGGCAGTATGATTGCCATGTTGTGTCCGGGAGAAGGCTCGGTCACCGAGTGTACTGACAAATGCAGCTCTGGAAGAGCTGCAATGATCGGGCGTAGGCGGTGGTTAATCGCCATAACTTCCGAAGCATCGCGATCGGTCGTAACAAAGTCCATCCGTGGTATGACATCTGGCACGGAAGTCCAGGGTACCTCTGCCATGAAGACGCTCAATGCACTCTGCTCGTCTGCGACTTCGCTCTCAAAACAAACGCTTGGGTCAGAGAACCCAGCCTCCTTCAGTTTGGCCAACCAAAGTTGGCGTGGAATGACTGGAGACAGCGTCTGAAATTCCTGACCCTTTTCTTGTTTGACCATCTGGGCTTCGAACAAACCAGACAGAAGATCGTAGTGTAGCGTCTCTCGCGTGACAGCTAGGAGGATGAGCTTTGCACCTGGCTTAAGCAGTCCCTTGAGTTCAGAAAGGACCCAGTCGATACTCTCAGCGCTTTTGACGGCATGAGAAGCAATGATTAAGTCGTAACTGGCTGTTTCAAGTCCTTGTTCGGTCATGTTGTCTCCAAAATCCCAATCTCGAAGCTCCAGCACTTCCGCGAGGTTACCAAGCTCCTCCTTGACAGTTTCAAAGTAGCCTGAAGATATGCCGGCCATGTCGCATTTGCTGAGATAGCGGCCGTCTCTTCCATTGAATGCACTCACAATGGGTCTTGCGCCAGCCATGATGGCTGTGCCAACCATGAGCGCTTTCAACCGAGGTGTCAGGCTGCCGAGCGCGTGGCAATACTCCGCTATGTGCCGGATACACTGCGTGGATTCATCTGAGTTGTACACTTGAGCGAAGTCCTCTGCAGCTATCAACGATAGCAGAGAAACCTTTTCTGCAAGGATATCTGTCAAATGAGGGCCAATCTTGACCAAAATGCTTTCGAGGTCGGTGGCATCCACGACTTCCGGATTCTTGGACGAAGGCAATGGACTTGTTGCTGAGCTCTGTGCCCAAGTTTGCAAGCGGCGTACAATGGGTTTGTAGGTATCCGGAATCTCCGCCAACTTCACTGTTGACAGTGCTTCCTGTACATACCGCATCGCAATACTATCCAAATATTGACTCGATCTCAAAGGTGTTACAGGCGATGCTCTTTTCTTGCAGAATCTGTCTCGACTCTCCGGTTGCCAGCTGTCCACGTAGGGAACCCAGTCAACTGCGAAGCAAATATCTTCAAAGCTTCTGGGAGCGTCCCCTGGCAATTTCGTGAGGCTCACCCCTTGGGCTTGAATCACAGCATCTTCGAGAAGGTCAGAGTCTTGAATGACGATATCATATGTGTATCGATCCTCGGGGTTGCTGACTGCAGTGCTGACCAGCTTTGTGCCAGATGCCACAGGCTTATTGACAACTCGCATCTCCTTTATGAAAGTTGGGACAGCCGGTGAACCGAGACCAGTTTCGAGGAGAAGGTATGCGAAGTAACCTTGGAATAAGGTGGAGTCCAGCAAAGAGGCGTGGAGAGAGTCCCCTGTACCACTCGTGGCAGGACACACGGTTGCGCATGCAGCAGCCATAGACGCACCGTTGCCAGCTCTTATGTCAGATAAGTTGTCAAAGGGCTGTTGCCAATCAATACCCACCTGCCGACTGAGGTGGTAGAATTTACTTGGAGTGAACCGGCGAGAGCATGTGGCGCCTGCCTCTTGAATGCTTCGAAATGGGAGAATCACGTCGTGAGCCTCTTCTGTTTCAGTGATTGCTCGGACTAGGCCTCTGCAATGCTCTGTCCACTTGTCTTCAGGTGATGTTGAGAAGATCCGGAACTCACTCCAGATGGGAGATGAATCTCGGGCTGACGTTGGTTGCGGGCGAAGTGATAGCCCAATCTCCACGTTGGGGCCGTCCTCGTGGAGAAGGAGTGCCTTTCCGATGTTGACATTTCGCAGAACAACACTCTCGATTTGAGCCGTAGGTTTCATCGCTTGGGTGTGTTGTTGTATGGCCTGTAATGCCATCGTGAGATAACCGGCCGCAGGAAAGACTATTTGTCCCTGTATGATGTGATTTTTGAGCCACGGGCTCTGCTTCAGACACAAGAAGTGGCGCCAACGTGGTTCCAAGTGATTCCCCTCCGGTGAAAGCGAACCCAGAAGCTCATGTGGCAGATACTTGCGATTTCTGTAATTCTTGGACACTCTTGATTCATGCCAGAATGTTCTTGCATGATCAAAAGGGTATGGTGGGAGGTCCACCAACAGGTTCGGTGGACAGTGGGCCTCATATCTGTTGAGTTGATGAAGCGGGATTGATCGGCCTTGAATGCATAATTGTGACAACGTCTCGAGTAGTGCCACCTCAGCATTCTTCCCTCTTGTTAAACAACTCATGTACTTGATCTGGCTGTGGTCCTTGGGACCTCCCTTGAGGATTTGTTTGATTGGCCCGCCCATCTGTGAATGGGGACCAAGTTCAAGGACGACATCGATCTTCTGGCCGTCGAATGTCTGCTCAGTCATTTGAGACAAAGCCTGTGTGAATAGCACCGGACTCAAGAGATTCTTAGTCCAATAGCTAGTGGAGACTTTACTCAAGTCGGAAAACTCTTTGCCAGTGACTGTGCTGAAAAAGCGGCTCGTGGCCTCTTGCGACCTTGGTTGCAGATTTCCCAACAACTCCGCGTATGACTTTTCTATCGCTTCCATGTGATGCGAATGGTAGGCAGCCCCATTTGTCTTCAGTTTGCGGTTGAAATAACCATTTGAATCAAGGGCATTCTTCAATTCGTCGATGGCAGTGGCATCTCCAGAAACAGTGACACTTCGAGGACTGTTGAAGCAAGCTATTCTCATTTTTCCGTGCTCTGCTGTTGTCCTGGCGATATGCTCTTCGACAAGCTCTGGAGTAGTACCAACCGCAAGCATGGCGCCTGGTCGGTGCAATTCGCCTGCAAGAAGCTCGCTGGTGACCTTGCCACGGAAGTAGGAGATGGCCAAGGCATCATCAAATGAGACAGCACCAACCGCGTAGGTGGCTGCTATTTCTCCACTGGAGTGTCCGACAACGGCACATGGTGAGATACCAAATTCAGCCAAGAGATCAACTAAGGCGAGTTGAATAGCGGTACACGACGGCTGAGAAATGGCAGGCTCATCGATGCGAGATGCCTCTCCGGACCGGCTGAGTTCTTCCAGAAGATCCCATAAACAGCCAAGACGGCGAAGATGTTCTCGCGCTTGTTCCATTGATTGCCGAAATCTTGGGTAGGTTAGGAGATGACGACCCATCTCGGCGTATTGGGCTCCTTGTCCACTGAACACAAACGCAATGCGTGGCTCGCCTTTCTTCTGACATTTGGGGATTGAAGATGATTCAGAGGCAACCAACTGCTGGAGCAAGTCTTGGATATTCGATGCAACCAATGACATTCGGTAAGGATGAACGCTTTGTCTTCCCAAGGTGTGAGCCAGGCGGGGGAGCAACAGGTTCTCGTTTCCTCCTCGGCGGTGTCCAATCAGGTATCGACTCAACCCCTTGCACATCGTCTGAAGAGACTTCTCGCTTGCCGCACTCAGGAAGAAGACGCGTTGAGTTTCCTTGCAGCTCACAGGGGATAATCTTTGGTCTAAAGACGGAAAGGGTAACAACCAGGTTGCCAGCATGCTTGTGGCTTCATCCACGATGACGTGAGCGTTTGTTCCACCATATCCAAAGCTGTAAAAGGACGCATTAGCAAGGCACGTATGTCGGAGGTGTAAAAGCCTCATGTTCACGCACCTGTTGACTGAAATTCTGCGAAGTCTTTGCTCCTCTAACCTGGTAGGGATCTGAAAGAATGTTAGCCATGAACGGCCAAAGGCAGAGAAATTGTGAAACTCTGCTGGAAGTACTTACTCTCATATTCCACTCATCGAGTAAAATTGCCGGGTTCGTAATTTTGTAATTAGCTTGCGGTGGTATCATTCCTTTCTCAAGCATGAGAACGGATTTGATCAAGCCTGCGAGACCAGCAGCGGCTTCCGTGTGGCCAATGTTTCCCTTGACGGAGCCAATCGGCAACGGTCCGGTGGATTTATTGTGTTGCTGGAACGCAGCAGCAATTGCGCTGACTTCGATAGGATCGCCGACCTTAGTTCCGGTGCCATGCGCCTCGATATAGTCGGCCTGCGGAACCATTGAAGCTTGTCTATAAGCCCTCTCAATTGCCTCGGTCTGAGCAGCAGCGCTAGGAACCGTCAAGCCTGGTGTTCGCCCATCTTGTGTTACCGAAGAGTTGCGAATCACGGCTCGGATGTGGTCATTGTCCCTCAAAGCTGCTGATAGAGGTTTCAGCACCACGCCGGTGCAACCCTCGCCGCGTCCGTAGCCGTTGGCACGGGTGTCAAAGGAGAAGCACCGTCCCTCGGTAGAAAACATAGACAGCTTACTCTGGTACACAAAGCGCTGGGGGTCAAGAAGCAAGTTGACGCCGCCGACAAAACATTGCGACGCTTCGCCACTCCGCAGACTGTGAATGGCCTGATGAAGTGCTACCAAGCTTGATGAGCACCCGGTGTCGAGAGTAAAACTCGGACCATGCAAATTGAAGAAGTATGAAATCCGGTTAGAAGAAATGGCTGGGCCAGTGCCGGTCACCAGATACTTTGGAGGGTAAAGGACGTCCCGTGTAGCAACCTCGTGGTAGTCAGTAGTCCATTGACCAACATAGACACCAGTTTTCGATCCCCATAGCGAATCTATGGTGATTCCAGCATTCTCAAATGCCTCATATGCAATCTCTAGCAGAAGTCTGTGCTGCGGGTCCATGGCCTTGCGAGAAAGTTAACAAAATCCCATGGTTGAGGCTTGCACCGCACCATAGAAGATGTGACTCACTGAAGCTTCCAATGCGTTGAGGCCAAAGAAAGATGCATCAAATGCGCGAACGTCTCCTTTGAGAAAATGTGCTCCCAGAACATTGGTCTACTTTGCGAGTAAAGACAAAAGGTGATTAGCCCGTTGCGCCGAGTGCAAAGAAGTGTTCCCTGCTCCGAACTTACACTGTCCGCAGTTTCTCCAGATGGATCTTGAAATGCCTTCATGTTGAAGCGGCTTCCTGGGCCCGGTGTCCAAGCAGTTCGCCCGTTGCGAAGCATTTCCCAGAAGCCAGTGAGATCACTAGCACTGCCCGGTAGACGACAGCTCATGCCTATAATAGCAATAGGTTCAATGGGTCGCGAAGATCCATAGTTGTCGTCATTGGAGTCTTCATTGGAGTTATCGATGACTGACCATGGTGAGGAACTGCAACTGTCTCCGTTGGGTAATGTACCACGGATGCTCGTTGCATCATTACCATCAGCGGAGGAGTTGGTCGACATGGTTCAGTTTGCTCAATTGCGAGCTCAGAGTATGATGTCCGAAGAAGTCTCAAATAAGTCAATGTATGGAATGATGGATATTGAGCTGCTGTACCAGCCTTTAGATACTGAAACTCTAGGCTTAGCGTTTACAAGAAGGAGGTGCGCAGTCGTTGGGTAATTTAAATGTCTCAGTTGAGTATGGTGAAGATTATTTTCTGTTGACGCGGCACAGAATCATACCAGCGTTGGCCCAGATTCGCTCAAATGGACCATTGCTTACTTTTTGTCTCAGTTGAGTACGGCGAAGATTATTTCCTGTTGACGCGGCACAGAATTATACCAGCGTTGGCCCAGATTCGCTCAAATGGATCATTGCTTACTTATTGTCTCACTTGCGCTTTGACTTGGTTGAATAAGCTAACACTTCGCGATCTGCGCGGAGCCATAAGATCTACACACAGAGATTCCAAATCATACACACAGGAATAATACTTCAACAGAATATACCCAAGAAACTCAAATTGAAAACCCGATGATTTGTCAATAAGATTGTCAGTACTGTCTATCACTCAGTCAATTCGCGAGGACAGAGGAGGAACTACAGTTGTAGACCTGAGTACAGTGAGTTGCTGCCATTGTAAGAGCTTTCTTGAAAGGCGGTGTGCCATAAAAAGGATAGGCATGGATACAAGCCGAAAACTGTCCCTCAATCTTAACCTCATCTGTGATTCGCACACGGAGTAAGGCTCAAATCCAGCCCAACGCAGCTGATCTCAGGCCTAGCCTCGGTCCATTGAAGCCCCATGATGAGAAAGCGGAACAGCCTACAAGCCACAAAAGTTTCATTTGTTAGGTTGTAGACATTATCTCGTCGATCTAGCGGGTGAAAGATAAAGGCCTGTTTACTAAAGACGGCAATTTAGTTAGCACCTGTAGGTACATCAATACTCTATCACTTGAGACTCAAATAGGTATCTCCAAGGCACTTTTCAACCGGTGACTACTTAAGTGAGACAATGCGGCTAGCATCGAACTAACACTGGAAACCATTGTGCGCCACTCACCGCTAGATGATCTCTAGGGTAGGCGGCGTACTCGGCATATGCCAATCAACTTCGCAAGCATCTATTGCCGATCAATGCCCTAAGATACAATCGTCAATCCCTAGCAACCATAAGCACGCTTAATCTTTCCCGGCTAGGACTTGAGGTCATCTATCAAACTTTAGTGGAAATTTGTCTCGGACTGCTATCTTCCCGCAGAACAAAATTGCCGTCTTCCGGACAAGTACACACGCGCTTGACCTTAATAAGCTAAGTTGATAACCCGCCATCTCGGCCTCGATTCGGCGGAAAGATATGTTACCAGGATAGATAGTATGGCACTAATAAGACAGCATAATGTGGCCCTCATTAGCTGTACAAGGACGAAGACTGTCTCACCAACGCCTCTGTTAGCATGAATAGTGATCCCCAACACATTTCCGAGACCCTGATCTTGTAAAGTTCCAAGTTCCGCCGAATGCCCGATACAGCGCCGCCCTATCCCCTGACTTCACCTACCGAAAACTTTTCCGATCTATGTCGCAGGAAATTTAAGTCTACTGTTTTCATCTTTCAACATCGCGTTCATTGCCAGGCATAGAAGATCTTCCAGCATCGACTACATTCACCATTCTGTTTCAGCAAATAGCCTCAAAGGGTACCGTTTACCGCCTATATCCAATTCCCATCTACTTTTCTTCCAGAAACAGCAACGAAGACGAAATGTGTTGGGTCACCGAACAGACAGTCGTCACGCCCAGCCAGCCGCCTATCGACGAGGTTATCGAGCTGTCTATCCTGGACCAACACGCTTTGCGGATGTATTCCAAATTCGTCATCGTCTTCAAAATGGAAAATGGGAACGAGGTTTCTGATGACATTCAACATCTCAAAAACGGCCTTGGCAGAGCATTAAGTGAGCATCCTGAATTCGCTGCCAATGTCATACATATGGCTGGCAGCACGAGAAAAGAACTGGAGCTCCAAATTGGGCCCGAATCTGGCGTACCATTCAAGATTGTCGACCATTCATCTCGCATTGATGATTCGAAACACTGTCACGAGCTCTTGAGAGGTCACAACTATGAGAAACTTGAGAGAAACAACTTTCCCTTGACAAAGATCCCTGAAGAAGTTTTGTTTGTTGACAATGCGAGCCCTGAAGGCGCTTATCCAACAGGGATACCCACGCTCAATGTTCAAGTGAATATCATTGACGGTGGTCTTCTTCTTGGTATTTCCTGGCACCATACGGTGGCTGATGCAGGAGGGGTCAACATGTTTGTCAAGGCTTGGGCCAAGGCAACCAATGTTTCATGCACCCATGGAGATGTCGAGCCCGAGGAGATTTCAACTGAGATGTCGGAACGTTGGAGACTGAGCTATGGCATTCAGGGTGCCTCGATTGCAGACTTCCCTGAATATGTCGCCGATGCTTCTGCGCGTTCGCCAAACACAGGTCATCCCCATCTTCTCGATCGCAAGTTCTCAGTTCCATCTGATTCCCAAATCAGCATGTGGCAATTCAGTGCGAAATCTCTGCAGTCGCTTGTAAATCTACTCAATTGTCCTGGCCAAGGAAATGAACAACGCTATACGCCGGTTGAAGCGCTTTCGGCCCTTCTGTGGAAGCACCTCAGCCTCGCCCGACAGCTGAACATTTTATTTCCAGAAGATACTTCTCTGTTCACGACTCGTATTGACTTCCGCCGTCGTCTTTCTCCACCACTACCCGTCTCATATATCGGAAACGTCAACCAGCCTGTGCCACGAACTCGCGTCTCTATTCGAGAGCTTTGCACACCATCAACCGCACAGTCGCTTGCGGACTTGGCTCAGCGCATTAGAGGCGCAGTTGCCGAGAACGATGATAAAATTGTCCGACAGCTCATAGGGTATGTCGACACTTTACCGGCAGTGACCGACCTAGCCCTGGAGTTTGACACCTGTCCAGGTCCGGATATTGCAATCACTGATCTTTCCGGCTTGGACGTCATGCACCAAATTTGGGGGAACTGTCTCGGTCGCGCTGTTTGCATCAGAGGGTTCGTACGATACAAAGGTTTTGCAGCCTTTCTTCCGCAGGATCCCGAAGGTGGAACTCAAGTGCATGTTCAGTGCGAGGCGGCAGCTCTGGAGAGCTTGAAGTCAGATTCAAATTTCACTCGATATGGCCAGTTTCTTTACTAGTTTTAGAAGGGGTACATGGGTAAATGACTGCTTGATACGTTGGAAAATAATAATTAAGCATTGGCTCTCTTCTCTATCATGCAATAGTCCAGCACCCGAAAGGCTCTCTGGGGAGACAGTCAATTCCTTTACTCCGATGTACCCCGGTATGCAGCTGCAAAGCTACTTAAACTCATTGTATCCTCAGACGCCTCAGCCGGACTCAAGTTCAGTGTGGAATATGGCTGTATCGGCGGTGCCTCGCGTCGTCCACCTCTAAAAAAGGGTTCGGAATCATCGTCGACCAAAACCACCATCCAAACACCAACAGACCTATTCGAGCCAAGCAGTGGCGTGCAGTGGATCCAGCGACTACGGCCCGCAGACGCCGGAGGAGGCTGGCCACCGCCTTCACCGTGGCTCTGATGGTTCATGACACGCGTGTAGTGACTCTGGGCATGGATGTCGGAGCGAGAAAGCCAGCGCACCTTGGCACTCAGGCTGTGTCCGTCGGCAAAGGCCTGCGTGAGGCTGTCGTGGACGCGGTCGGAGCCTCCGATGCGTGACAGAAAGGGACTCTGCAGCATGCCCGGGACGCGCAGCGACGGCGACGCGAAGAGGATGCGTAGATTGGGGTACGGCCGGACGAGGAGGTAGTGCTGGAAGATGCCGCTGAGGCGTCCGCCAGCGTGTATACTCACAGCAGGCTCCTGGAGAATGGGATCTGATAGCCGGCGGTTGACGGCGGCGTCGTCTTGGATCACCAGCCGCGGCTTGTTCCAGTTGGCTCGCACCGAGTCTGTATCCCTCACATTCTCCTGATGTGTGCGGTGCAGAGCGCCGCCCGACTCGCGGACCGTCTTCAGCTCCGATAGATCGAACATGGCGGCCAACTCCCGAAACTTGTCCTTGTCATGGCTCGGTTGCGGTTGCATGGGCGCCTCGCCTGGGTACTGCTCGGGGTTCTCCTGGTGCATTAGTCTCGACAGCGACTCTAGTCCAGAGCACTCCTTGACGAGTCCGGAAACATCAACCTGCGCGCCTAGGTGATAGCGTACGACGCCCCGAGAATCATAGAGCGGAGCCACCATGAGGAGATTAACAAAGGGAGAGCCGTCCCGCCGATAGTTGAGGAAAGTCTCGCAGTGTTCTTGGCCGGCCTCGAGCTTCTCCCGGATTCTCTGCACACTGAATGGATTCGTCTTGGGGCCCTGGAGGAACCGACAGTTACGCCCTATCGCGTAGTTCATGCCGTATTGTGTCGTTCTGTGGAATTCTAGTTTCGTCACCACACCGTCAGTTTCGTGCCATCTTGTTGAAATCTGGGTTAGATCCTGGACTTGGACTAACCTTCACTTGCAAAAACAATGGGGTTGTCAGGCCGTGACGGGTCTGAGAGGCAGAACACCTCTGCGAGCCCTTCTGAGAGATCCCGAAGTTGTGGAGGCAGCGTGTCTGTAATTCTTCGCTTGATGGTAATACTGACCGTCTGGATCAAGGTGTGCGTAATGTACGCGGGCAGGTCCTGGTTGGCCATGACTTCAAAGGCCTCGTCTGCCCTCTTCCGTAGCGCATTGTTGATGGTAGCGGCGACAGGGTCCTCGGTGAAATCAAGCCCGCCAATCGTCTTCAGCGAGCCGGTTAGAGCATTCGCATAGTCAATGGCCTTGAGCGCTTTGAGAGTATCCAGGTAGTAGGCCAAGATGGGCAACGAGTCTCGCCGCGACGTGGAAAGAAAGTTGGAGAAGCGCTGAAGCAGCACAGGGTCCTGGAATATCACCGCGAGGTGCTTCACGGAGAAGAGCAGCTCAGATTGCGTTTCGAGCGTGTATTGCTTGCCCAGCGCATGTGCAGGAACCACCAGGTCAAACGAGGCTGGGTCGAATTCCTCCTCGGTCAACGGTTCGAGTCCATCGTTGTCCATGCCGCCTCTGGTCTGGAGCGCGGGTAGCGTCGAGGGCGCATGCGATGAGATGGATGATGCGTCCCTGAAGGACCAACGCGAGTCATGTGAGCGGACGGAATTGGCGCTTTTCGAGCCCAAAGACGACGGTGTGCACCGCAAGTCATCTTGGTAGAAGCTGGAGACACAAGTGACTGTCAGCTCCGGTTTCATCCAGGTGCCGTCGGCCGAGTCAGCGGATGGACGAACCTCAACTTGGGCAACAAGCCATGCTGCTCCATCTTTGCAGCTGAACAGGGCGTTTGCAGACTATCTGATCGTAGTGGGATATTGGACATTGCAGTTTTGTGTCGTCACGGTTGTCGTGATTGTAAAGTCTCGACGCGGTGGGGGGCAGTCAAGTAAATAGATGAAGGAAGACAACTTACAGATGAGCCTCTTGCCTTACTCTAAGCTTATTTAATGAGCAGCTGTCAGGAACAAGACGCCGATGACGACCATCCGACGGTACTGGTGGTAAGCTAGACCAGAACTTGGCCGCGTGTTCGTAGATCGCACTGGTCGCTTTCAAAGATTTTCAATAGTGCCAACAATTACCAACAAGTGCCAAATAATAAAATACGGTCTTGCCATACTGGGCTTGGATCGGCAGTCTCCAGCTGTAGTAGGTCAACGCTAGAGCCCAACCCCTTGCGTTAGTGTCGATGCATTCTGCGAGATTCCCGATCCTGATAAGAAGGGATTTTGCTGGAAATCGCGGTAGCGTTAGTCTAGACGATCAATCAGTAGAGATCGGACACAGGCGTATGGTCATCAGTGGAGACGGATATGGCTCGTTCCGGCGGCTCATCAAGGCCAATTATTTCATCTTTTCAGATGATTTGGCTGCCACCTCGCATGATCTGAAGTCGGGTCAGGGCTATCTGCTAGAAATGCCATATTCGATATCATCTATTCTGTGCTCGGCTTTGCGTGACCTTCAGCTAGCCATGATCTTGGTTTCGAATATCACAGTTATGTCCTCGAACTCCAGTTTGGGCCGCTAGAAACGAGACTAGGACTTGAACTGCTTGATCCGCGCCTACCCTAGACCTTCCTGTCGAGGTTAAGCACGGCTGTCACAGCTATGTTAATCTGGCCTATAATCCAATAACAAGGATAATAAGTCCTAATTAGCTCTAACGGTATAACAAGTAATAAAGTACATAAGTATATTTAAATCTAACCTTGAAACCCCGGCCAAAAATGTGAGTGGCTGCCGGATGGAAGTACATTGTGTGCATTCAACTCTGCCTTGTCTAAACCACAATAAAGTAAATGTGGTTCGTGCGGAAACACTTCCGCACCTCGTATTTGATCTTATCTCCAAGTGTCTTTCTAGGTGCTATGTACAAATCGGGCGCAATAGGAGGCCCTGCAGTCGTTAGATTGGCAATACGAACGTCAGCGATGCCTACTTCTATTTGGCGCTAAAAGAGATGTTCGGATCGTACGATTAATCGTCGAGCCGTCTCGCCACTCAGCGTGTCTCAAGGGACTACCTCCTGCGATGGAAGGGTGCTGGCTGATATGGAAGGCAGAACCGCCTTACTTTCGGCACTGGACAATCGATAGGAGCCCGTCTTGGACTACTTGTTGGAAGAATGGAAGAGAAGGCCGGTAAGCACACTACATGGAACCGACGCACACTATCCGGGTACTGGGCACATGAGAGATATGTTACTACCTATACTCTGTATCAGCTTAGACGAGCCGAAATTCCTTCCACCCGCGAGTCATCTTTTGAAATCATCCTTGGATCAGCGCCCACAACTTTCTCTTGTCTTTCGGAGAAAGACTAGTGTGCATGGTATTTCTGTACCAGATATATCGCGTGTTCGTACCACCAAATCACCCCAGAAGCCCATGGACAACCCCTGTCGGAAGCGTTTCGTGAGTCAAACGATCTCGGAATTTTATGCTGGTTCTGACTGATTCCTGCGTTGACAGAGATCGTGGCGAACCTCCTAGAGGATGACGACTCATTCTTGACGAGTCTCGTCCGACTTTAGAACAGATCCTCGACTTGACATTCTCTGGGAACTCCATGGACACGACCCTTGGCTATTTGGGGATGTCGCGGACCTGGTCGAATCCATCTTACTCGATTACTTTTGCCACATGCCCAGCAAATTCGAGGTCCCGCCGTCTCGAATGCTGACCAAGTAGAAGACCAGGGTATGACGACAGCTTGGCAAGCTTGTAACGATACTGTTTAAGCAGCCTTTCTGAGGTCTGACTATGGTTTCCCTTGACGTAGATAGGGATGGATGCCTTATGTTGCGTGTTTCATGATTATGAGTAATAAAAAAGCAATGTTCGCAATTGCGATAGGATCCCACCGCTCCCGTTCACATCCAGTCTAGCTAGTTACAAACAAAAAGCTAAACCCAAGTACACTTAGCTATTCTCACTCCGTTGCGGTTTGTACTCCCGAAGAATCCGCGCCAGAATGTAATGCCCTTCCTGATCCGCACACCTTGCCGCTTCCCTACACCTTGACTCGAGCATGTCCACCTCCTTGTCTTTCTCCAGCAGCAGATGAACTATATCAAGGGACCCGCGCAAAGCAGCCAACTCAAGCGCAGTGATATCCTCATCGCTTGGTGTTGGAGCATTGATGTCGGCCCCTTTCTCGAGAAGCAGCTTGGCCATGTTAAAGTCACCGTTCCGAATTGAGAATTTCAAGGGACTCATAACGCCCAGCTCGTCCAGTTGAGCGTTGATGTCAGCGCCGCAATTGAGAAGCAGTCGGACGAGTTCCATGTTACCCACACGCGCTGCCTCCATCAGTGCCGGTGATGAAGCATTGGCATCAATACCATCCTCCAACAATTCAAGTGCGAAATTAAAAAGATTAGCGCAAATCGCTTCCAACAACAGTGCGCCTTTGTCCTCGATGCGTGCACCAGCATTGAGAAGAATCCTTACCAGTTCCTCTTCCTTTCCACTGGACCACAAATGGAATTCAATGTGCACAGCCCACTCAAGCGCAGTGCAGAAATATTGACCATCGGCAGGAGCATTGACATCGGCGTGGGCATCGACCAACAGCTGCGCAATCTCATTCCTCCCGTACATTGCTGCCGCTTGAATCGGGTAAAGACCCGAACAATCTGGTATATTGGGATTGGCACCGTATTCAAGCAGCATTTCAGCCAAGGAAGGGTTCTGAACACTACAGATAACACTCCAAGGACTGATCTCTGCGGATGATCCCTCGGATCCCAGGTTTGGATCTGCGTCGAAAGAAAGTAATAGTGAGGTGGTATCTTTCAGAATCTTGCACTGATTGCTGCTAAGACGGTTTTCGGGGCCATCACTGCAGACGAAGAATGTCCAGAAAAGAGGAGTGGCCATAACATTCGGCTCGATGTTGGAAATTTCGGGTCGGCACGAAAGTCGATCAACCTCAGCACCAGCTGTCAGGAGGCTCCGGATCATATCCACGTTACCCCTAATAGCCGCAATGGCAAGGGGCGTAATTCGAACACCCGGAGGGTTTGGGTCGGCTCCGTGCAACAACAACAAGTGTAAAATGTCACAATTGTCGTTCCTGATGGCGGTGCAAATGGCAGTCTCGCCTTTACTGATCAACTCAACCTCTGCACCAGCGTTCAGCAGCATCTGAACGGCTGAAACACTGCCCCCCTTAATAGCCGCTTGAAGAAGTGTTCCCCTGATCTCCGACATGTGTTGTGGTGAGTATAGAGCATTGATATCTACACCGCGCTCCAATTCCTGTTTGATGGTGGGTACGTCACCTCTTTGTGCAGCGACATGCATCGCAATCCAATACAGATGTGTAGTTGGCGCCGAGTCATTGCCAACAAGAAGCCTTATCACATCCGGTTTTCCCGACCTGGCCGCGGCTTCCAATGAAGTCAACCCATCCCGAATGGCGGGAGGGCCATGAATGTCAGCTCCATGATCAAGCAGTAATTCAACCAACTCCTGGTCTCCCGTTTCTGCCGCGGCTTGAAGCGCAGTTCTTCCCTTTAACGGCCCAGGAGGGAAGTTCACATCAGAACCGGAACAAAGAAGAACTTGGGCCAATTGCCGTCGAGCTTTGAGAAGGCGCATCTCAGGTTCTTCCTCGTTGCCCTTCTCGCACTGTTTCAGGCCACAAACCAATTGTAGAACGGTAGCCCCTAAAGCATTGGTGCGGTCAGGCGCGGTAGAATGTTGCAGCAGCAGGCTTGTCATGTCAAGGTTTCCCTGGCTGGCCGCCTCATGCAGTGCTGTTTGAAATCTTTCTCGAGAGACGGTTCTCATGCGTTGATAAAACCTTGAGCATTCTATCAAATGAGGCGGTGCTGGAATTTGATCCCAAATTTTGCCCCAGTTCGGTTGGTAATTGACATCTGCTCCAGCTTCAAGCAGACGCCGAACTATACCCAAATTATTTTGGCGCGCAGCTATTTGGATTGGCGACGAAAAGGCCTCCCATTTTGTCTCTTGAATAAATCTGAGATATTCTCGGTTACCAGTTTGAATGTCTCTACGTTCAAGCGATCTCTGATGCTTCTCAAGACTCTCAAGACAGTGAGTGAAATATTGCCTCGTTGAATTCTCTAACGAATCCACCAGGTTAACTTCGGCGCCGGCTTCGAGGAGAAGTTCAACCATGTCCATGTCGTTCTTCATAATTGCAATGTGGAGCGCCGTACCCGAATTGAACGATACCTCGTTCACGGGTGCGCCGTTTGACAAAAGTAATCTGGTGATGTCGATGTTTTGCACGGCTACAGCCTTCATTAATAAAGTTCGCTGCGTGGGCTCCAACATTAATCCTGGAAATGTCTCAGAAAGAGAGTTAGTTCCGATCTCATACCTGGAGTAGGCATTGATGTTTGCACCTGACTTGAGCAAAATTTGAGTGATCTGAAAATTCCCATGGCTCACAGAAATGGCGAGTTCAAGGGGACTGACCGGCACCCCAGGAGAAAACGCATTTGGGTTGGCCTTGGCGTTGAGAAGACGCTTGGTAATATGAGAGTTCCCTCTCAATACCGCCATCCGAAGTGGATCAAGTCTTGTGACGGGAAGATGAAAGCTGTGGGTATGTTTTTCATAGTCATCGTAGCCGCCGTGATTGGGATCGACGCCTTGTTGAAGCAAGACTAAAACCAGGTCTACCTTTTCAAGGCTCACAGCACTTAAAAGAAGGCGAGACAAGAAGATCTCCACACTTTCATTCCCCAATTTTTGCAGTCGGTCGATGAATTGGCTCAGGAGTGGTTTGCTCACGCTCACCAGTATGCAGCCCAGGAAGCCATCCATGTCCGTTTGTGTTAGACAGCCATTGGATGATAGGTAAATGCAAGACTGAATCAAGAGGAAGAATGGCTCATTTGAAATGAGGCAAGAACCTGTACTGGGTTTCCAAGGCAAAATTCTTTCGAGGGGCTGCAAGACCGTGCGGGTTGAGTCAATGTCGTTGTTGCCCTCCCGTAGGCCCGAAAACTCTGCAATGAGGGTTCTTGCTCTCTGCATGGAGAGCTCACCAGGCGAGCATCCTATCCCAGGCGAGCCAGGTGGGCTGATCCAGTTCAACTGAGGAATGAGCATGTGTGTCGTGGAGAGCACTATGAACTTTTAGTGACAGAATCCTAACACCTGCTGAAGGACGCTCCTACATTGACTGTCAAAATTATCTCGAAATCGGAACCAAGGAATGGTATCAAGGCGAATGTTGATGCTAGGCTCCGGAGATGGTGAGCGGATATTGATTCCGCGAGTGGACGTGCAGCGCGACACAACTTGGTCACAGTCAGCATTCGTCATCGAGACCTGGGACGTCCATGACTTACTGGATTGAAAAGACTTGTCGAACTCGGATTTATACCTCGTGCGTGCCCTCTTCAGCCTCTTAGGGGCTATATCCTCTTCATTGACAAGAATCCTGGTTCGTTTTCGGGCTGAATCCCTTCGATGAACGAGTTGCCAGTCAGTTTTCTTTAGGTTCTTCGTTAACTGCCACAACTGCAATCGGCTGACATATTCCTTTTTCCTTGATAAACATCCGTTAGCTTAGGGTCACGCTTGGGGAGATGGTTCACTTACGAAGCGTCAAAGTTGTGTTCTGTCTTCATGAATTCCATCGTCTGTCCTAGGGTCTTGTTTTCGACGATGTAATATTCGCGAATTTGCTCTCGATGGGCATCCCACAGCTCCTCAGGCTTTTTTGGTTGTCGAGGCATGGTGGGCAGAAGTATGAGGCAGGTCCGTGGTTTTTGGCAGATCTCGTTGTCAAATTCGAAGAAGGGGTTCGCCGGGTGGTGGTGAATGTCGAGCAAAGTGATATTGGTCCGGGGGGAGAGAAACCCCTCTTCTTATGTTTTTTTGGTCAATCGACTGCTTGGAGTAGTTACATCGCATAGCAGGTGCTAGGGAGCCTCACTGACCAAAATTCCCTTTTGCTGCAGGCGTAGCGCTTGGTACAATCCAATAGGTCTGCGTAACACACACACCCAACCACTTGGTGAAAGTGATTTCATTGGCGGCTACCACAATTCCCTTTCCCCCCTGCCAGCCCACATCTTCCATGCAAGGGTAAGCAGCTCCGAGTCTAGCCGTAGCGGGTCTAAGCCTCCGAGGTCGTATTCAACTCGTTGGGCATGCGTTGGAGAATGATGCCTGAAACCAAGCCACCATTGGTCTATTGTCGTTGCAGAATGCCGCGATCGCCGGAATGGTGTTCCAAAGTTCCCTTTTGAGTGTTTGTGGCCACTGTGGAACTCATCCCATCCTCCTTGCACAACACTGGACATAACTTGGCAGAAATATACCAAAATCCCCAAACGTCTTGTCGTATATAAAGGCGCTAGGTGCGATTTTCTGTCAAGATAGAAGTAACAGCCAAATCAAAAATGATTATCTCGCCCGAGGCTCTCATCTCTATCATTGGGGTTATCGTGGCCTTTCCCCCAACGGCTATTATTCTTATGTGCTTATTTAGGGGTGTTCCAGCGCAATCAAACACAACCCATG
This sequence comes from Ilyonectria destructans, assembly GCA_020740775.1. Classification (NCBI taxonomy): domain Eukaryota; kingdom Fungi; phylum Ascomycota; class Sordariomycetes; order Hypocreales; family Nectriaceae; genus Ilyonectria; species Ilyonectria destructans. The sequence continues at coordinate 212,244 of JAHEWK010000033.1, forward strand.
GTTAGTCAGCCCACCTTTAATCAATACTATTTCTTCTTTGCGATTAACACGCCTAGAACATCCTGATGTTGAATTTCGACTTCGCGAGCCACCACGCGTCCACCTTCGAAACAATTTAATACGTGTGACAACAAGCTCCAACTGGCCGCCAGAATCAAGATACGCAAGGCAATTACGAGCGAAGGGACATAGCAACCCTTGTTAGCGCATCTCATAAGCGCATATTGAGTGTGAATGAATGAAGTTTATTCCGCCTAGGAGGATACGCTTCATAGGGCCCACAACGCCATATCTCGTCACATTGTTTTTCCGATGTCTAATTCTTAGATCGTCAATCTCACCAATTTTTGCCCCTTGCCATTTTTCCCAGCCTCACTTGTCCCTGAGCACTATCTCTTAGGTGAGTATATACGAGAGCTTGATGAGCCAGAAGAGGTGTATACACCCTAGGAGAGATTTCATTCCCTCCAACAGCTACTTTGTCACATATCGGGATATCAGATCTCTACGATATGACGGCAGTGAAGCTTTTCCTTCGTTCAGGTCAATATGTAGTTAAAGTCCAAGATGCCCGTTGCATCCGGATCGTCCTTGGCCGTCTGAGGTCATCGTCGTTTTCCTTGTCTGTAAGACTGAGTCAAAGATCCTCATTAGATAGGAAGAATATCAAGAGCTTCTCACACACATGATCTTATCCATTACCTTGATGCAACATGCTTCCACCACTCTCAGATATCCTCAGAGATGGAGGCGTTGGAAATCCCCCCCGCTTCTTCCCTCCGTATCAGAACTTTTTTCTCGCATTAGCCAGCATAGCCGTTCTCTTTCTAAAAGATACAGGCTCCTCTTCCAGAGCACTCTGTGATGGTGACGCAACAGTGGGATGTTAATAGTTTCTGGATTTGGGCTAAGAGCCTTGCTGCAATCCGGCCCAGCAATACCTTTTACCTTTCCTTTCTTCTCCCTTCTGACTAAATATCTTATACTTCTATTTACTTCAAATACTAATGCCAATTTCTAAGATAAACTACTTCTAGGTCGGCGGCAAGGTAGGCTCCAGAAAGAGTATCTTTAAGCGGTTCCTCTCTGACAATCCAGCAACACTGAATCATCTACAGCCGTCTGGACCAGAGGTCCTATATTAACTATATATTTCCTCCTCCAGTTTTAACTATTCGGACTGATAAGTTTGAGATGGTTTTAAGGACGGGCCTCTGCACGCTCATTGTCCATAATATCTGATACCGAGACTACCACTGTCAATAGCCTAAGATAAATTGTATCTGGTTCTTGACACTCTGTGTGTCTCGGTACGCGGCTTTTTATAAATCGTATCAAGACATTATAGAACCAATTAACTCCCCGCTCTTCGTATTACTTGACTCAGTCTCACTATCCCAACGCACGAGGGAGAAGATCGTTGTTATCTGACCACCACTCCCAGCCGGTACAGACTGCCAGAAGCCCAAAGTAGACCCCTGCCGCGGCACCGCGGCCCTCAAACTGCCAGTAGTTAATCGACCGTTTCCTAACCCTCCTTTCCAACCTCCTGACAGCACCAAACAACACGCATAGATCCCGATACTGCCAGTAAAACTGGCCATACTTACGGCGCGAGTAGATAGGTTAAGGGATGCCGCAGAGGAACTGTCAATATGGAAATACGCTACAGTAGTCCTAGTTTGGTTCTTTGGGGCATTTGTAGATCTCAATATCCCCAGGATTGTCTTAAGAAAGTACAGTAATTGCGCAAGTAGACTCACTTTACGGTCACTATCCGCATCGATATGGTCTCTTAATAGGTACTAATTGATTCACCTACAACTGCATTCTCGGCAAAACAATCACATTTGGTATCTCCAAACAAGCTATAAGCTGCGCCAGCACGGGAATTAAGTTATATAATCAAGAGACGAGACATCATCCGTCTTCCAAAGAGCTATCAGAGCACAGTAGTATGGGTTCCTCGCCGTCGGAGACACCAAAGTGCCACAGCAAGTATTTACTTAGTAAGAAGTCATCACTGTGGTCTATGAGAATGGAGTTTCCATGAGGGTTTTTTATATGCAAGTGCTTTAATGACTACCAGGCTTTCTAGGTTTATATAATGAACTCAACATGTTTATCTTGCTCCGCGAATGTGTTTCGAGTCTGTGCTACACTTTCATTGGTTGTTCAGTTTTCAAGACTCTTGTAGACGAATTTCTCAAACTCAGTTAAGAGCTTGACTGCCTGCTCATCTCCAGTCGGAACCAGCTGTGACAAATATACGCCTGCTACGCCCTTCTCCATATCAACCCACTATCAGATAACGAGTCAGCTAGATGTCCTTCCAATAGGTTGATGCATAATACTTGCCCAATAGCAATTCGGCATCCCGGACCACGAGAGTGAATGAGCTGCCCGCCGACTTGGAATTGCAGCAAGGTTAATCAAGCCACCAAGACCAAAGCTCACAGGGACGTCGGGAGGGACAGCGTTAAAAATCGCCATGCGGTAGGACACCGAATACTCATCTTGGTTGTCAAGACCGGTGGTGCTCGCCAAATGTGGCTGGAACATGCTTTTAATGGTTTCTTGACAGAGCAGTTTCTCGCTCAGGATGCCGTTGTAGATCTTGAGCATGGCATTCACAGTGGCATATAATCCACCGCCACCGAGATCCTCGTCAATCTGGCCGGGCCACAGAGGGTTCTCTGGAATGCGGAGGTCCTCACCAACTCGCTCCCACTGATTGACCAATCGCGCTCGCATATCCTCTCGAGTTTCAAGATGAAAGGTAGCGTCTTTCACAGACACGACGTCAAATATATGACGCTTCATATAATCACCTAGCCTCATGGAAGTGACTCGTTCGACCTTTGCGAGTTTACTCGTCAATTCCCAACGCCAACATGTAGAGAAGATTGAAACTTACCATAAGACCAGCCCAGTCCACACCTGGGGAATATAACCAGCGGCTACCTGGCTCAAATACCAGAATTGGATAGAACTTTTCCTTCTTTATGATATGGTTAGTGGAAGTAGTCAAACATCACAATTGGATTGCTTACAACAGAGTGCGGACTGCGAGGTTGGACGGTTGGGAGCTGGGCGTAACGTGTCAAAAGCGGCTCCATGAAGACATAAGTCATGCCGCTCGAGTGGGTCAGGAGGTGTCTACAGAAAGAACTTCCCGTTAGTATATCATTTTAGCATTATTTCATGTAACTAAAAGACTTGCCGTAGAGTGATATTCTTCGTAGAGGGTCGAAAGATGGGTTGCTCGTTTTCGTCGAAGCCTGTTAGGATCTGGGGGTTTTCCCATTCTGGCAGAATGTTCGCAATGTCTGCATCCAGATCCAGCTGTCCTCTCTCCACACATTGCATCACAGCAACGGTGGTCACGAGTTTAGTACATGAGGCCATGTAATGCACGGCATCCGTCTCCATATTGTCATTTGACTCCTCTCCAAAGGCCTTGGCATAGTGGAAGGAACCTTAAACGCCCGTAGGATTAGCATGGGACGATATCGAGTTATACAGGCTCCGTACCATCTTTGTTTATAGCTCCAAGCGTGACTCGTGGAAGCGGATGTTTGTCGTCTCCCTGGGGGTGGCGAAGAGAGTCAACAATTTCTTCAAAAGACGACATTTTGAAAGATTGATGGTAAAAGCCAGATTGGCGTGCTGGCTTTTGACCGCAGTGGCCGATGGCTGTGTTTTATATTGAGCGAAAAGCTACTGTAGACTAAGTTTGTTGGCTTACAAAGCCCCATTCAACGGATCGTGTGACGACTATACGCCAAACATTTCAGTGTTGGGCTAGGAAAGTTTGTTACACCGGTATGGCTCAGACTTGTAGTGCTGGATGTATAGCGTGAAGGATGTAGGAAAATAATATGGAACACGTCACACTTATTCACGTAGGTACGTAGCTAAATTAAAGAGGAGAGCGCTAATTTAGCCCTGGACAGCGTTGTGGAGAACTCGGACCGGCTCTCAAATAGGCAAGTCTGGTTGAATTGAAAAGGAAAGTTGTTCCTAGGCACGCTAAGTGGCTAGAAATGAGGCGCTCGGTCTACATAGCGGGTAGTCCGTCTTGGCCTGGTGCTTTCTACATCTTTACCGCGAAGAGCTGTTGCTTTATTTCTTCTATAGTGATGTCTGGCATAGTGATAGCAGCTTCGGGCTGGGGTGTCTTCCCTTCCTCCTGATGTGCTCCGGTAGAGGAGGGAAGAAGGTGGCTAGCATTTCATTGGCCTGTTCGCTATTGTTGGTTGTGCGTGTGCCATCAGCCCTTACCAGCCAACGTCACAACAGACCATCCCGGCTTGGACAGGGTCTGACGCGCTGTGTAGTGGATACAGACGAGAGGCTGGAGCAGGTGCCAGTTTGCTTTAGGCGTAGACGCCTGCTGAGGTACCATCTCTGGCTCGAATCCGTGTCTATGTTGTCCCATTTCGAGTATTATATAGGTGCCATGGAATTGTCATGAGTCTTCACAATGGTGGAATACTGGATTCAGTTTGCATCAAAGGTTAGAAAAGGCACTGGATTGCGAGATGAGGGCTCGTCGAAGGATTTCAAGCACCCTAGACATGGAAACAGCCCGTGTGCCCAATCACATAGGAGTGGTCACGTAAAGTACGCCCAATTCAATCCGGCTCCCACATATCGCGGTGATCTATATTGACTGGTGCCCCTCCATACTAGAAATGAAGCTAAAATAAAATAGTAGACAAGCTGCTTTAATCTCTGCTATAATATGCCTTCTGAATTCCTTTACAGGCTTGAAGGGCTATTTTAAGGCATAAGACAAATGCAGTAGCCGTGGACAGCTGTACTTCGTGGCCGATGCCCTCTGTTGCCATACTTTCCAACTACTTGATTATCTTGTTCAGGCAGCCGTCAACTACCATACCATAGCAGATAAAAGGAGTCAAGTCAAATGGTGGGAAAGGGACAAATATAAGTCATTCTATTTTATAGCTTAGGGTAATAACTTCTCGATGCCAGGGTATCTTCATTCACTTCCAACGCCAACGCCAATTTCCAAGACAAACTGCTTATCATCTACAACGTTCAAGACATTCTTCCTAAACCACGGCCAGTACACGTCCTGCACCCACTGCCCTAGGCGCTGTAGTCCCCAAGCAGTCTGGTAGACGCCCAAGAGGCTCTTGGTGTTGCCAAACTCTTGGTCGAGCCACAGCACCGTCTGGCTGCCCTCCCTCGTCGTGGCCGCAAAGCTCCAGTGATGACCATTGACAATGACAGCCGGCAAGAAGGGCAGCTCTTTGAGGGACCCGCCAGTGCGCGAAACAAGCTGTTCGAGCAGCTTCCACTGAGCAGCGTGCCACGTGCCTAGCTGAAGTTCTGCGGCCGCCTCCTGGCTGCTGTTGCGTTTCTTAGTCTCGATGTTCACGACGATTAGTCGACTGCTCAGCGAGTTGAGGTCGGTGTGGTTGATGACTTTGCAGAGCAGCTCGAGGCGGAGCTTCCTGGTGACTTCGCGGGCGACAGGGTCCGTCTTAGGCATTAAGTGGATGCAGAAGTCAGCCATCTTGGGCTGCACCGCCACGGGGAGATATTCGCGAATGACCTTTGCTGTAGGACACGGCGCAAATCCCACCATCTAGCTAGCCAGTCTCTTCAGGCCGTAGATGGCCTTGAACAGGAGCGGATGGCCAGCGACAGAACCCTCACTTCGATGCCGTCGTCGTAGAGCTCCAGCACGCCCATCTGCTTGCGGGGCGACGACTAGCGGCCAGACGTTGACGTTGTTGTACGAGATCGGCTCGATTGTGACGAGTGCTCGGAAGCTGCACCAGGGAACGAGGCAGATGGCGACATGGCGTGGATATGGTGGTGATGCCCGCGACGGCCTCCTCTTCGACTCCTGTTTGCGCGTGGTGTCTCGTCGGGATCGGCTCGGTCCTCGTCGACTCGCTGCCTCTTGGGCGTCGGGGTATCGTTGCCGTTGTTGTAACGGCGCTTTCGCGATTGGGGTGGTGATGGAGGTAGTTGTTATGGTTGTTGTTGCTCTCGTTGCTGCCGCTGGTACTTAGTTTCGCAACCTGTAGCTAGGTCGGGTTCGACAATCTGGTCGACCCAGGCGGCAACGTCGCGGGGTTTCATGTCCGTCTTTTCATTGCTTTGACTGGGCTAGTCGTAGAGATGGTAGATGGTGATACTAGATAACAATGCTTGATGGTTGATTTAGTAGGGTCGTCGTTGTAGTGTTTTGTTTGATCCGCTAAGTGAGAGCGATCGGATGACTACAAGCATCGACACGGCAACCATCGGGCACCACCCCGCGTCATGAATGATGAATGATATCAGAGGATCAGAGATCAAAGGTGAGAGATTAGAGGTGCACGTAGGGTTCGGGTTGGGAGGTGTGTTCAAGTGGCTGGTGGAGACCGTCGGCTACAACTATAGCACTGGCTATACTTGCAGTTCTCATTTGACGAAGACATCGATTCATTTCGTAGACTCTACCGCATCATACTCCTTCCATAGAGGCAACTTATCCTCTGAGCCTAATTCTGATGAGGACTCTAGTCCCATAGCGTCACTGTGGGACAATATTAGCTCCAATCTTTCGTTTCTGTAGTGCCTCAATAAAGTCCAGTACGAGATCCAGTGGATGTGCAACAGTTGGGTAGCCTGACCAAACCGGATTTCTTCTTCAAGGTCCTCGCTGATGACGACGTGGAGCTCATTTTTGGCTCGGCTTTCAACTGGATCATCCATGGCATAAAGAATAAAACCATCGGCGGTGGCGGAGGCGGAGGTAGTGGGTCTTGATACATCACTCAGGCCGAGAGCTTGAACAGTTCCTCTAGGCCTCCTTTGAGGGCCGCTTACCGGTTCTGTCCCTCTTGTGTGCATGATAAGCCGCCACAGTAAGCGTGGCCAGTCAACTCGAACGGGGCGTTGGCTAGTGGGAACGGATGCTGTGCCGAACTGCCTTCATTCCCTGACCTGACATCGGGACATGGAGCTGGGGTATACGCGGAGCAAAGAGACTTTGTTTTCTTGCATGATTGGTGAGTCCATGCACATTGGGGGACCGGCTCTATGTACTGTACTCTACCAGCATCTGACGTGTTGACCGTGGATTGGTTGGAGTCTGTCTCACTTCAGCCACCCCACAAGGCCCCCTCTTGACCGGAACACGGCTGTTTGGTGTGTTGTAGTGGCTGCCAACTTAGCACTGAAACGGAATAGATGGGTGCTGATAGAATGCACCGACGCTTGGTATACTAGGCGGTCGTCTGCCTGTCCTGGAGGGAGAACCTGAACTTCGTATTTCCCAATTCTCGTCACGGCCTCGTCAACGCCTTTGACTCTACAACTTTTTCAGGCATTCGATACATCATACCCCATGGCTTCTTCGGGCTCGCACGGGAAGATCGGCCTCGTCGATCTTACACCAGATGTCAAGGATGCGATTGTCGAGTGAGTGCGCAGGCTTCATGCTGGTCCCTGGTGCATTGTCGGAAAAGCCACTGACACAATTTTGCAAAGTATCGTCTTTGTCCACGGACTTACAGAGGATCGAATGGCAACATGGACCAAGTCCACTATCATGTGGCCACGCGACATCCTGGCCCAGGACGGACGCATGAAGGAAGCGCGCATTTTCACTTGGGGATACGATTCTGACGTCGCCGATTCCTCGACCAAGACTGCCCAGGAATACACTGTCGCCAATGCTGGCAATCTGTGCGAGGAACTGGGCTGGCACAGGGACATGGATGGGACGGTGTGTTGCTCATCCCCTTTCAGAACATCATCAAGAGAGGACCTGACCATCTATTGATGCTTTAGAAGGACCGGCCTATTATCTTCGTCATGCACAGCCTGGGAGGGCTCGTGTGCGAAAAGGTGAGGGATTCTGTTCCGACCTCCCATTCCTCCCCAGACCAAACCGATTACTGACACCAAGACCAAGGCTCTTCTTCTCAGTAAGGTTCACTCCGACCATATCGTCCGCAGCATCGGAGAATCGACCCGTGGGATGCTGTTTCTCGGCACACCCCATACTCGTGCCAGCCTGACCCTGTCCAAGTTGACGCGTCTTGCCAAGGAGTCGAGGAGGGGCCATTTATTCGCGGAATCCTTCAACAAACTCGGCAACTCCGTGAAACTCGAGGAAATTGGGAAAGAGTTTTCTGTTCTGCTTAGGACGCGCGCGGCGAATCCAGAAACTGAGATTGAGGTGGCATGTTTCTACGAAGAACTGCCAACAGCTGTCGGTATCGTGCGTTGAACAAGACTCCCTTCCTCTGTACTGTGCTAACGAATTCCGAAAGATCGTCCCCAAGACATCGGCGACACTTCCACGCTTCAGGAGCCAGCCCATCCCCGAAGATCACATCGGCATGTGCAAGTACATGCGCGAGTATGATATCGGTTACCGGCAAGTGTCTGGCGTCTTGGCCGAGTGGGTAAAAGCCCTTGCGTCGCGGCAAAATAAGTCAGGGTCGGTGGGTCTTAATACTGAATTCTTGTCCGGGAATCGACAGCCCAACTCGTTGGACAAATGGAGAGAAGTAGACATCCCCCACGTCACCTGGAAGCCACCTGCCAGCCCGAGCGGCAACGGGTCAGCATGGAGAGGAGCAGATCTTCCCCACGGAATGCATGACATCACGGAACAGGTGGACAAGAAGCTATACGATTTGATGAACGTTGATGAAACGGTTTGGTCGGCAAAGGTCCTCTTCGACGTGTCCAAGCCCAGCTCCCTCGGAATGAGTCGTGGAAGCCAGAAAGATTGGGTTGAGAGTCGTACGGGCGGGAAGCTTATGCTTTTAATGTCGCTCCAATCTATGGTGAACCTGCACATCATACAAGTACGTATCTAGGTACTTCTCTCCGGGGAAGGCTATGAGATGGGCTTAGGCTAACATACCACCGGACAGCTCACGTCACTCCCGCCGGAGGACGATGGTAATGCGCCTATGAGGCCAAGAACCATCTACCTCTACACTAATACACGGCATATTCTGGGATTCGACCAAGCCAAGGATACCGGCGCCACTCAAACCATTACACTAGAAAATGAGGATTGGAACTCCAATGGCACAGCTAATATAGGCCTGGATTTTCGCAAGTTCCAAAACATCTCCCGCCTTCTTATGTTCGTGGAGGGGGGCGACGGCACTAGAGAAAAGACGCGGCTTGATCGGGTGAGACTGATAAGCAAAGGGGGGATGCTGGAGAAGGCCGGCCAGTCTACCCTGAAAGATGATCCAGTCTTAGCCGAAACTAGGGTCAACGAGAAACATCAACAGCAAAAACAGGAAGATTCAACGCCTGGCCGCCATGATCCAATAGCGGAACTGCATGGTCTTCCCGAGCCGTTACAGGAGGCTTTAGCTCCATTTCTGGAAGACGAGGCTGTGAGGAGGCAGTTCAATTATCAGCTCAACGATCTCAAAAGCAACCCACACCTTCGCCAAGAGAGCGCCATGAATCTTCTAAACGAACTGGGGTTGCTTCCGGAGGAGGATAATATAGGAAGTGATGCTGGTTATCACAGAACCTCCCTGCAACCGATTCAAATCAGGCCGAAAGACGAAATCAAGGAGGACAATGCGGGGGACAATCGACAGGGAGGGAAGGAAGGCTCGGTCTCTGGCCCTGCAGGTGACCTAAGAGCTGGACTCCAAAGTCTTTCTCAACCATTCCAGGAAGCTTTAGCTCCATTCCTGGAAGATGGAAAATTGGACCAAGTTGAACAACGGTTCCGCGAGCTTGAAAGTAACACACGCCTTCGTCAAGACAGTGCTCTAGGCCTTCTACATGCGCTGGGGTCGATTGAGGAAACAGACAACGAAGAGCACGAGGGCGCCCAAAATACCACATCCTGTGGAGCTGGTGATGTTCCCGGTTTGACTGTTTTCGGAAACGACGGTACAAACCAAGGGGATGCTTCTCTAGAACCACCATTCTCGCCGAAAGACCAATTATCTCCAAATGAAGACCCGGCAGCAATCGACACTGAAGCTCAGTTGCAGACGCAGACCTCAGCCGAAAAGTTCTTTGACTGGTCATCCCTTCAATCTCGTATATTACCGGCAAAGGAGGATATTCTAGAAAAAAAGCACTTGGTATTGCTGGCAATGTACGACATGGTGAAGGTCAACGTTGGCGCCCAAGGAGTGAGCATTGGCTTAGAAGGAGTGGCCAGTATCATCCGCAACTTTCTGCACAAGGACGACTACTTGGCATTCTTCCGTTCTGTCGAGCGCAATATATGCCTCCCGATTGATCCAGCAGAAGAAATATCCCAGCAGCGCCTCGAGAACCTCGACTTAACTCTGTTCGACACCTCCAAGTTCAACGGGTTCGACACTCGTTTAACTTCTGTGGCGTACAACGATGGCAAGTATGGTACAATCACACTCTTCAGGGTGACCAGGGAACAAACACGGCCGAGCAAGATCCGACCTGAGGCAGCTATGCGAGGAGTCCCAAAGATCGTGGTGCAGAAAATCGGGGAAGGCATCAAAGGGTGGCGCAAAACAACGCTTTCCATGCCGCAAGATGAGATATGGGAAGCTACGAAGCAATGGAAAATCGGGCCGCGGAACCCCCAAGTCTCGAGGCCGGACTTTACACAGCATGACGGCGGTCCTGGGGAATCCGAGATTGAAGAGGCCTTAAGAACTGCTCTCAGCATGGATGACGACATGTCTTTCCACAGCTTCAACGCCACGGTGCCCCAGATGGTCGCAATGTTGCACCATAAAGCGGCGCTGATGGAGAATATTGAGTCGACACCGGTATATTCCGAGCCAAATGGTGACTGGCGTGGCGTGCGAATGGTCCAGGGCCCCGATATGTTTGGACATGAATACAACAAGCCTCGCATTATCGTGTTGGCGCCGGCCAGGGGAAGTTGGGTAGAAGAGAAACTGTCTTGGAAGTAAAGGCGTCTCATCGCAGTACGTTCACGATGCAACTGTGTTGGCTTGGCTCGCCAGTCCAGTTATTGGCTGTCGGGGCTCGTTGTACAGGCAGTCGAAGTTGTCTTCATGATAGCAAGCATCAGACAAGCAGGCATGGCTTTGTTAGCTGCTTAACTATCAGAAGCTGCGACTCAGTCCTTTTACGGTGGGCAGGGTGTGCAGAGGGATGAAAGGACGGGCTGTGGTGGGGTGTAGTACCGTTGACTTGGTAAATCCATCGGTTGTTTGCTTTCTGTGACGTTTCTGCTGTAATCTTGAACGAGCAGTTGACTTTACGCGTAGCTGACTGGCGTAGCCCGGCAGAAGCCACCCGGCGGCGTGGTTGCAAGCCAGTGTGATGTTAGTGTAGATAATGTCCCCATTCACCTTACGCCTCTGGCCGCTTGCCAGCTTAACAAGGGCAACGCTTCTTACCTTTCATGCTGGGGTTCAGCCTTTTCAGCATATCACCAACAGTCCTGCCCTTTGCACCCAGCTGGCAGGCTCTTGTCTTCTCCTAGTCACCCCTGTCCACTAAATTTAAGCCACAATACCCTATAGCTAGGGCTGATGGCCACCCTTGTGTTAACCTTGGTTTGTGGTCGTAATCACTATATAATATCGGTCCTTATCTTATGACAGGTAATTGGTGGGAAAGTGCTGCTTTTCAAGTTTAATAGAGAGATTGTTGCAGCAAGTCGTCGGTTGTGGGTGAATCCAACTGATAGCACGATTTTCAAGTATATAGACGTTATCGATGTAAGTTGACCGAAAAAAAAGACAATCGTAATGGTGCGTTTTGCGGTTATACAGGTGGCATCAATGCTAATGAAGTGAAGCCCACGGCCATGCAATGCAAGCATCAAACATGTCCCAACTTGACCCTGTGTATTCCCTGCAGCCTCTTGTCACACATTTGTCCCCACGCTATCACCAACTAGGAAGGCCAGTGTGGATTTGTGAACTCGCGCCGGGTTGGTCTCTTAAGATCCATTGATTGGTGCCTTGACGAGAATGACAGGGGTTAGACCAGCCATATCCTTTTCACTCAGCCCTGTAGCTGAAAAAGGGACCCCATTTGCACTCGGCCCCCAAATGCCGACACAACACAATGAAGAATGCCCCAACCTCGAGCCAATCTCACCTGTTGCAACGTAAAACCCTCACCTTCTAAGAACCTCCTCGTTTGGTCACCATGTCCGCTGGGCCAACGTCTCGCCTGCCGAACTCGGCACAGCAGAAAGAGCTCGATCTCATCTGGGAACAAGTCCAGGCTAAGGTCATCGAGCTCGCGGGCGGAGATCCCAAGAAGATCCGACACCTCGGGATCGGCAACGTGATCGAGCAGATTGACTCGTACAGCGATAAAAAGAACCCGGAAAGCTCCTCTCGACTCAAGTCAGCCGTTGACAAGACGCTGCAATGTATCCAGACCATTGGAGGCATCGTCACGCAAGGCGTCTCGACCGTCTTTGGGCCGGCCGATATGTGCTATAACGCCTTGTCGTTCGTCATTCAGGCCTGGAAGGGGTACGAAGGCATGTTCGAGAACCTGTCGGAGCTGCTGGAGAAATGCATGGAGTTTATGGACCGCCTCGGCTACTACACCGAGAAGATGGATGCGAATCTGACCAAGCTCGCCTGCCAAAACCTTCGGCTTTTTGTCGAGATTTGCCATCGCATCGTCCGCCTGCGCAAGAAACATACCAGATTCCTGGCCTTCACTAAGCAGCTGTTTCTCAACGATGACGGCGTTCAGGACCTCCTTGCTTTGATGGAGAGGCTTAATGGAAAAGAGGCCCTGCTGGTCGCCGCTCAGACCTTTGAGATTGTGTCCGATAGCGCTGGAGACTTGAAGATTATCGTTGAGGGTCAGAATGAGCAGAGGAAGAAACAAGACTCTAAGCAGAGACGACGGACCATAGCCGAGGCCCTCGCCTTTAGAGGCGACGAGATCAACAGCACCGGAGAACCCATTGCCACCTGGCGACGAACCCTCGATTCTCATATGACCAACATCGTCACCGAGACGGGCGACTGGCTGACCGAAGATGCCGTCTTTCAGGACTGGGCCCAGGCAGAGGTTCCATCCAAGCCGATTCTGGTGCTCCAGGGCAGAAACTACTCGGGCAAGACGTCGGCCATGGTCAACGCACTACGTTATCTCCGCCAGCAGAGCGAGAACGTGCTGACATCGCGAATCGTGACGTCTTACTTCTTCCCAGGCGAGAACGCGAAGCAGCTCGACGAGTCCAGTGCAGAGCCCATCCTCGAGATGGCCTCCAAGGCCCTACTCTGGCAGATGGGCGTCTCTTTTGAGGCTCTGACCAAGACGTTTGCCAACAGAGCCCAGGCCTCCAAGGGCTTCATGGGCTGGCTCGATGTCTGGGAGCAGCTCTATATCAGCAACCCAGAGCGCCTAAACCCGGATACCACGTTCTTCATCCTCATCGACAGCTCTGACGCGAGCGATGAACGTATCGAGGCGCTTGTGCCGTTACTCCAACAGCTGGCCACGACCACTCTCGGCGGAAAGACGCGTATACTCTTGACGGCAGGACCGCAAGCTGCCATGGAGTGCGTTCGACAGGTCAGCAGCGTGCAGTTTGAGATTATCAACATCGTGGATCACAACAGCTCCGACATCGAAAAGTACATTAACCATCGCATGGACAAGATGCCCATGCTGCGAGACCCAAGCCGTCCTGGCATCGCCGAGTGGCGGAAGAGAATCCTGGCCAAGCTGGCTGAGAAATGCGCAGGCGATTATTCCAAGCTCAACTCTAGCCTCAGTGCCCTATCGCAGATGCATTTAGTTCAGGACATTGAAGAGGTGCTGGCTCAAGCAGATAGTACCAGGGCGGATCAGATCCTCGCTGAGATCAGCCACCTCAACAACACGCGCACGCCCAAGGAGATTGAAGAGATCAATGAGATCATTGTCTGGGTCAATAGCGGCCGTCGATGGCTCAGCGCTGAGACTGTCGAAGCCCTGCTGGCGATCAAGCATCAGGCTGAGTCTACCGACGCAGCTCCGTTCCTGACTCGACAGGTTTCAGGGTCTCTCCTTGCTCCATCGTCGCGCTCTGGGGGCACGCTGGCTGTCTCTCTTCTACCGTTCTCTCAGAAGCTCTTGGAAATGTATTCCCTCTTCACCATTACTGAAGCCAACGAAGTCAAGTGGCGTGATCCCGAGACAGAAAGCCATATCCCGACCAAGGCAACTCTACAGGGCGACGATTCGAAGATGCTCCAGAGTGTTTTGAGCACATCTGGCACGCAGATGGTCCGTGATGGCGAAATCGACATTGTTCGGCATTTCCTGCACAATGTGTGTCCACCTCAACTGTATGAACGCTTTGACTTCGAGGCCTTCTTCGAGATGAAGCTCAGAGCCCGACAGAAGGAGTATATTTGCTTCGACGAGGACAATGGCGATATCCGCATCACCATTGCTTTCTTGACAATTTTAACGAACCAGAGATTCCAGGACATGGACAGTCTCATACGACTTGCCAGGCGAGATCTTTTCTATCATTTGAAAAAGGTTGATCTTTCTGCCGCTGATGCGGCGTTGAAATCCCAGGTCGGGCCGCTCCTTGTCTTCCTGTTGACGGAAGAAGCTGGCGTCAAGACTCTCTTCATGCCGGGGCCCACGACACCTTTCTACGACAGGCTGGAAATCGAGACTTCTGACTTGCAAGAAGCCCGATCTGAGTGGTTATACTCATTTGATGGAGTTCGGGAAGTCGTGCGGTGGCTGAGTGATTCTGCCGTGACCAAGTCGATCCACGGCGGCGATGCTGCGGCTTTCGTCAAGAGCATCACCGGCCTGGACCAGAACTTGCATCGAGTCATTCTGTCGCATGCAGCCAAGCATCTAGCGCGACAGATGTTCTACAATAACATCCGTAAAGGGCTCGAGATCTTTTGTGTGTGTTTGTTCTTGCGAGGGTACCTGATGCGAGTAAGTCATGCCCGTAGTATTACCTGTGGTACGCCATAGGATCAACTTCTAACAGCTTGCAGTGCGATGCGGGAATCTCGAGCGTAATGGAAAGCGATGCAGCGTTTTATATCGACCAAGAGAAAGACGCGGCCAAAGAAATCGAAAGCGTCAGCAACTTCGACCTCGAGACGGTCAAGGAGATTGAGGACTGGGCCGCGACCGCCCTTGATAAAGCGAACAACACTCCAGCTCAAGATTCCCACTGGGAATACCAGGCTTCCTTCTTCATTAGAAACATGTGTTCATATATCCCAGCAAGCGAAGCAGATCTCCGTGCCAAAAAGGCTGTGGAGCTTGACCCTCAAAACTATTATGCCCGCGTCAGCCTTTCTTCCTCCTTCAACCACGCTGAAGCTGTCGAGGCCCTCACTACGCTCAAGGATGAACTGGAGGCTGATTCGGGTGAAGAACGCTCCCAACTCCTCGCTACTGTGTCAATCAAACTAGGCATTCGACTCTGGGATATCGGCGAGGACTACGAGGCGGCCGCGCGTGCTCATATCGAAAGCCTCACGTACGATTTCGTTTGTTGGGAGTACATGGCCGTCTTGAAGCGGTACGCAGATAAATCCAGCCACGAGCATACCATCAACTTCTTTAGACAACTGAACGAGCGACACAGTATCTGGGAATCGGACGCCTATATGCTCTACTACTATATCAACGGCATTTTCGGTGATGACCACGCCATTGCCGAAGCTGCTGACACCACAGAGGGATGGGGTGTTGTTAAGACCTTGTTCAACCTCATGGTTGAGGGGATGGAGAAGGCCAAGCTATCCAAAATGGTTTCCCAATGTCACATACGACTAGCGGACTGCTTAGGATCGTCATCTAGTGCTTCTATACGTGCTGAGCGAGTCGCTCACTACGAATCAGCCCTGAGTGCAGTTAAGGGTGTTGAATCGACCAAAAGTTGGGAGTCCAAATTCGCCTTCTTCCCCATCGTCCAGCAGCTCAGCTCCATATACCTAGAGCAGGCACTTGCGTCGGAGCCGGGATCTGAGAGACTCGAGTCCTATCTCACTAAGATTGCCGGACTCTTGGATATTGCGGACAGAGAGGGGGATATCGTGCAGGCCACGTCGCCAGCATGCTCGCTGATCGCCTTCAACCGCAAAACCGGCCAGTTCGCCGATGTCGTGAGCAAGTGGACGCACAAGATCATGCTCGAAGTGCTCGATCTTCTGTCTGACGACGACGATGAAAACGACTTTGGGGCGTACCTGTACCTATTGCAGCTGTTGATTGCTGTAAGGGACACCGAAAACGTGCGAATTGCGTTGCTGATGTCCAAGTGGGAGACGCGCAAGAAGATAATTCGCCAGATAGAAGAAGCTACCCAAGCTACAACGTGGAGTAATAAACACCTCACGCGCCAGTTGATCTTGAATGATGGGGACGAGGAAGAGGGGAAGAAGGACGAGGAGGAGAAGGATGAAGACGAGGAAAAAGAAGAGGATGAGGGGGAGGACACAGTAGAACAGACTAAGGAGGGTGGTGAGGAGACCCAAGAGGCCAGCGAGGAGACTGATGAGGCCAATGAGGACGCGGAAGAGGCTGACGAGGATTCAGCTGTTGCCGCATGGAGCCTACTCTGCGATGGATGGACCCCACAGCTTCGAGTTGTCGACGTCGCCGCCTACCTCTGCATTGAATGCGTGTCCGCCAACGGCTTCCACCCAGAGTGCTACGACCTGCTCAAGAGTGGCAAACTCGAGCGGCAGCACGAGTGCTCCATGGAACACAGCTTCATCCACGTGCCTGCATGGAAGCCTGATCAGGAGCTGCCCCGTGGCCACGTTCCGCTGTTGCAGACGGGCGTCCTGGGCGACGGCGAGGTGCAGCAGATTGGATGGATGCCACTAGAGGAGTGGAAGGCCAAGTTGAAGGGTCTGTACGTGAGGAACTAGATGCATGGGAGTATAGTCGTTGTCTATCGAGTCTTAATTCAACCGTTTGATCAACGGACAGCGTGATACTATATGCATTCTTCACTATCAAACTCAACCTCACGTGTGCCTGGTTCGAAAAAGGATGCAATCTAGTAAATAAGTTTATGTCTCACACGGTATTGCTGATTTCTCTCGGAGTAGTGAATTGATGGCAAATGGCCCGAGCCTTGGTGCCATGTTATTGGAGACTAACTGATAAATGTGAACGAACACTGAAAGGAAAGAAGAGGGTGCCGGACCCATGTTCCCGCGGTGCTACGATCCTTCAGGGCGCGCTCTAAACAGTGGTCGAAAGGAGTGAGTACCAGAAGGTTCTGCGAGTGCTGGCCGCGTGGAACAGCCCGGGCCCTAGTCTAAGACAGCGACACAGCCGAAATAAGTCTGCAGGCTTGGACCTAGACGCCATTGTTGCATAGTCGCCGACATTTTAGAGTTCTCTCGCAAATATAGCGTTCCGAACCAATCAAATCAGGTTCCGACCGGGATCCATTCGGAACGAGTTCCGTTCCAAACGAGTTGAGTCCCGAACGACCAAGTGCCGAATGAATTAGTTCCGAGCGCTCAGCCAGCTTGACTGAGTAATTCCTGAGTGTTTATTTAGCTTATCTGGACCGCAGGTATCACCACTCAGGATGCACCAAAGCCAACCAAGTATTGCAAACGAAATTCATCTTCAATATGACCGACTCTGAATCACCCAAGGCATCTTCTGCCGTCGACATGCGCGAGCAGTATGTCCAGGGCTCGTTTTTTGACCTCTGGTAGTCCGAATCTACTAACAAACCTCCTTTCTTGCTCTAGTGTTGATGAAGCATTTCAAACTCTACAAGCCCCCCAGGCTCACTTTGACGCAGATGCTGAAAGCCGGCTTCGTAAGAAGATCGACCTGATGATTCTGCCCATTGTCAGCATTCTCTACCTATTCTGCTTTATCGATCGTTCAAATATCGGTAAGTCTCTCCTCTTTTCCGTGTTGCCAATAACACTCCTAACTCGGCTTTACGAATCCAGGAAATGCTCGTCTTGCTGGTTTCGAGGCAGACTTGGGGATGGAGGGGATCGACTACAATGCCACCCTTTCCATCTTCTACATCTCGTACATCTTATTCGAAATCCCTTCCAATATTCTTTGCAAGATCGTCGGGCCTGGATGGTTCTTACCAATTTTAACTATCCTTTTCGGTGGCTGCTCTGTGGCGAATGGCTTTGTGAAGAACGTACCACAGGCCATGGCGGTTCGCTTCTTACTCGGCATCTTTGAGGCCGGAATGCTACCTGGCATTGCATATTATCTTTCTCGTTGGTATCGAGCGTCCGAGCTGGTTTTCCGAATCGCTTGTTATGTCGTAACAGCCGCTTTAGCTGGGGCATTCGGCGCTCTCCTCGCTTCGGCTATTCTCACTATGGATAGCTTCGGATCTCTGCATACCTGGCGGATGATATTTGCCATTGAGGGCATGATTACGATGGGGCTTGGTATAATTGCTCTATTTATCTTGACGGACAGCCCTGCTACAGCTCGCTGGCTTACACCAGAAGAGAAGAAGTTCGCAGAGGCTCGTCTGCGGTCTGAGCGCGTGGGCCAATCGGAGGTTCTTGACCGAATCGACAAGAAGAAGATCCTCAGAGGCATTATCAATCCAGTCACGATCGCAACTTCAGTGGCATTTTTGTTTAACAACATCACTGTTCAAGGGCTGAGTGTGTTTGCTCCAACAATTGTGCGGACTATCTATAGCGATAGAACTGTGGTTCAGCAACAGCTTTACACAGCTCCGCCGTACCTTGTTGGGGCATTCTTTACGCTTCTTGTGCCTTACTTCAGCTGGAAACTTGACAAACGACAGATCTTTTTGGCATTGTGTCCGATACTGACGGCCATTGGCTATATCATGTTCCTCGCATCGACGGACTTGACGGTTCGGTACGCAGCCTTCTTCCTTGTGGCTGCCATGATATTTGTTTATGCCCCCTTGTCGAATGGACAGGTTTCTGCTAATGTTGTTTCTGATACCGCTCGATCATCTGCGATTGGGTGGAATGTGATGATTGGGAACATCGGTGGACTTATTTCAACATGGGCGTTTCTCCCATTCGACGGCCCTAACTATCCTATCGGTAACGGGATAAACCTTGCCGCGCAGGTAGTCATTATGGTTACGATGTACTTGACTTTGTTGTGGATGAAGCGAGATAATCTATCCAGAGATGAAAAGCAAGCGGAGGCGGAGATTGCTTTAAGTAATGTAACGGCTGAGGATATTGCGGACTTAGACTGGAAGCACCCACTTTTTCGGTGGAGAATATAGAACTAAGGAGATAATTCTTTTTTAATATAAGGATTTTCTCAAGTATTAAGTTCAATTTAGAATAATTTAAGTTAGGATATTCCCTGGATGAGGGAACTTAATCTTTGAATTTACTGCATTTTCGTTGTGCGCACGTTACAGTTGCCAAGGCTCAAGTTTGGGTTTTAAGCTGCTTTTTTCTATCTGCCGGAATCCTGTCTAACATTTCACCCCATTCTAACCTTGATGTCTAAGACTCACAAATCCCACGACCCAACCTAACAAGGGTTGAATTGAAGCTTAAGGCAAAGACCAGTGTGCAACCTTATTGTTCAGTTACTGTCTCTTCTGGTGCGCATTCACCAATTGCATTTTTATATATCTGCCACTCTACTATGTAGTCTAAACGCTAAAAGTATCAGAAGGTAGGAGTGCAAGCGAGTATGTAAAAGATGTTAATTTCTATCTAATGAGATATCTAAGGGATAGTCTTATATAAAAGGTCTGAAGGAAAGGAAAATGGGTAATGAAGCTCGGCCGGCGGACCTGATAGAGGCTCGGCTGAGGGCTTTAATAGGGGCCTATTTAGACTCCATAATAGAGGCTCGGCCGAGCTCAGGTGTCTTATCAGAATGTGACAAAAAGGTTTGCAGCACTTAGTGTTTGTGTGAGTGGAGGCCGTGACCACACTGTCCTCGCTTCCTCAGCTTAGCCATGTCAGCCCGCTCTTCTTTATTGAGATGCTTGCCGCCAACACCGCCCAGCGACCTTCGGGCCATCCTGGCAGCAGCCGCATTGTCGTTGGCAAATTTAGGGGTGATTTCCTTTGCAAAAGTCGTCTGTGCATCGTCCTCGACGTATACAACCTCGCCGCCCACCATTGTCAGTAGAACTCGATTCCGGCCCAGCTCCTCTTCAGGCACCTCAAAGTAGTTGTTCTCGACCACGACCATATCTGCAACCTTGCCAATTTCCAAAGATCCTAGCTGTTTATCAGCGCGGAGGAGTCTGGCTGCGTTGATAGTCATAGCTTTGAGAGCGGATTCGCGCGAGAGGCCCGGGCCAGGGAACAAGCCACTGTATTCCTCACCGAAGGAGGAGGCCGAGTTGGGGTTTTCTGGGTCACCTCTTCGAGTCACGCCTGCTTTGAGGGCGAGCCAAACGTCCAGTGGATCGACCTACGCGTGAAAGTTAGCTGGAGGGAGATTCTATCCGTGGCAGTCCGTGTACTCACAGGCCAGTCGCTGCCATAGACCGGGGGGCGTCCAGCCTGCTCAATGCGGGCATACGCGTCAAGATTGTCCATTCGGTACTCGCCCAGGCTTTGGAGCGTATCGGGCACCCACATAGGAGCGAGCTGGGACCATTGGAAGCTGAATACAGCATCCACTCCCAACTCTGCAAAACGTGGCCAGTCTTCTTCAAGGGTCAAGCTGGCGTGGGCCAGGGCGAGGCGGATCGGGCGTGCTTTGGGATGGGCCTTGCGGTAAGCCTCTGCCGCATTCAAGCTGATGTGGACAGCCAAGTCCCCATCGACGTGCAGCTGCGCATCAACACCGTTGAGGAAGAATTGACCAAGGGTCTCGGAAAGAATATCCGCATCCCAGTACGTGCCTGACAAGGCGCTGGGATCCGGCGCCCATTCCACAGTGCCGTTCGTGCCATTGGTAACAGGAAGCCAATAAGGATCTACATTGGCAGCCGTCCTCGCTGAATAGATGACAATGCCGTCCAACAATGCCTTGATTGACTGCCACTTCAGCGTGGGCTTAGGACTGATGGTCGAGTTATCGTTGAGGGACGCGAGTAGCTCTACCGTCTCAGCGACTACTGCATCGACCTCTTCAAGTGTCGAGGGAGGCTGGACGCGCCAGTCGAAATAACCACGTGAGCTGAGGTCGCCGGCCTGCTTGATGATCTGCCACGACCCCACGTGCTGGTCAGTCGCTAGAGCATCCTGCCAGGTTGTGATGCCATTCTCGCGTAGAATTTGGAGCGCGGCTCGGGCGGCCTCGGCGTTCTGCTCGTCCGACGACAGAGGAGGCCCAGCAATAAGAATATTGGCGCCGTCTAGAAGTACTCCAGACGGCTCTTGGGTCCCCGGCACATGCTCGATAATCCCGCCTGGGGGGTTCGGCGTAGTCGCAGTGATGTTGGACAGGACCAGTGCACGGGAATTCAGGACGAAGGTGTGGTAGTCGTTCGACCGAACGAAGATGGGGCGGTTTGTGTTTAAGCTGTCGAGGTCATCCTTGGTAAGGGTCTCTCCAGCGAGGGCCAGAGACATGTAGTTGAGTGCTACGCCATCGAGCCAGTCATCATCGGTGCGCTCTGGGTCGCTATCAAGACAGGTTTGCAAGTGAGCGAGGACCTGCTCAACGTTGAGTCGTTGATAGTTGAAGTTACACTTGAGCAAATCCTGTCCAGCTTGCAAGGCGTGCATGTGTACATCCACAAATCCAGGCATTGCCATGCGGCCTCCCAAATTCAGCACCTGTGTGGTGCTTCCAATGAAGGGTGCGACTTTGGCATCGTCTCCAAGAGAGATGATAACTCCATTTTTGATGGCGAGAGAGCTGACTTTGGTCGATGGTGCGTCGAGAGTATAGATCGATCCATTCTGAAAAACGAAGTCGGCGACGGGCGGTCGTTGACGCTGAATCGGCGCCTTGGCCCCAGCATAGGATATCATACCCATGGCCATCAGCGCCGCGACGCGACGCAACAGTGAGACCGTGGCCATTGGAAATGATGTGTTACGCAGAGACCAAATGAAGATATTGATGTGATACCTAGGAGTATCTGAGAGCTGGATGAGTGTGAGATTGGAAAGAATTGTAACATCGGTAGGGCGAACCCATCGGCCCTCTTTATAGTCGAGAATAGAGCACGAGCTTGCGTGAGGACTTGGGGGCAGTCATGTTCACTGGATTAGAAAGCAAGGTCAAGTTCATACGCGCGGCCGATTGGGCCCTCTGAGCCCTGTTTTCATTGCAGTTGGTGTATGCGTCACCGGCTGGAGGAAGGGCAGGGTCCGGTGTGCGAGCGCCGAACTCGTGTAAACCAGGTACTTATTCGGCGCTAGAATAGACTTAAAGTTTAAGTTAGTGGAACGGCCGAGGAGTTGCCTATTTGAGAGTTGCCTTTCTTCCGCTGTCCAGCCAGTTAGGTGTTGGGAAACATATGGCATGACACGCCCCTTTACTTTCACTTGGTGACTGCAGTGCTGCTATGCACTCAGCTCTAAACCTGCTTCACTGCGGGTTGGACCAGGGGCCCCTGGATAAGTGAAGACCCGGAATCCGGTGGCATGATAATATGGGTGCTACGTTTCTATTTTCATATGTCGGTGTAACAGCAGTTAATGGCGAGCGCTGTCATTCTATCGCATACCGCCAGTATGATGATCTCATTGTCACAGCGGCGCCGGGATCCAACAATATCAGGACTCCAGCCATTGTTCCCTTTCCTTTCAATGGAGAGCCCGCTGGGAATAAAGCTAGAGCTTGAAGATATAATCGGTGTAAAGAGAATTGCTCTGACTGAGCTGGGTGACTAACACCCCAGCTTCCCCTCCGCATATCAGTTATCCACTCCCAGCTTCTCGCCTAAGGAGGAGATCTATTTTATTGGAGGTTTTACCTTTAACTGTTGCACCGGAGTGTTCCGAATATGGTCTTGCACGATGCATCCATGATAACCAGATATATGTGAGTGGGCCCTGGTGAAAATATTCAGTTCATCATGCCTAGGAGAGCCAGGCTCATAATTTGCTAATGATCCGTTTAAGGACGTGGGCCCAACTAGTTCGGTATCCCACCCCAGGACTCTCTTAATTTGATTACCAATGCATCAATAATACCTACCGAGTAACTTTTGCTGCGCCCGAACACCGCTCTAGGAATAAGCGAGCGCGCGCTTAAGACGTCACCACTTTAATATGAAAGTGATGGGCCGTGTCTCTTCGATGCCATAATGCGCCGAGGCCCTTAGTTGGACTCTGAGACCGACTGGTCCACCTCGGAAGGGCAAACCCCTCCATTCCGGTTCGCCAAGGCCCCTTGAACACATCAGACTTGGCTTCGCAGATGTCCGAGATGCTCTTGTTTCGATTCTTATTGCTCACAGAAATCGGTATACCCCGTCAACTCGTTGTACATGAGCCCTGAAATGGCCCCGACGATCTAGCTTCGCCGCTTCCTTTGCATTTCGGGTGCTTGCACCTGAGGACCATCTCCCTCCATTGCATCGCTCTGTTCCATTTGCTGAAGAGGGATATAAGCGCCTGCCTATTTCGGCGTTGCCAGTTAGAATGCTCCGGGACAGTACTGTTGTCCAGCCTTCGGAATGGGTTCCGAGCGACCATGGGACCCTGACCACGCCGGAATGTACTGTTTCGGCCATGGACCGCAACCCTAAATCCCAGCAATATGTTCACTTATCATTCTGCCAATTCAACTCCATTTAAAATCTTTACTCGCACGGTAAGAGGTGAGTGCTTGTAGGGGGTAGGGGGCTGCGGGACGTTGTCCCGGCCATGGTGCTGCGATTGGATCTTGACTATGAGTGCTATGATTTCGTCAAGTGGTGGGCAACGTGTGATCCAGACGGCGAGTACGACTGGGGCGACATGACTTTGCCTCACCTCGACATTCGCGGGGCTGATGTCCTTGAGGAGCCGGACTTCTTTGACGAATATCCAGCCTTAAATCACTTTTTTGCTGTTCTGTTGCTGAAGCTGAAGCTACCTGTTGACATCCGCAACCTCAAGATCGCTCGTAAGATCTTCGCTTTACGCCGCCTCCCCTTCGACCTTGGGGAGTTGATCGAGCCAGTCGTGGTCCGTAGTCCCCTCTCTACACCGCTCCAGAAACAATCACCCGCGTCACTTTTCAAAACGGAGAGGACGCTTCTGGGTTATATCTGCGTGCTCGGCGAGACCTTGAGCCAAACCAACAGATACTTCATGTGCTGCCTCTTCGATCCAGACCAAGCACTAGCCGAGAAACCCGAGTCCTACACACACGGCGCCTAGGAAGAAACGGTCCTCGCCATGCAAAACTGTTACGCTAGATTTTGGGAGACGGAAGGCGTACTGGAAATGCTACCCTACGCTCGCGCATACGCGGCGCGGGACGCGCGGATTGAGATTGAAGACATAATGAAAGCCGAGGCGGGAACGGCACGGCCTGATTCGCGTCGGACAGCCGAGCGAATACTGTTGCACGTGAGCATGGACTGGATCTGGGAATGTATCGATTTTGCCGATGAGGAGGCTATACTTAGGTTAGCGGCAGCTATAGGGGAATTAGAGAGGTTCTATAAGAGCTGTCGCAATACCGCTACGGCAAAAGGAAATGATCACTCCTCTTTTCGGTAGCGATATTGTAGTCCATATCTCCGTGTGACAAAAGCTACAGCAGAGAATAGAAAATCAGAGGATATAAATAGTATAGAATTTTAAGAGGGAATAGATAATATAAACCCGCTTAAGCTTAAAAGTAAGATTATATAATATAGTATTTATAGCTCTATTTATTAAGTGTAATTTCTATACTTAATAAGTAAACTGTGACGGCCGTGCTTATTCTGGACTGTCGGTATAGGGTAGGCGCGGAGTGTGGGGTTCAGGTCCGAGTAGGGATCAGGACGTCTGGGGGTAAGCTGTAGTGTGGTTACTGCAAATGGGATAATACAGTAGAGTGAGGGTGTCACGTCTGGTAATGTATAGCTGGTGCAGTGAGCTAGGTAACCAAGTTGTATTGATAGCTGAGGGGTTGGTGTCCTAACGACAGCCAGCCCATCGGGTTAATATACTGGAGTATCCTGATCGTGATCACCTTGCTGGTGATTATGATTACTGGTGATTGTGGGCGTGATCACATAAGTACGGAATAACTAATGTACGGTTCCGGAGGCTGAGAAAGGTGGGGCCCCGCCCTGGGTCCTGATGCAGGTTACGGCCAGGCCGTGATATAAACGCTTTATAATATAGCAGACTCTACCTTTAAATTATATAGATTACTCTCGTAGAACTAACTCTTATACTACTAAATAGTGCAATATATAGCCTTAGAGAATTTAAAAGAATAAGAGATTTATAAAAAGTCCGAAGATTTTAGATATTAGTAATAAAAAGCTGGGCGTAATATTGGTTAATTTAAGAATTTTATTTGTTATTTTAAGCTTATTTGTATTAACTTTTCATACCTCTCTAAAAACCCGCGTTATAAAGGAACGATACTTACTGACAAACCTTTAGAGCTAGACTAAATTTAGCAGTAAAACCCGAATACGCTTGTAATATCGCGAGATCAGGCAAGGAAGGTTTGCAGTTGGAAATTTAGCCTCGGCTAGAAAACAAACCCGGGACTGACCTCGACTCCTTATTCATTCTCTCCTCTTTTTTTTCTTCACCTGCTTCAGTTTTGTATATTTCTTCGTAGAGTTGTAAACCGGGAATCTTTTCCCCCTTCTGTAAAAAGTATCTATTTGCGACGGTTGTGATTCCAAAATAACTCCATCCAAGTCCAGGCTTGAGTAAGCTTAATATTGAAAGAGAAGGCTGCGAGCAAACATAGTTGGCCCGTCGGAGCAACTCCCGCAAAGAGAAGCGAAATGCGAGGCATCGAAAAATGGGTCGCCGAAGCGCACGACGCTATATTGAAGGAGAGGGCTGCGAGCAAACATAGTTGGCCCGTCGGAACAACTGCCGCAAAGAGAAGCAAAATGCGAGGTGTCGAAAAATGGGTCGCCGAAGCGCACGACGCCATCACGATGTCACTGCGGGAAGCATTTGTAATCCTAATCTTAACAAGGGAGAGACAATATACATGATATAAAAGGCTGCTGAATGGACACTGGGACGAGCTATACTTCCTCACTCCCATCTCCTTGACACTCCTGTCTTGACCTTCGGACTCAGCCTTCACCATCCACTCCTGTCTCCATACGCCTTTCAACTACCGCCCCGTCTAAAAACGACGCAATATGCCTTCAAACCTCAAGACAGCTGCCTTGGCACTCCTTGCATCCGCAACGAGCCTGGTGACCACGTCTCCTGTACCTAGCGACAACCGAGCTCATGCTGAATGTGGCAAGCCCAATGTCACCTTTGGGATAACTCACATCACCACTGCGGCCTCGGTCTTCCATATCAACGATGTCAACCTCTTGACCGATCCCTTCTTCTCCCCGGCGAACACTACTTGGGTCACGGCTGGCGGTAATCTTACTGTGCTAGCCGATCCAGCATTGCAGCCCAGTCAAATTCCCGTCATTGACGCGGTTCTCCTGAGCCATGAAAGCCACCCGGACAACCTGGATGAGATTGGTCGCCAGCACTTTATTGATGGTCGGAAGGTCATCACTACCCCCGACGGTGCAAAGAATCTCTCTCCTCGCCCTGGCGTTGTCGGCCTCCAGAACTGGCAGACCATCGACGTCAAGCTCGATGGCCAGATATGGAAGGTGACCGGAACTCCTTGCAACCACACCAGCGAAACTCAGACGATGGGCTTTGCCCTCCATGGACCGGACTTTGGGTACACTGACGGCCTGCCCAATGCTATCTGGTACAGCGGTGATACCATCTACATTGAGGAATTGAAACAACTCAAGGACATGTTTCACATCCGCGCCGCCGTCTTCAACATGGGCGACGCCTACATCACCGTCGATGGGGTTGCAATTCAGATCACCATGAACGGAACGGAAGTGGCCCAGATGTTCAAGGATGTTGGTGCTGAGATCCTGGTTCCTATTCACTACAGCCCTTGGAGCCACTTTAGGGAACAGAGCATTAGCCAGCTCAAGAAGGATTTTAAGGAAGCTGGCGTGGGTGGCAAGGTGAAGTGGCTAGTTCCAGGCCAGAGGACGCTTGTCTTTTAGACTTTTCCCTCGAAAGCTGGCTGATGATTGATCGACCTGTCAAGTTGGGCGGACCCGTTTGGACGTATTCGGCTGGGTGTGACGGACCAAGTGTAACTAGCAAAGAGATCCGGTGTACGTGTACACAAACATCGGATGTGGATGTTTCTGTTGAATAAATTGATCAAGAATGAGGCCTATCAAAAAAGCAACCGGCGTATCTCTTGGAATTCGTGCACGATCAAGCCTCCATTTAACATTTCACTCCTAGCCATGAAATTCATAGCCCGGTCATGATGGCTTGGGTGCGGGGGTGACTAAGCCTAAAAATGATACAAAACCCGAAGTGAAAAAGGCGATCGTCGCCCCGGAACTCAATGTGTAAGCCGCACACGAAAACAACAGCATGACGTCAGTACAGTCCCCAGGATTTCAAATGTTAGTTTGGGATCTGAATTTGCCACCGATCGCCGCTTCAAGTTCATCTTATTGGATCGTTCAAGTAGAGGTGCCTTCACTAGTAATTAACTAGGGAAAGTACGTTGATCTCATCTGCAGTTATGACTTTACGTTGTTTTATGAAGAGTTATGCATAAGGTCATAGTACAAGTACCTTCTTTCCTATTAAAACCTAGGTGGGCTTCAGGTGTCCCTACTTGCCACTAAATGTGGGCTTTGTACAGAGCTAACATTTGAAATCCTGGGGGGCTGTAGGGTCTTATGCGGCTTTCGTCTTACTCATTCATTCCCAGTCTTCTCCAAGTCCGCGTCTTCCTGACCCTCCTCGATTTCCATTGCTAGCCTGAGTCCCATGATGAAATCAAATTGCTGTTTGGAAGTTTCAGTTGTTAGCTCCTTGATTGATAAACGGCAGTAGGTGGGCGTGACAGTAGGATGAAAAGGGAATGCGTCCAAACAAGAAGACACTTACCGGCCCTTCAAATTTCTTCCCATAAAGAGTCCAGTGTGTGGCAAAGAGGATGAGAAAGATGCCAATTACAGCCGATACGTAATCTAGAAGATATGGTTATTCAAAGTACTAGCTGTCTCTGTTGTGGATTCCACACACTCATGTAATTGCCAGTAGCAGGCAGAGAGGGCGGAAAACAGAAAAACTAGATTCGAGTAGTTAGCATGGAGTAATTACAACGAGAACAGGCGGGTCAAATTTACTTACCATGGTTGTTACCGAGACATACAAGACGCTGATCCAGTTAAGAATCAGGCCGCGGTGCTTTCCAAGCTGCCAAGGTGTGTCGGCTGTCTGGAAATTGGTGAGAATACTTCTCCCCCTGATCAGCAACACAATGATCGGGAGCGCGTAGGAGATGTTGAGAAAGATGGTGCACGATGCAATATAAGCGTTGAAAGCGACTACCGGCCCCAAGTAAAGGAGGCCGAAGAGAAGGTTGAAACAATAGACAAACAAAAGCGCACGAACAGGGACGCCTAGTTTGGCGTCAACACGGCCGAAGTACTCATGGTATGGCATGCCCTTATCGCGCGCCATGGCGTATACCAACCGGCTCACGCTTGCCATCCCCGCAACCATGGCGTTGACAAAGGAAGCTGCAAGCATCGAACTGATGATGCACGCTGCTGCCTGACTTTTGGTTGCTTGGAGTACAAGCTCAATAAGTGGCATGCCGGAAGGTGATGAGACGACTGTATCAAAGTCTACCAGACAGAAGAGCATTACCAGAATGAAGGCGAGACCCCTTTTTCCGCGAATTAGCATTTTAGCATTCATAAGAAACGGGCTTCCTTACGTGATTCCTCCAATCACGATGGCGTAGAGCATTGCAAGAGGTGCGTCTTGGGCTGGGCTTAACATATCCTCGGTCATATGCAATGTCGCATCGAATCCAATAAGCGAAAGTGCAGGCTGGAGAAGCCCGAGCATCCAAGCCATACCGTCGGACCATCCTGTTTGGTTGTCAAAGGACGTAAAGACGAACTGTGCGTCTGTCTTTTCTGACATGGAGAGAAGCACGATGCTAACAATGACTGCACATAAGAGAGACCACCATACTGAAGTTGAGGTTAGCACAAGTTGTCATCAGCCTCTACTGGGCACTCGACTCACACGCCAGGTTGGTCCATCCTCCGAGAATTCTATTCCCCCAGATATTAACAGCGGTCGCAAACGTAAGAACGGCAAGGCCAAAGAGATATGTGCTCCATGGCTCTGGGGTGTATCGGCCGCCCGAGCCAACAACCGCGGCGGCGGAGATGAACTGCGCTGTGCCAGGTCTCAGTCCATTGCTTAGTCTGGAGTATGTGCTGGGGTCCACTAACCAGAAAATGATACTCCCGTTGTCCCAAGTGTCAGCAAGCCTGCGATATTCACCCATCCAGTAAAGAAACTCTGCCATTTTAATATTAGCCCGTCGGAGTATGTAGCAAGGGTTTCCAAGGGCAGCTTTCTTACCAAAGGCCTCTTCCACCTCTCCGAGCATAATGCGTATACATAGTGATATTGGCCTCCGGCGAACGGCCAGATGGCTGTCAGCTCGCCCATACTGCTAACCAGGGCGTAATTGCAGAGAACACAGAAGATGAAGCCATAGAGAAGCGCGACCGGGCCCCCAGAGGGAAGAACAAGCCCGATAGTACCGCCCAAGGCAATCCAAGTGCTGTGAGGTTCAGGTTATGGATGTGAACTGTGATCGGTAAAGGCAGTGACTAACTTGAGAACGGCGAATCCCAAGGAGATCATGGTCAACTTGGAAAGCCTGGGGCGGAGGCCACCTTCGGGGTGAACGGACGTAACGCTAGTCATGTTTTCAATAACGTTGGGCAGAAACACTTAGGAAGGATGTGTGCTGCAAATTTTAAAGGACGTAATAAATGATGTGAAGTTTATGATAGCTATGTCGAGGTCCCAAGAGGCAGAGGCTTGGGGTAATATAAGGAGGCACACAGATTAGCCACTAACACATTTGTTATCACGGGGCAGTCTGGAACAGTTGTTAATCTGCTTGAATAGGTACTAATTACTCTAAGGTCACACTCCTTTCAGCTCTCTACAGTAGAGATAGGACCTCTGACAAATAACTACCGATGCGAGTGGTTGATCAACGCCCGCTCCCTCGCATTCTGTCCAGTTCGAGATCCTGATCAGATCGCGGGGTAGATAAGCGTTAACAAGAGCTCTCAGTGGCCTCCTTAATGGGGTTAAGAGGGAAAAGGCCGGAAGGTCGGCCTTGAGGCTCTCAGTGGCCTACTAGATCGGGTTTAGCCTAGAACCCTTGGGATCATGAACTAGCTACATCCAAGGCATCTCCACATGAGCCGCGTCAGTCTGGTGCAAGTCTTCGGCACGAAGCCGAATACCGGCCGGGGCCTGAGTGTGAATGAGCATACACAATGCTATATAATCAGATGTCTGCAGGAACTCTACAAGTCTGCTCTCACCCTCAAATTTCCCTTCCGTCCCACCTACCGAATCAGCTACATTGTCAGCCTCGACAGCCAATATGCCTCCAGCCAAGCTTCACCCGTTCTCGCAGCTTACGGCAGCTGAGATCAAGCGGACAAGCCAGATTGTGCAAACCTTGCACCCCGCAAATGCATCGTTGGTTTATGTGTGCATCACCCTTGACGAGCCAGAAAAGCCTTTGGCTTTGGCGTATTTGCAGGCCGAGCATGACAACAGCACCGTTCGGCCTGTGGTTGGTCGCCGGGCTTTTGCTTCCTATTACGTCAAGGGCAATGTAAGTAGTTGCCTTTTCGCGCCGGGACCAAGGCAAACTGCTCCGAGACTGACAATCTTTCTGTATAGCCACGCCTTCACGAGGTCGTGGTGAACTTGACCCAAGGCCAGGTTGTTTCGAATCAGATGCTAGGCGAGTCGTTCCACGGTGCGGCCATCAGCGATGAGGTCGTAGAAGTTGTCGAGCTGGTTCACAAGGATCCACTCTTCTTGCAGGAGCTTGAGAAGCATGGTCTAGACGAGTCTCTAGTTGTTTGCGAGCCCTGGATGTATGGTATGTGCTAGTCGCATTCTATCTGTTGGATAGAGCCGAGCTGACAAAATCGCAGGCAGTGATGGCATCGACGATTCGCGCAGACTGTGGCAGTGTTTCATGTTCCTTCGTCACCCCGATCACCGAGACGATATGGACTGCAACCATTATGCCATGCCCCTGCCCTTCTCTCCAGTAGTTGATGCCGAAGAAGGCCGCATCATCCGCATCGACCAGCTGCCGACTGGAGCAGACAACTCGCCCTCGAACAAGAAATACGAGATCCCACCGCCGAACGAATATCTGTCAAAGTACCAGCAGTTGCGGTCAGACCTGAAGCCCCTGAACGTCATTCAGCCTCAAGGAGCCTCTTTCACCATCGCAGAAGACTTTGAGAACAGCCACCTGGTGCAGTGGCAGAAGTGGCGGTTCCGAGTCGGCTTTAATGGACGCGAGGGCATGGTCCTATACGATGTAAGCTGTCTTCTAGGGACCGGAGTCTTTGGAAACACCATCTAACCACCGGTTCAGGTCCGGTATGACGGCCGTCCACTGTTCTACCGAATGTCTCTGTCCGATATGAACATCCCTTACGGCGACCCTCGGGCACCATATCACCGAAAAGCGGCCTTTGACTTGGGCGATGCGGGAGCTGGTTACACGGCCAACAACCTCAGCTTGGGATGTGATTGCCTGGGGTCCATCTTTTACATCTCGTCGAAGCTCGCCGGTTACAAGGGTGGCGACATTGTCGAGAAGCCAAACTGTATCTGCATACACGAGCAGGTGGGTCCATGTTTCACCGAGATTCGAGCCCATTCATTGACTAACGTGTCTCTGTAAACAAGGACTCGGGCATTGGTTGGAAACACACCAACTTCCGTACGAACAACGCCTCGGTGACCCGCGCCCGGGAACTCGTCCTGCAGTCCATCATGACAGTTGCCAACTACGAGTACATTGCCGCCTTTATCTTCACACAGGCTGGCGACGTCACCTATGAGGTTAGGGCAACCGGTATTCTGTCTACCCAGCCCGTGGACAGGAACACCGAGGTGAGCTGGGGCACCGTTGTCCACCCCGGCGTGCTTGCTGCGCACCATCAACACCTCTTCTCGCTGCGGCTCGACCCCATGGTTGACGGTGCCAACAACAGGCTGGTGTATGAGGAGGCACATGCCATGGATCGATCGCAACCTTTGAATGTGCACGGAACTGGATACTATTCTGACGAGACCGTCGTGCAGAGGTCGGGGGGCTATGACCTGGACGCGCAGAAGAACCGGGTTTTCCAGATCAAGAACAACTCTTCGCGGAACCCGGTCAATGGCGTGGCATCAGGCTACAAGATCATGGTTCCCGACTTCCAGAAAATCCTGGCCAGCAGAGATTCGTTCCACTACAAGCGTTCTGAGTTCGCCGACCACAACATTTATGTCACCAAGTACCGACCCAATCAGCTCTACGCCGCAGGCCAGTACACGAACCAGTCCAGAGGAGGTGATGGCGTCCGTTCGTGGGCCAGCCAGAGGGACTCTGTTGTGGACGAGGACATTGTTGTCTGGGTCCAGTTCGGCATCAACCACATACCTCGTACTGAGGACTTCCCCGTCATGCCTGTTGAGATCCTCAGGGTTCAACTGCGACCTGTAAACTTCTTCACCAAAAACCCTGCGCTGGATGTGCCCCCTTCTACCCAGGCCTTCAACAAAAGCTGTCAGCTGCGAGAGGCGCCAAAGCAGAGGAATGCAACCCAGACTCAGGGGGGTATTAGTGCCGTTAGCAACATTTGAGCTTGGAAGTAGTGATAGTAGACTAGACGTTGCAATTTACCCCATCATGACAAAGTATGACAGGTGCCCGGTGCCGTGGTCAGCACTGCCTCTCCTGATATGCCCATTCGCCCACAAGTTAAACCATGATCAACCGGAGATCAGGCTCCTTGCGCACCATGTCCTGCCACGGAAGATCCTTGTCTCCATCTTGGCGTTCACGTTCCGCCCATTGGTGTGTCACCAACGTCTTTACCTTGGCCCAAACCTCCAGATGCGTTCGACGCAGAAAGTGATCCAAAAGTTGTAGGAGACGCCCTTGAAGGCAGGCACTGGCCATCTCAAACGCCGGAAGCACGACTGTCCACAGAGGAGGCGACACAGCACTCGAAGTGCATGAGATGCTGGCTTCAAGGTGCTGTAGAGACTTCTCAACCAGATCCTGGACCGCGGAGACAGGCCTCTTCCTGACGGTGCGCGCAAAGTATATCAAGGTTGCCAGGTAGAAGGCAGAACTGAGGTGAAATATAAGCCTGGCCTCCTGGTTCTGACTTTCACCGTGAGGAGGGGGCTTGGGAGCGGCCAGGCACAGCTCCATCTCCATCTGGTCAACACTCCTTGCCGTGCCCAGCATCCGAGAATTGTTCAAAGCATTGATGGCCTTCAGCGTGTCGTATGGAATCCCCATGAGGCGGTCGTGGTGATAAAGCTCCCGGGGACAGTGAAAGTCGACAAGACAGTCATCCAAGTGTTGCTCTCCGTCCAATATGACAGGCGAGAGGCTCAGAATGGCCAAGCTGATGAAGGACTGATAGACGTCGCAGGCCGGTTTTGAGCGCGACCAGAACTGGGAATCAACTGTCCGGATCCAGCCGAGGGCGCCACGGAAATGAATTCGCCACGAAGGGTCGCCAAGCTTGCTGGCCGTGATGGCCTCGACGATGATGCACATGGTTAGTGCGGCTAGGATGGGCACGTTCTGCTCGTCTTTGCCCGTGCGTAGGTTGCGTCTTAGGTGGCTGAGGCCTAGATTGTGATGCCTCAAGGCTAAACGGGTGAGTCGTTGCTTCTCCCCGGGATCTTGGTTCATTCGCGAGAGCTGGAACGCCGAAGCCACGCAGACGAAATGGAAGACTGCCGCTGCCGCTGTCGAGCTGCCCAACGGAGACAAGGCCCCCTCCATGGCGATTGGCATAACCACATCCCTCAAGGGATTGTACATGCTTGGTATGGCCAAGACGGTATCGCAAAGGTATCCAGTCCAGTAGCTCAGCAGCGACAGCTGGAGTGGTTTCTCTGGCAAGACGTCCAGATGTCTGGGAAGAAGCCAGGGCGCGGTGGCGGAGACAGCTTCGTTACCGTCGCCGCTGTGTATCGAGACAGTAGGAGCGACAGTGCTTAGCCCACCGGACAATCTCTCCGGGCGTCTGTCCGACTGTGGAGGGCATACATATTGCATATCCACAGTGCTTGTGTCGTGTGTGGCTGTGCTCTCGGGTTCGGGGTCGAGAAGCTGGAAAGCTGCGGCATCTCGAGGGCTGCCTATGTAGAAATCATCGAGGACTATGCTCGGAAAGTCCTGGTCTGGCCATAATACCTGACAGCCCAAATTGGCTGAAGACTGTTGGTCCAGCGTCGTTGCTTCGCCCGGCAACTGGAAAGGACTGCTCCAGCCCACGGTCCTGCGATGGTGTGTCCCTCGGAAATTGCTGGGCGGGGAACCAGTATTAAATACGTCAACGCTGACAACTAAATCTGCATCGCCGACATGGTCCAGGTTGGCAGAGATATCCTTGGCTTGTCGCGGCGCCCGGCTGGTAGAACTGCCCGACGCCGAGCTGTCCGAATGTCCAGACCGGGGGCGATTCGACGTACCAACGAGCTGCTGGCGGGCCTTGGGTGCTCGTGCCGAGTCCCACAGGAGCCGCACCTTGTAACCTTGACATGGAATGTTTGCCTTCTCACACCGAAGGCAACGCGGGCGTCTTTCGTCACATTTAACATGCCTTTCCCGACACGTCCAGCAGCCAGTAAAGGTCTTGGAGCGGCGTCCCCGACTAGCTACGCTGCTGTTCTGTACAGACATGGAAATGTAATTGAAAGAAACAACAAGAGGTGTGCTATTCAGGTTCAGGTAGCAGCCGCGTTCGGTCCCTTAAGTAGGGAGGGAGATACGCTTTGGCGGGCGACCGGAGAACTCCGAACATTTATCCGTATCGCCCCCGCTTTGCTACCCGGGGGGTTGACTAAGCGTGCCGCGAAGGCCCCCCCCTCTCCCTTGGAGAGGGGGCGACAGAACCTGTAACCGCGTCGCATATGTAACCGCCTTTTCTAACTTCACTAATACAATACGATATCAAGAAGAAGGTTGATTAAAAAAGTAAATAGACTATTATGTAGCCGCAGATTTGAATTATTATATATCCG
This sequence comes from Ilyonectria destructans, assembly GCA_020740775.1. Lineage (NCBI taxonomy): Eukaryota > Fungi > Ascomycota > Sordariomycetes > Hypocreales > Nectriaceae > Ilyonectria > Ilyonectria destructans. The sequence continues at coordinate 247,478 of JAHEWK010000033.1, forward strand.
AATTTGGGTTATTTTTATCCATAGATAGTGTTATGGTCAATTGATCTATTCGGACCCTATGTCCGCCGCCGCAACTTTGGTACAGTAACCTGTATGCCTCCAATTGCGATTTCTGGCTCAACCTCGTCATCTGAATAGCGATTAGGAGCCCGATTGTAGCCAAATCCGCCGTAATCTACAGTCTGTAACTGTGCCTTATTTTCCTCAGCTATTTCGTCTGCAAATAGCATATTCTTAATATTGAAAATATGCCGGCTTGTAGACTCAATCCGTACGGATGTAATAATCTCAATATCATCACTATCTGACTCTCCTTCCTGCGGCAAAGACGGCAGCTCAATTGACGAGGCTACCGAGATAAAATTATAGTCGATAATGGTCTTGGGGCTTTCGGCTTGATCAGCTGACCTAGCCTCTTTTCCCTTCTTCCAAGTGACTACAGCAGGGATCGCTAAGAGATTTGAAAGCGGCTGTGTTGTATAGAGATGTGACCGCTGTTGGTCATCAGCATCAGCCCACCGCTGTGATAGCTTCTCAATAGCATCATTATCGTATGACAGCCGCTGTTCCTCTCTAAGGGCTTGCATCTGGGCTTCCTCGTCTGCCTCCCGGGCTGCCTTTGCAATAACAGCTGCCCGGCCTCGAAGACGAGGCCGGCTAGCTGCCTCACTACTGCCTTGGGCAGCCTCTTTTTCACGAAGATCGCGGAAAAGCTCTGCTTGGAGCCGGCCTTCCTTCCTAGCAGCTGCAGCCCGCTCTTCATGACTGCGAGTGTTGACCTTCTGACGTAGCTGGTCCACAGTATATGCCCCATCATCAACCCGAATTCGACGCCTTGTATGTGTACGCCGGGCTTCCAGTCTGATCCGTTCTTTTTGAAGCCCAATGATCTTCTGATATGATGACATCATGATAATAGAGAGGTCCAAGGCAGATTCTGCATGTAAGATAACAGCCCGGGTCGGGCTGCTTAAGACCTGCAATTTATCTTGGATTAATTGCAGGTCTTTCTTTGCCTTTCTAGGCGTAACAGCATCCCTCTGTAAAGTCTTAGGAAATAACGGCTCTTCCAAATCCCGGGCAGCTTGACGTAGGGGCCCTAGGATAAGCTCCGGATTGAAGGGCATAAGGCCGGACTTTTCAAATCCAACATAAATATAGCATGCCTTAAATGCTGCACTGTACAGCCGATTCTATTAATTAAGGAAGTCATATCGGGATATCTGTATGCCACCGGCAATAAGGAAGTCCGTAAGAGCGGCCCGTTGTTCCTTTTTGAGATGCTAATAGACCCCAACGTCAAGAGGTTGAAGAAGATAACTTGTATGAGAAGGAAGGCGGAAGGGGATAATGTCAAACATATGACAATACCAGATAAAATCAGGGTCTTCATAAGCAGAAAAACCGTCCATCAGAAGCAGCCTGTAGATAGGCTCTGCCTTTCTAGTCATCTGGGAGGCAGAATATGCCAATTCCTGGTTCCAGCTTTCCCTTATAAGCTCGGGACCGTAGCCAAACCAGGTCTTAATAGAGAAGTCATTGAAGTCATCGCTGCAGTCAAAAGAGTGATAATTAAAGTGCTGCAGCCACTGCCGGGCTCGTTGTGCGTTATTAAAGCCCGAAGACGTATGTGTCAGGACCACCCGTTCATCGATATCAGCCATAACGTATTCTTCTAGCAACACCTTTGCTGTTAGGATAAGAAAAGAAGGTATTGCTAGCCCGGCTGCGTTGATCGAATCCACAGCTGACAGAGAGTCTTTATTGCCGGGTTGGAAGGTGACGATACGAGTTTTTCCCTTCATACGGGTTGAGAAGAGCTTGAGGCTGCCATCAACCCATCCAATCTGGAGGGGGGTCTCGTCGAAATTCCAAAAATTAGACTTCGTAATAGCCTTCCCAGTCATGACAGCTTCAAATTCCTTGAACCAGTCTTCTAGTCTCGAGATATTGAGCTCGGCGCCGGCACGGATGACTTCCTTGACCTTTGGGGTCTTATGCTGCAGCTCCGGATGATGCTTTTTAAACCGGCGGACCCAGGTCTTCGAGACTGATGTCTTAAGACCTTCAATACGGTGTTTCCGTAGGAAGCTGGCGTAGTTACGGATGGCGGGCTCTGTGACCGCAAATGCGCTCTTTTCAACGGTCCTGATGAATATAACTAAAGCTCGTTCCTCTGCCGCTGTAAGGGCCGGCGGCTGGCCACCTTTTCTACCAGAAGGAAGAGGCTTTTTCGCTCTTAATAACGATATATATTTCTTCACAAGAGATGCATTGGTGTGGTGGTGGGCGGCGATTTCAATTACAGTCTTCTTGCGAGGCAGTGCGGGGTTCTGTCGGGTCGTCCGTGTGACCGACTCGCCGGTTAGATAGTCGCGGGCCGCACGAGCTGCAGCTTGACGGGATTTATCTGAAATTTGAGGGATATCGAGACTGATAGTCAAATATCGTAGGATTCAAATTTTAAAGAGATTGGGCTTGAATTGAGGCTATTGGCTTATACAGAGTCTGAAGAAGCTGGTTACACATGCGACGCGGTTACAGGTTCTGTCGCCCCCTCTCCAAGGGAGAGGGGGGAGCCTTTAGCTTCCAGTGGAGCCTGCGATCACGTAAGCTAAAGTCAGCCCCCCGGGTAGTATCGTTATCGCGTTACGCTATGGAGAACTCAGAGTTGTGGGGTGCTTGGGGGGCTGCTGTCTGTCTTATCGTGAAAGGGTGTCATACAAAATAGACCACTATGCCAACGGCAAAAGTATAAGGTACCCTACAATAGGTACTGAGGGAAGTAGGTCATATATAGGTTCCAATAAAGGGCAATCCGTAAATACAGGAGAATCAATAAATGAATGGATGGATAGCAATCTACTAAGCCTGTCCCAGGTTCTGAACATGCAGCCAATAACGGATATCACTAAAGTCACGGTTCTGCCCGAAATGAACGGCGTCAAGTTCACCCCTGACCTGCATTCAGGGGCAGCGACTCATCCCATGTTTCGCCTGGCCGTATACTCATTGCAGCCGGTGAAGGCCTACCTCAACCACGAGGCCTGGAGATACCCTCATAATCAAAGACAACTTCGCCCTCAAACCAAGTCTGAGTAACAGTCGCATTCTCAAAGTCGCCCTTGGTCAAGTCGCGATCCACGGCAATAAAATTAGCCGCTTTTCCGGGGGCAATAGAACCAATTCTCTGGACGATTGGTCAGCAGTTGAAACGAACATGCACACAACGCGACCTACGTGATCCTGGCTGACCGCCTTGGCTCCGTTGATGGTGAGCATTTCGATGATCGCTTCAGAACCGATCTGTTTAACGAGAGGGGCCACAGCTGGGAACAGAGGCAAGTGCATTCCAAAGGCCCAATCACTCCCAATTGTGACGAGGTTCTGCGCTTCAACCATCTTGGGGAAGTCCCAGCCAAATTGCTGGCCAGCAAAGTCATTCTTGAAGAACATTGCCGGTGACATTTCTGCCGTGACGTTGAGTGTTCGGAACCGGGCAAAGTCATCTGAGACTCCTGTCAGTACTGAAAAGACCAACTTGGTTGGGTCCTGCTTCTCACCATCTTGAACCGCCGAGCAGTGGGCGATTTCATGTCGTGGCCCGCCTGGGTGGCCTTTTCGAACCTGGCTGATTGCATCCAGCGTCAATTTGACAGCGCCTTGACCCATGCAATGCACCTTGCACGTCATGCCATGCTTATCCCATTTCTCGATTAATTCGGCGAGATTTGGCTCTAGGATTTTGTCCATCTCGGGGCTCCCGTTTTCGTCCAGTTGACTAACAGTGGAATGCACCGGGTTGGGCGTGCCATCCATCATAAACTTGATGAACCGCGTGTCCACGTGTTTGCTGCGATACTGACGAGAATCTCGGATAAGCTGTTCAGGGTCTGAGAGGAGCTCGCCAGAGAGCCACTCGTTGCGGTACAGGATATGCGTCGAATAATCCATTTGAAGCTGATTCTCGGCATCAAGCTCGTGCAGGGCCTCGAGCAGAAGAGTATTCGCGGCAGCCTCCTGGCAAGAAGTAACACCGTAGCGGTGAAGTTCAGGGAGGGCACGCTTGAGGGCCCTCTTGACGTGGCTCAGGGTCGGTCTTGTAACAGCCAGATTGGCTCGACCCATGGCATTTTGGCCGGCGATGGCGCCGGTTAGACTCCCATCCTGTCTACGTAAAAAGAATGCGTGCTTCGCATCTGGCTCGGAAGCAATGTCGAAGCCGGCCCTTTGGAGACCTAGCGTGTTGAGATACTTGGTGTGACCTCCTCCACCATGAATGATTACTGGGTTGTTTGGCCACTCTTGATCCAACTCGGCACGGTCAAAGTCTTGGGCTTCATAGAGCACGCCGACAATCCAGTCTGAGTATGCCCCATGGAAAGCGCAGGCGCAGGAGCCCGACTTCATACGCTCCATCATCGCCTTGCCGTCTAGGGTCAGCTCGTCGGCTTCAAAGTCCATGAGAACATCGCTAAGGAGATGAAGGCCAGAATGGAAGGTGTGAACATGGCTATCATGAATGCCCGGCATGATAAACCTTCCGTTTAGATTGACTGTAACGAGGCTCTTCTCCTTGGCGATATGGCGAATCTCGTCGTTTAAGCCGATGGCTGTGAAGATGCCGTCAGGCGATACAATAAAGGCCTCGGCCCAACGCTGGGCCGTGTTGACTGTATACACATTGCCGTTGAGATAGGCGACGCTGCCGGTAGGTGCCGGCTCGCTTGTGGATGAGAGCATAGTGTCGGTCAGGCAGAGATGGAGTTGCCGGCGGTAGGAATAATGAAGATGGAATGATCAAAGAGCAAATAACTGGTGTCGCTTTTTTCCTACGTCGGGCTTGTTCCCATCTTGTACTTGGGAGCGCCCTCGGCCACCAGCAACTTCGCGGTCCCGATTAGGAAAGCAAACACAGAAGAGATTCGGAATCACGAAGAGGCCGATATCTGATCTCCAACGAATATTCGTGTCGATCAGACTCTCAGCTCTCGGTGGCCTGCCTCATCGGGGTTAGACCATAGACCCATAGTGCTTATCTCTGCTTTGTGACGGGCACTTTCCATAGACCAACTCGGCACTGCGAGAAGTCGGTCTTGGGGGCTTTCCGTGCCGAGCCTGTGGGAGGGGGGCAAGTTCGGTAGAGTATAAGAAAGCCATAGCTCTAAGCCAAAACAGGACTCAAAAGCCGAGTCATGTGATACCCCGCAACGGCAACGCCACCTCCGCTTTATCTGCCGGATCCCGGAGTCTCATATCCATGTTAGTCACTCCGACGAGTCCGCTCGCCCGCTCGACCCCTCGCCCGCTCGACCCCTCGCCCGCTCGACCCCTCGACCCCTCCGCATACATACAATGCGAGTATATACTGCGTAGAGCTGGAGTGGAGCCAACGAGGTCCTGTTGGACATGATATCCGACCCCTTCCTCGTCGACAACCACCTGCCCATTTCCAAATCATCCGAAGCTCGACATGATCACACATGGCTTTCGGAGTTAACAAAGCTGCTAGACGATGGCGCGAACACCCCGGAAAGCGTCCGAGGAGGGCAGCGGTAGCCTGTCTACCATGTCGCGGCCGCAAGGTGCATTGCGACGTTACTCCCCAGGGCCGAGCCTGCTCCAACTGTCGGCGGCGCAACGAGAAGTGTGCCGTACCGGCTCGGGTATCCAAGTATGTCAAACTGAGTGTCGAGGCAAACTCTAGCTAATTCCTATTCAGCCAGGATCGTGACGGCGCAGCCCATATCGTACAGGTGTCGCATCCACCCCATACAGTAGACGCCGGCTGCCAAACCGAGGCGGGAGAGTTGAGCACTTCGTCACCGACAAATTACAGCGCCCCGACATTACACAAACTGGCCGACAGCGGTGCACCGACTTGGGGTGCTAACCGGGCGTCGGCGCGGATTCATGACCTTCCAGGCATTGCTTGGCAACACCTATTCCCCCCAGGCGATGGCCAAGCAACGACGACTCCCAGTGAGGCAGGGGAAAGCTCACCGGGCTCTGGCATCTCTGCTACTTCTCCGACAAGGAATGCTTTCGCCTATCGATTCCTATCCGTCAACAATCTCAATTCTATGTCCTCTCAGGACATCAACTTCCTTGAATCGCAAGGTTGTTTCCTAGTCCCCGCACGACATGTCTTGGACGAGTTTGTGGAGCAATATTTTCTACATTCCCACCCACTGCTGCCCTTCCTCAATGAAGGCGACTTTTGGGACATGTACTCGGAAGATTCTGAGGAAACAATGCCGCTGCTGGTCTTCTACTCGATGCTGTTTTCGTCTTGCAACGTATGCCTCTCTCAATTCAGTAAGCCGATGGTCTGATTGCATCCTACTAACTTGGCACAGTTCGTATCACAATCTAGCATCGTCGCGCTAGGCTTCCCGAGCATTCGTGCCGCCAGAGCTTCTCTGTACAGGAGGGCAAAGGTAAGGACCAGAGCATCCACAATGGCTTCTGTTAACCATTCATAGCTGCTGTATGATCTTGAGACTGAGTTGTCTCCTGTCCATCTTTCGCAGGCCGCCCTCCTTCTCACCTACTGGTCTCCATCCGACTCGTCGCGGCTCAAGAGACCCAACTCCACATGGCTGAGTATGGCAATACAGAACGCCCGGGCCGCACAAGGGCCGAAATATGCGACCATGCAGACCATTTCGAAGACAGCTAATGTGAAGCACCACAAGAGACAGGCCTCACTGAAACGTTTGTGGTGGTGCTGCATTATCCGTGATCGCATACTGCCTCTTGTTGTTAGGCGGCCTCTTCAGATCACGCGGTCGGATTTCGACTTTGACAAAAACCTTGGTCTCATTTACGAAGACTTGCAAGATTATGTAGAGCGATCCAGTGTCTACAACCCTACTGTGAAGCACCAGTTGGTCGGGATTTCATCTATGTCGTCAAATTGTGCACAGTCTTGACCGACCTGATCACGCTGGTGTTCCCAGCGGAGCATGTGCTCGACGAGGAGCTCCCACTCGACTCCAGAGAACTCGGACGAATCAGGGACAGTAGGGCTGCCTTGGAAATGTGGTACGAGAGCGCGGCGAGAGACTTTCCAGTGCCCGCGGGGACAAGCACGCCAGTGACAAACATGCCATGCTTGGGGAGGGACTTCTGCCACGAGTCGACAATACTCTACATAAACGTCATGTACATGTACTACTAGTAAGCTGCTATTCCGAACTCACAAACTCGTGTGAGCGCTTGTTGACGACTTGACACAGCTCCGCGAAGGCGGCTCTAAGTCATTACGAGGCTCGCCGATTCGCAACTGCGCCAACCCTTTCGACGTTCGACGTCAGTCTGCGAGAGTCTCAGGTCAAATATAGACTGAAGCAAGACATTCAAGATGCGACGTCAGGGACAACGGCCTGTCTCGACCAGCTGATTCAGTTACAGCTTGCTCACTATCTCCCCCTCAGCACGTAAGACCCACCATGATCCGAAAGGTTCGCCCTGATACAGGATTCACTGACGCCAGATAGCATGGCTTGCACGGCATTGCCCCTTTTTTTAGGTGTCCTCGGGGCCAAGTTTTCATCGCACCAAAGTACCAATGGAAGCCTGGATTCGTTAGCCGAACAACATCATCACCTCACCATTCTTTTCCGGGCTATGGAGATCTACAAACTCCAGTATGATTCCGTGGACTTTGTCCGCGATATGGTCAAGTCCATTGTGGCGGAAGCTCAGTCAAACATCTTACCGGAAACGGCTCCGGGCTCGCAACCGACTACGTTGTCGGGCTGGACAGATGTCCTCGAGAATCACCCAAATGTCTACCTGCGGTTGATCACAGCCCTCGACGTTTTCTTGAAAAAGAGCGAGTCACCAGAAGAGGAAGACTTCCCAGGGCACCTGCGCAGACTATCCCTTACCAGCTCCCACCCCAGCGCCGCCCAGGACGGTATCATAGATCTGGAATTCGCGTCCGCGGTATCAGACCAATCATTGGGAGCAATGGTACACAATGCTGCCTCTTGCTCGCATAGCTCCCTGGACAAGAATCCCTTCAACGATTTATGGCTGGAACTTGAACGATATTGGGGCCTGATCCCCGGGTCGCTCAGTGCGGAGTGCGACTTGGACAGCGCAGGTCATGATGCCAAGACCAACGACATGAAGATTGAGGCCTCGCAGCCTAGCCAACCTAAGGGGGCAGAGCTGCCGCCGGAATCTTTAGGCGTTTATACGCTGACTGATATTTTAACGCCGGAAGTACGCGCGGATACAGACTTGATTCTCCCAGGTTTTGAAGCGCTTTATGGCTGGGCTGGGACACCGTTTAATACGAACACACATGCTCCTGAAAGGTATTTGGCAGATATAGAGATGCTGGAATTGTTATTACAGTAATGCTACTCAATTTACACTAAGATAGTACATAATTATTTGTCAATATTGTTTGTTTCCCGTCTCTAGACCAATACTTCCCTTCTCCGGCTACAAAATTCTTGCTGGAGAAGGAGAATAACATGGATACGGAGGCGATCTATAACAGATTTGTCGAGCTTCTGAAGAACGGCCCTCCCCGTCTCGTCCATTTCGAGCGCTTTGTGTGCCGTGTACATGGGAAACCCTGCCGTAAAAGGACCGTATAGCATGAATTCTTCTTGCATTAAGTATTCCATACTCTGGAAAATACTGACGCTGAGCTTAATGCAAACTTCCTGCAACCTGCCAGGACTCTCGGGCATAGACTCAACATCTACCAACTCGGGAAACCGTATCAACAAGTCCCGGATCTGCGACAGGCAGATTATTTGAAAGGACCATAGATGGGTAAGCACGTTGGCTACGCTCAAATTTAGGAACCACAAACAACTGACATTCCTCTGGCGATTATCGTCTCCGGGGGCCCGAGTCCAGCATAGGGGCACTTGCGGTTCTGCCTGGAATGAAAAACCCCATGCTTCGAGGCTCGCTCTCATCTCCGTCAGCTCGGCAAGTCTCCTCTTGGCTGCTGTGGTTGCCGCGGTGGTCGATTCATGCTCCAACGCATCGACCTTTTCAAGTACCTCCGACATGGCGGCGGCTAGACTAAAGAGGTTCTGTAAGGGCGATGGCTCATGCGATTGAAAGGGCCTCGTAGTCCATTGCTCCTCTGCCAAGAACGTCGCCTTGCGGAAAACTAGAGCTTGTATCACCTGATAGATTGGTCGTGTGAGTTGAAAGATCAGACAAGCCGTTCCCGTTCATATTTAGCTCTACTAACCATAAGTGGCCTGATGCCAATAAACAGCTTATGCTGGATTCCAGAGCTGAAGAGCTCGGGTGGTGATAGGCGGATCAATTCGCTCACGCCGTGCATATGCACCAGCCAGTTGTCAGGGCTTGTCGGCGATAGGACCTAATCAACAATCAACCACAAATCGCTCAATCACCTGGTATAGCAAGACAAAGGAAGCCCCAGAGTGCTTTGAGCGTGCAGGATGGATGAGTTCCTTACCTCTACTAGAGCAAGACACATCACGGCCGCTGCCCGTTCGATTCCGTAACAGGATCCAGACCGCCAGAGATCGCGCTGCAGGAGGCGAAGAGTTTCTCCATAAGCCAACGAGATAGGCTGAACTAGTCTTGCACCAGTTCTGTAAGACATGATAGACAGTGCCAAGGCGTTCATGGCCGAGTTGAGGCTTTCGCGAGGGGTGCCGGTCGCCCCAGCAGCCAGCTCTGGGAGTGCTGTGACCCAGGAGCCGCATATCCGGGGCGATTGAGGGACAGCATTCGTGACGTCGCCAGAGATTTCGCTATAGGGCACGTAGTTGCGCACAATCAGCGAGATTCTACTCTGCAAGGGGTCCGACAGTGAAGGGTGAATCGGGTGTGCGTAGGACCATTTAGTCGGTCGTTGTACAAGAGTACCAGAGATTGTTTCCTCAAAAGGCGATGAGCCGTTGTTTCCATCACCAGCATTCGTAGTAGACGTAGTAGGGGAAACATCAGTAGATGTGGCGCGTGCCGGGCCTTTGGTGATTCTTTTCAAGGGCCGTACTGGGCGTGAAGTCGTTGATGTTGGCAAGCCTGGGCCGGAGACGATGGGCACAAAGAGCACATCTGGATATCCTCCGCAATGACGATTACTGTGCAGGCACTGGGAGCAGGCCGGGCGCTTCCCGTCGCACTACGTCATGCATGTGAATTAGTGGCGATGCGCTGACCGAGGGGTGAGAGATTTGATAATCCGTAAAGAGGAAGGGAGGGGGACGAAACTGACCCCAAGCTTGCGTCTCCGGCAAGTGTGACACAGACTTCTCTTGCGAACCTTCATGGCGCTCAGCGACGACTGGGAGGGGAGAGGGTCTGTCGGGAGGGTCTGCCGAGGCACAGGCGCCCTCAGTGGGGAGACTGGAGTGAGTCTTGTGCCTTTTCGGGATCAAAATGCGAAGGGTCATGCATGGAAGGGTAACAAAACCCTTTACGCCAACGAGACTCGCGTCAGATGCCTTGTGTGCAAAGAGACGAGGAGGGATGTTTGTCCGTCTGTCAACGAGTATACGTTACCCAGTCCCCTCTTACGGGAGGGATATCACGTGGCTCGGGTTTTGCATCCCTTTTTGGTTTAGTATGTGGCAAGGTCTCGGACTCATTACAACCTCCACAAACGGGTCTAGAAAGATTGGTTTGTTTCTCGCCAATGCCTGAGTAACGTCTTCAGTTTACTCAGCAACGTCTGCTTTGAAATGACGAGTTAGTAATCCGTCCATGTTCTCCTGAGCGCGCAGAACATCTTTGTTAGGATCGTGATTGAGATAACGTAGTCGAGATGAAACTCCCTATCTGGTCGTTTCTGGACGGGTATAAACTCGGCTGGTCTTCATCTGCTATTCCAACATTCGACACCGTTCCAACTCACTCTTCCGCCTCTACTTCAAACAACAACAGTCATGGCTACCTCTACGTTCAAGAACAAAGTCAGGATCACGCATATCGGAACTGCTACGGCAATTCTGGACATCGACGGCATCACCTTTCTGACGGACCCATTCTTCTCTCCTGCCGGCAGTGAATGGCCGACCCATTCCGACAAAGAGCCACTCAAAGTTCATGACGACCCGGCCCTGAAGTTGAACGAGCTCCCCCATATCGATGCTGTCCTTCTGAGCCACGAGAACCATCCCGACAACCTCGATGAGCTCGGTCGACAGCTCCTCGACGGCCGTCACGTCATGACCACAAACGACGGTGCAAAGAACCTCGCACCACGACCCAGCGTCCTTGGCTTTGGGGACTGGGAGGAGAAGGACGTCCGCATCTCCGGGAAAACTTTTCACATTACCGCCACGCCTTGTAAGCACTGGCCCGGCCATGAATGTGTTGGGTTTATTGTGCATACCGAGGATTTCGGCGTCGCCCCCGACCGTCGCCCAAACGCAGTCTACTTCAGCGGTGATACCGTCTACGTCGAAGAGCTTGCCCAGATGGCTGACAAGTACCATATCGCTGTTGCCATCATGAATCTCGGCAAAGCCACATTCTATGGAGTCACGAGCGAAGGGCTGCCTGGCCAACCCGGTGATGCCCTCCAGATTACCATGGATGGTCGTCAAGCTGCTCGCCTCTTCCGCGACATCAAAGCAGATGTGCTTGTGCCTATGCACTATGAGTCGTGGGACCATTTCACTCAAGAGGAGGAGGAGTTGATGAAGGAGTTTGAGGAGGAGGCTGTTTTGCCTAAGGTTCGCTGGCTTGAGCCTGGCAAGGCTGTACAAATAAACTGAGACGCCCGAGCAGCAAAGCAGGAGAAACGGACGAGAAAATAGATATTTTGTATATGTAGACGTTTAAAAGTAGGCATTCAACATTGCAATTTCGTCATTGCGATGAAGTAGGCTAAAAGGAACTTTTCATCAACATGTGCCGCCAATTCCTTCACTCAGATCTAACAAAGAGATACGGCGTAGAATGATTAGATTGCAAGAATATTGGCGCGAAAAACTCGGGTAAATACGATCACCATGTGAGCCTGTGAGGTGGCTACCGTATTTACTCGGTAAATTGGTATAAAAGTTTTGCCCCGCTTTACTGCGGCTTATCAGTCCACTAACAGTATCGGGATGACCAGAGCCAACGACTAAGGAGTTAAGGTACAAATTTGCGGGGTCTACCTGCATAAGCGGGGCAGAATTTTTGTACCAATTTACCGAGTAAATACGGTAGATGTAGACCGCGCCAGGCTTCAGAATACAGCACCGCCGGCAGTCATACAATACGTGTCGGTCAAGATTAAGGCATAGAGAGAATGAGGCCTCTGAGTACCAACATTATAACTCCGTCCGTAACTGAGATCATGAGCAACTCTAACCTATGAGAACGTGGCAAAAATGTCCTGCTGCGCCAACTAGGAAAAAAAAGAATTAAACGAAATAAATAAAAACTGTTGGAATACGACCCTGTATAATGAAAACTCTGATAGATTGATATCCGGACCTTAGTCAGAAGGGGGGGTATAATAACCCCTCTTCCGGCCGATCTGGATGATGAGGAGAAGTAATTATTAATATTATCATCACTATATTAATCTCTATCTATCTGATTAAATTAGCCGTAATAGATTTAATAATTAAGAGTCTTATCTGCTTAAATAAGCTAGCTGTACTGAGATCTATATAGCTTTTATTCTCTATCTTAGGATTAATTTTACCCTATTCTACCTAAATCTATAAAAAATCATAATATCAGCTAAAAATACTACATCTAACTATAAGGTCTATCTTAAGACCTTTAAGGGTTGGAGGATTTAAGATAAGATCTTCCAGCTGAGGATAAATATAGCCAGCCTCTGGGATCTTACTAATTCTAAAGGAAGTTAACAGCCGATATAAGCCCCAGTAAAGCTACTAATTTCTTCCTATTATAAAAGAATCCCTCTATATTAAATTAAGCCTGACCTTTCTTAATGAATCTATTACTTAGAGAGTTAGAGGTTTCAGACTATTACTTTAATTTATACCCTTAAGACTATTAATTTAATTAAATAAGTCTAATTAATTAGAGATCTAACTGCTAAAGATAAAATCTTCTATTAGTCTAGCTATAAAGATTATAAGTAAGACTATAAGAAATATCACGGCCCGAGTTGGGACCAGGCGGTCGCAACCGGCAGAATTATAACATACCCACTTTTTCATATAACATTAAGATCCCAAACTCACCCTATATAAGTAAGCCAGAATACCCAACTTACTTACTTATAATAAGCTATAAAATCGGACTTACTCTCACCCAGTAAGCCCACCAGTATAGCTATAATATATAAGTATACTTATTTAGTATATTTATAGAAGATAGTCTTACCAGCTATTAATATAACTTAGTTATCTAGCTTACTGTACCAGCTATATATTACTAGATATAATACTATCACTCTACTGTATTACTCTATTTATAGTAACTACCCTATAACTTATACCTAATATCTTAATTCCTACTAAAACCTAAACCCCACAATCTACGCCTACTCTATACTAACAGTCTAGAATAAATACAGCCGTTATATATTAATAGCTCTTATTCAGTATATTACTATATTAAGTATAAGTTAGGTAAGTTGCAAATAGCTTCTACTACTCTATCTGTAAGTATATCTATCTCGTCTAAGGGAAAGGGCATCCCACGCCCTAAAGTCTCTAAGGATAGAGATGGAGATAATAAGATAAATACGGAAGAAATATCTGATGAAGAAGATACTGCAGACAAACTAACCCAGCTCTATATGGAGAACTAACAACTTAGTAGCGACCTAGTTAACTTAGCAAACCTCAGTAAGGCTGCTAATAACTACTATAGTGCCAGATTTAAAGCTATAATCCAGCAGATAGAAACTATAGGTATAGCTGTAAATAATAATACCTCTGTACTTTAGGCTACTATTAGTGTAATAGAATAATAAACTATTAAGCTTAGCTAGAAGTTAGCTAACGCCTAGGTAGAATAAGTATAATAAGCCGAATAAACTAATAGATTTTCAGTTATACTAAATATCCTGAGACTCTATAATATTAGAGAAACTATTAAGTGTTACGGCCTGGCTGCAACCTGCATCAGGCCCCAGGCGCAGCCCCACTTTTCCAGCCTCCCGGAACGGAATATAGTTTAGCTATATATAATCACTCCGTAATTACCTCTAATTACCAGTAATTATAATTACTTATATGGTGATTATGCCCGATTACTATAGTATATAGATAACTGAGTAGTGTATATTCACTATAAGCAGCTATTTAGCTATTAATATAACTTAGTTACCTTAATTACCTTAACTTGCTATATATTACTGTACTTAACTATTACCAGATATAATATTTATTTAGTAAGTAATGCCCTAATCTATCTGCTAATATAAACCTATAGTTTATCTACCAGTAATCTATCTCTTGCCTACTTTATACTATATATATAGCAGTCTAGAGAGTATAACTATTATATATTAATAGCTCTTATTTAAAAAGGTTACTTATATTAACCAGTAAGTAATATCTTATACTATTAAGATATCTAGAACTAACTAAACTCCTACTACCCTAAGTAATATACCTGCATTACCAGCTTATATAGCTCCGGCGAATAATACCAATATAGCAGCTAAAGTTAAGCAGCTATACAATCTGGTCTATATTCTGCAGCAGTAAGTGCAGAATATACTAGTACTAGTTACTAGAAATACTAAATACAACCTAGGGGAAGTAATAAAACTACTACTACTAGAGAAGTTTAATAGAATACCTAGTAATATTATACTCTTTATTATTAGGATAAAAGAATACTTTTAGTAGTATCTATAACAGTTGGTATCTATAGAATTATAACTGCTATTTATAAGCAATCTGATATTTAGTAATATAAAGAATTAGTTTGAATCTATTTTTAAAGATTTCCTTAATAATAATAAAGCCGACTAGAACTAAAATACAGTTAATCTATTTGCAGATTGGGAAAACTTTAAAGTAGCCCTTAAAGATATATTTAGAATAGTTAATAAAGAAAGGCAGACAGCTGCAAAAATTCATATACTTAAATAAATCCACTCTGCTACTGCCTATACTATTACACTCTAATAAGTTGCCTTTAAGTTAGACTAAAAGAATAAGATACTTATAGAAATATTCTACTAAGGACTGAAGGATAAGGTTAAAGATAAGCTCTATAAAGCTGACCGACCTAATACCCTTATAGAATATATTACTATAGCCGTTAAAATCGACAAATAACAGTACGAAAGATATAGGAAGAAGGCTGCAATACGCTAAAGAGGTCGGAATACTCTATATAATCCCTACTACCCTAACTAATAAGGGAATAGTAGAGGATAGAGGGGTGGCCAATAGGGTAACTCTTGTGGAAATACCTCTTAGGGAATATATACTGGACCTATAGAACTTGGAGCCGCATAAAGGCAGCCCTAAGATAAGAAGGATGTTATATACTATAACTGCAATAAGAAGGGATACTTTATATAAGAATACTGCAAGCCTAAGAAAGAATGATAATTCCAACCTGTACCTACTGAATAATAGTTATTAAATACTATCTAGAGATAGAAAGAAATAGAAATAGCGGTATGAATACGAACTATCGCTATAATATGAGGTGTATATAAATACTCTGGCTTAAGCTGGCCTGTATATCTACCCAGCTGAAAGTGATACTTATCCCAAGAAGAAGCAGAAGCACTACATCCAGAAGAACCTACCTTAAAAGCAAACAGGCAGGAAAGATAGATAGAGTGGATATTGGTACTGGAACCCCTAATAATTTAACTATCGGCAGAAATATTAAGAATAATAGCTATAGTATAATGAGAAAAGTAACTAGGAACCTACTAAAGAGGATTACTGAAAGTACCGGACACCTAAAATAACATCCCGAATAGACAGCTAGACGATTACGATATCAGAAATAAATATCCTGACTCTAGTAATAAAGAAAGACTAGACCCCTATATAGAGGAATATATACCCAGCACCCCAGAAGAAATCAGCTAAATAATAATAGAAAAACTATAGTGGGATAAAGTTATACTTAATAAGTAAGGCAACTGACAATAGGAAAATAAGGGAGCTATATACTAATAACTTATAAGGGAATAATAAAATGCCAAACAATATAAACCTATCTATCTTTATATAATAATAAGATATAAAGTAAGAGACTATATAGTGGAACCCAGAGGAGAGTTTAGGGATAACTCTATTCTCCACCTCAGTATGGAAGAATATAACTAGATCTTATGGATTTTATACTACTACCTATAATACTATTACTACTTAAAGAATAAATAGACTTATAACTATTACCCCCTGAGGCTACTAGGAATCCCTATTACCCAACTATATATAAAGTATAATATAGAGTACTATAAAAATACTAATAGATACCCTAAGTACTGTATTATTATTCTGGAAGCTAAGATAACTAGATTTCTATAATAGTATATATAAGGATTATAGGACTCTTAAGACTGCTAATATTAGGAATACTGAATCTATATAAAAATTAAGGTATACCTCTGGCACTAAGTGCGGGAAGAATAGAGATATTTCCCGTAAGAATGAAAATACTTCTAACTAGAGAAACCTAAATATAATGAATTATTTAATAACAATATCCAGCAAAAAGAAATAGAGAAATAGCTAGGGATAACTAGATAACTCCTACTCTAGAAAGAAAACCCTATAACTAATTAAGAGAAGAAACCTACTGTAATATTAAATAAATCAGATAATTATAGGGAATATAAAATAAAGAAAAATTCTCTCTATATATAAAGAACTAAGAAAAAACATATTCCTATCCCTATGCCTGACGATATCTACAAAAAAATATTCGCAATAGATTATATTACTAAGGGATATATAAAGTATACCCAGAAAGGAAAAATTATCTATGAATATATATATAAGATACATAAAGATAGATTTAACTTTTCCCGACAAACTGGCGGATAGGCTGAAGACTGAGAATGGTATAAGGTGGTCTGAATATAGATAAAAAACCATACTCGCCCTCTATAATAGAGCAATAAATAGGCTAAGAGCTAGGAGAAGCAGAACTTCCAGTAAGAGCTCTATATGCTATAGGAAGTATATAAACGGATTGCTTGGAAATCCAGGTATAAATTAAGGGATACTGGTATACTGTACTAGTAGATAGTAGTGCAGAATTTAACTATCTTTACCTAAGAATAATAAATAAGTTAGAGCTACTATAGAAGAATAAATCGAATCTATACTAAGTATAGAATCTTAAAGGAACAAGTTTTAGTTATAATAATAGATATATTATTAGGGAGATTAATTACCTTAAGGTTTTTATAAATAAATATAATAAAGGTATCTCTTTTGATATTATACCCTCGGTATAATATAATTTAGTTTTAGGCTACCTATAGCTATAATAAGTAAACCTACTAATTAATTAGAGGACTGGCTAAATAACCTTTAATAATATTAATAATTATTTCTTCTATAAATAGAATTTAGATAATAATATAAGATCTTAAACTTTAACTGATAATAGCACCAGTAAAGTAATATATAATAATATAATAGATACTTTACTACCTTAAGATACTAGATATAAATACTATAACGCCTAAAATAATAAGATATACTGCACTATTATATAAGTATAAGTATAATTTACTAAGCTTAATAAAGAACTATAAGAAATAAAGAAATATAAGAAAGTAGATAACAGGCTTAAGAATATACCCCCTACTTACTGTATCTATAAGAAGCTATTTGCTGAAGAGATGGAAATAGGTCTACCCCAGTATAGTTAATAGGACTATAAGATAGTACTTAAAGATAGAATTACAGCTAAATTCTATAAGATTTATAACTTAATAAAGTTTAACTCTATATATTAAAAGAATACCTTAAAGATATATTAAAAAAGGGATTTATCAGAATATTAAAGTCCTCTGCAGAATATCTAGTTATATTCGTCCTAAAGAAAAACAGAAAACTGCAATTAGTTATAAACTACTAATAGCTTAATAATATTACTATTAAGAACTGAATACTATTGCTACTTATTAATAAACTGAAAGATTGACTATATAGTAAAAAGTAGTTTACAGCCCTCAACCTTAAGGGAGCTTATAACCTTATCTGTATTAAACCTAAAGATAAATAGAAGACTGCTTTCCGGATAAAATACAGACTTTTTGAATATCTAGTTATACCTTTTAGACTTATTAATATACTGACGACCTTCTAATAGATAATTACCAATATACTATAGGAATATCTTAATATCTTTATTATATATTACCTTAATAATATCCTTATCTTCTTTAATATAGAAGAAGAATATACAGAATATATCTATATAGTACTTAAGAAACTACAGAATATAAACCTCCTTATTAAACCAGAGAAGAGTAAGTTCTATATAGATAAAGTAGACTTCCTTAGATATACTATCTGTCTAAATGAGATCTATATAAATTAAAAGAAAATTAAAGCTATTAAAGATTAGCTAAAACCTATAATAGTTAAAGAAGTATAGAGCTTCCTAGGATTTACTAACTACTACTAAAAGTTTATTTGTAATTTTAAAAGTATTAGATACGCCCTTATAGAACTTATAAAAAAAGAAGTAAATTTCAGATAGAATACTAAAGTATAGAAGGCTTTTAATAATATCAAAAAGGCAATTCTCAGCAAATCAGTCTTAATTATATTTAACTCCAATAAAGAAGTTAAGCTGGAAATAGACTCCTCTAATTTTAGTCTAGAATCCCAAATAGAATAAAGAGATATCAATAGGAAATTATATCTAATTGCCTTCTACTTATACAAACTCCATAGAGTAGAGCTTAACTACTCTATCTATAATAAAGAATTTCTTACAATAGTTAACTTATTTAAAGAATTCTAATACTACCTCTTAGGAAGTAAGTATAAGATTAAAGTCTATACTGACTATAAGAATATCTTATACTTTGTAACTACTTAAGAGTTTAGTAGTAGATAACTCTATTATATAGAATACCTATTGGAATTTAACTATATTATTATCTATAAGAAAGGATTAAAGAATAGTAGAGTAGATACTATCAGCTAATAACCCAATTTCAATATTAATATTACTAAGGAAAATAAATAACTCCTTAAGCTGACTCCAGAAGGATATCTTAAGTAGAGATATATTGCTAATATCTATAAGTATAAGGAAAAATAGTATAATATAAATAAAATACCCAGTAAAGAATAGTAAATAAAAATCCATAAGGAATACCTATTCTATAATAATAATAATAAAGTATTTCCTAATAAATTTAACTATAACTATAGGATACTAATATACTATAAATAGGTATTTATACCTTAGAAACTAGTATTTAGTTTTCTGAAGAATAGAATAAAATACTACTAAAGTAAGAGGCTTATAAAAAGCTAAGTCTATAAATAATTTTATTGTAACTATATAATACCCAAAAATAATAACTATCTATAGATAGTATGCCTAGAGTGCAATAAGAAACTCAGAATAGTATATAAAGACCTACTAAAGACCCTAAATGAGGAATGGCAAAATAAGATATAATAGTACTATTGCTATAAGAATAATAATAATACTATTTACCCCTATAAGTATAACTACCAATATAGAATATCTATCTATAAGAAATAAGCCTTTATACCCCCAAAATGTATACCTGAATTCAGCAGGGAATATATAAAGAACTACTAGAAATAAGAACTTATATTTAACTAAGTATATACTAGGTTTTATTAGAGATTTATTACCAACCCAGCAGACTTTAGATAATATAATATCTATAAGAAAAGAGAAATAGAATCTTAATAGCCTCTAGAACTAATAAAAAAAGTACAATTTATCAATAAGCTTAACAGAAGAATACTTACAGCAATATATACAGTGAAACTAGATAACTTACTGCTAAAAGAAATCTAGGAGTATAATAATATACTACCTAAGGAAGAATAAATAGAATGATTATAGGTTCCTAAAGAACTACAATAATAACTAGTATGGGAAGTTTATAAATACTCTATATATAGATATTAGGGTATTAATAGAACCCTTAAGAGGCTTAGAATAATATACTTATTCCCCTAAATAAAGAAAGCTATTTTAGATACTATTAAAGGATATAATCTATATAAAAAGTTAAAATTACTATAATATAAGCCTTATAGACAGTTATAACTACTACCAGTAGTATAATAACCTTAGGAATTTATTACTATAGACTATATTACTAAGCTTCTGCTATCTAAAGATTTAATAACTAGAGTACTCTATAATAGTATATTTATTATTATAGATAGACTTATAAAATTCTTATACTTCCTACTCTACTAAGAGTCTACTAATATAGAATAACTTTCTTATATATTTTTAAGAAATATCGTCAGTATATACAGATTGCCAATAGAAATTATATCCAATAGAGGAATAATATTTATATTTAAATTCTGACAAGGACTAATAGTTCAAATAGGATTAAACTATAAGCTTATAACAGCTTGGAGACTATAAGTGGATAGATAAACGGAAAGACTTAACCAGATAGTTAAATAGTACCTACAGTGCTACATTAACTATAAATAAGATAATTAGGTCTAGAAGCTGCCTATAGTGCAACTGGCCTATAATATATCCACCTTAGGAATAATAAAGCTTATACCAGCTTATACTAACTTTAGATTTACCCCTAATGCCTATAGATTATTATAAGAAGGACCCTTAAATATAAAGGCAATTCTTAGTACTGACTAACTATAATAGCTATATAAAGAAATATAAATAGAACTGGAGTTTATATATAAATAAATAAAAAAATATTATAATAAGAAAAGATTAAAGAGATTAATCTTCCAGGAGGGAGATATAGTCTATCTTATAATAAAAAATATTATAATAAAAAGGCTGAATAATAAATTGGATTTTAAATTTATTGGACCTTATAAAATATTGGAAAAAATCTCAGAAAATAACTATAAGCTGGACTTACTACTAAAGGTTAAGCTCTATCTAATCTTTTATATTTTATTACTTAAATTAGCAGTAGATACTATTTATATTAAAATATAGAATAATAATTAAAAAATAGAAGTTAAGAATAACCAGGAATTTATAGTTAAAACAATCCTTAATATAAAAAGAGAAAATAATAAAATAAAATATCTTATAAGATAGAAAAACTGCAACCTATTAAAAGATATATAGAAACCCTATAAATACCTTATATATTATTAAGCTAAGCTAAAAGACTTCCTTAAATAAAAAAGTACCCCAGGAAATATATATTAGAATAGATTCTAGAATCCTTACCTACTACCAGAGGGAATTAGAGGAGTCCCCTCAGACTCTACGGGAAGGATAAAGTTACTAAGCCCCAAGGAATCCCACAGGCTAGCCTGAGCCTCCGCAGAATAGTCCCAAAAGGAGCTATCCAGATAGGCTACCTCCTCGGCGGATACCTTATTTTACTCAGCCTCCTCCAATTCGTCTAAGGATTAAAGCCTGTAATATACTATTTCCTCGCCCTTCAATTTCAGTGCGTACTTCTGGCGATAAAGATACGCTAAATAGTTTAGTGCTTTGTTTAGAGTAACCTGCACCGCTATTATTTGCTCCTCAGCCTTTTCCTCCTTTTGCTCTAAACGATTAGACTTAGTATTTATTCAGTTTACTACCTATAAGTTAGTATATAAAGAATACTATAATAAGAAAATTATATATACGCCCTAATGGAAATATTAGAACTATTATAGGAACAACTCTATTGGGTATATTTACTACAGTAAGATAATTTCTTAATTATTTTGCAGGATAAACCCCACTTAGAATAAAAAGAATACAGTATAATATAATAACTAATAGTCTGGATGGTATGGAAAAGGGCAGTACGATATTAAGCAGTACGACTGGATATACTATCAGTTTATTTATAATAATTAAGGAGTAAGTTGGGCCTATTGGGAATAGGACTAATAGATAGATAATGAAACTATAGAATCTTGGGATAAAATTTATTGGAGGGGAGATATTGTATTACGGCCTGGCTGCGATCTGTATTAGGCTCTAAGTGCAGCCCCACTTTTCCAGCCTTCCGGAATGGAATATAGTTTAGCTATATATAATCACTCCGTAATTACCTCTAATCACTAGTGATTATAATTACTTATATAGTAATTACGCCTGATTACTATAGTATATAGACGACTAAGTAGTATATATTTACTATAAGTAGCTACTCAGCTATTAATATAACTTAGTTACCTTAATTACCTTAACTTACTATATATTACTGTACTTAATTATTACCAGATATAATATTTACCCAGTAAGTAACGCCCTAATCTATCTGCTAATATAAACCTACAGTTTATCCACCAGCAACTCATCTCTTGCCTACCCTATACTATGTATATAGCAGTCTAGAGAGCACAACTGTTATATTAAGCTTTAATAACTAAGAGAGTTTAATAGAAACCCTAAGGAGCTTACTGAATATCTTACTGAACTTAAGTTATTCTATATATACTATCTAACTGCTTTTGGTAATAACTAATTAAAGGTATAATATACTATAGAACTTCTAAAAGGTAATACTAAAGATAGTATAGTATTAATCCTTAAAGATTTTATAGAAAAAGTACTAAAAAAATATAAACTAAAAATAACTATTCTATTTAATAGCTTTAAGATATATAAGTAGCTTCTATATAATACCTATAGAGAATAGGATAAGAAGTATAACGCCCTTATTACTATCTGTAAATTCTATTAATATAAAGCAGTATTAGAGTATCTTATAAAGTACTAATATCTCTCTGCTAAACTTAACTTAATAGAAGAAAATATAATTAATAGCTTCTATAAAGAATTAAAGGATAAAGTAAAAGATAAGATTTATAAAATCCTTAACCTACCTATAGACTTTAATTTATATATCTATTAATATATTATAATTAATAACTGACTATTTAAATAATATATAGAAAAAAAAAAAAAAAGAAAATACTAACAATTAGAAAAAGAAAAACTATAACTCTAATAGCAGTAAGAAATAATAAGAAAATACCTCCTATAGAATAGCAGCTAGACCTATAGAATTAGGCACTATATAATAAGACTATTTATAAATCCAGTATTAAAATTACAGAAAGAAAGGCTATTTCAAAAGTAAATACTAAGGCCCTAAAACTAACTAAAAATATAAACCTATACCAGAAGGTAACTATAAGATTCACTTTACTGATAAGGATAAAGATATATAGACTGCAATCTTTACAACTTAAACTATTACTATAACCTAAAGTAGATTCAATAGATATTTTAACAAAGCAGCTAAAAATAATATTAACTGGAAAATAGAGTATCTAAATAAGTACCCCTTAATAACACTCCAAGCAGTACTAAAACTTAAAACCAGAATAAAAGAAGAAATCAGAATAAAGAATAACACCACCTGAAAAAAGAAAATAGAAAACAAAACCCCAGAATAATAGAAAGAGTAACTGCTAAAATAATAAGCTAGTGCAAAAGTATAATAAGAGAAGCTAAACCAGGGAATTAATACTATATAGAAACCTATCCCTATAAGCAGATAAAAAATCCCCCTGAAACTACCTAATAATATACAGCTATTATAAACTATTGCTATAGTCCGACAAAACAAAGATATATAATAACCTACAGTTAAAGTAGAGATATATATCCCCAACAGACAACCCAAACTAGCTATACTGCCTCTAATAATATAGGAATATAGAGTAAAAATCTCCAGAATATAGAAGAAAAACAATAAGCTATAATAATACTTCTATACCAGAAAAGAAGAAAAGCTCTAGATCTACGCCGGATAAGAAGTATAATAAGCAAGAAAAATAGAACTTCCAGTAAATAATAAAGATATTATCTTACCAGCCGATAAGTACCCTAAAACGGAGGATAAATACTACTGTAAAGAAGTAAGCCACTCTAAAGATTTATATTAAAGCCCCCAGATAAGTTAAGAATACCACTAGAAAGAAGATGTATATAGAATCTGTATGTAGAAGAACCCTATAGAAATATATAACAACCTCACCAATAAAAGATAAGCCCCCAATAAGGACGCCCCCATCTATATCTACACCTATAATAGATATTTAGGATATAACCCCCTAAATATTACTGTAATAAAAAGGCCGGATAATAACCCTAGAGTCTCTATTTATAACTGACAATATAAAGAGATCTTATAGGCGTTATATATTACCTATACCTGCTAAATATATAAGAAAAAAAAGATTTACTATAACTATTACCTGATATATACAGGTAACAAATCTATCTAAAAACCCTACTTACAGAAAGAACTTAAGTACTTCTATATTATAATATAGTACAGCAGAATAGAAGTTATATAACTAGATAATAAGGAAAATTTATTCCCGTTAAGTTGCCTAACATTAGATGCCACCCTTAGTAATTATAAAATAGAAGAATATTATATATATAAATAAGAAAAACTACAGGAATAGCATACTGTAGAATATAAACGAAAAATATAATATATTGCGACTAAAGCACTAAGGTGCAATATAAAGGACTATAAGGACTATAAGTAGGAAATCTAAGATAAATTCTAATATATTAAGTATATAGTAATAAGAAACTATAAGTTTAATAACCACTAAGGAACCAGCAGCCTTAATAGAGCCTAGAAAAATAAAATGGAAGATTGAAAATAAAGAGGTATAAGCCCGGACTGTAAAAATAAAGAATATACTAGATCCACCTAATTTTACTTAGCAAGAAATACAATAATCTATATACTGCCTAAATACCTAAAGTATAGAATTAAGGTATAAGAAATCAATTAGTATATCAGATAAATATATACAGAAGGATTTAACTTCTATAATAGAACCAGAGATAATAAAAATAACTAAGTATAATACTAATAACTCTAAGGATTAGGAAAAGATCTATACTATTTATAGAAGAGCAGCAGATAAGTAAAAAGGAAAAGATACCCTCTAGTAAGGCTCTATATATAATATAGAATATAGAAAAATAAAGAACCTTAGAAATAAAGATATAAATTAAGGGAGTATAGCTTAATATATTAGTAGATAGCAGAGTAGAGCGGGAGTATATTAACCTATAAGTAGTTAATAATCTGCAGCTGCTATAGAAGGATAAAAGGAATTTCTATCTGATTATAAACCTTAAAGGAAGCCCCTTTACTTATAACAGCGGAATTATAAACTGAAAGGTTAATTACCTTAAGGTTTTTATTAAAGAAGCAAACTAAGGAATTAGCTTTAATATTATATTAATAGAATATTATAATATTATTCTTAGGTATCTATAGTTATAGAAATACAACCTATATTTAAACTGGAGGACTGGCTAAATATAAATTAACTATAATAATATACTCTTTAGTAATAATAAAAGTAACTTAAATAAAAGATCTTAATATTCTATCTCTAATAATAAGAATAAATATAATAGTAGAAATATAATAGATACTTTATAACCCCTAAAGGGAATATAATATAAATATCAGAAAGATAAATACTGCTAGCTCTAAAGGACTATTAGATATATTAAGTAATAGTTTATATAGATAAATAAAGACCTTAAGGAGTATAAGAAACTGCCTGAAAAAGAGTAACTTAAGAATATACCAGTATAGTATAGAGTATACTAAAAACTCTTTACTGAAGAACTTAAGATAGAACTACTAGAATTTAGTTAATAGGACTATAAAATTATACTAAAGGATAGAATAATACCTATATTCTACTAGATTTTCAACCTAAATATTATATAGCTTAAAATACTTAGAGAATATATTAAAGATATACTTAAGAAAGAATATATTAGGATTTCTAAGTTATCAGTAGGATACCCTATTATATTTATTTCTAAAAAGAATAGTAAACTCAGACTTATTATAGACTACTAAAGGCTAAATAATATCACAATTAAGAATAAAACCCTATTACCTCTTATTATAGAGCTTAAAGACTGACTCTACAGTAAGAAGGTATTTATAGCTCTAGACCTAAAAGGAGTATATAACCTTATCTATATTAAAGAAGGATATAAGTAGAAAACTGTATTTTAAATAAAATTTAAACTTTATAAATATCTTATTATGCCCTTTAGACTTATAAATATACTGATAATATTCTAGTGAATAATTAATAATATACTCTAAAAGTATCTTAATATCTTTATTATATACTATCTGGACGATATTCTTATTTTCTCTAACTCTAAAGAAGAATATACAGAATATATCTATATAGTACTAAGAGTACTTTAAGATATAAAACTTTTAGTTAAACTTAAGAAAAGCCACTTCTATATACTAGAGGTTAAATTCCTTGGATATATAATTTCTTATAATTAGATTAAGATAGATCTAAAGAAAATTATAGCAGTTAAGAACTGGCTTTAACTTATAAACCTTAAGGAAGTATAATCCTTCTTAAGCTTTACTAATTACTATAGGCACTTCCTTAAGGATTTTAGCAGTTACACTACCCCCCTAATATAATTTATAAAAAAAGAAGAAGAATTCTAATAGGATACTGCTGCAGAAAAAGTATTTAATACTATAAGAGACTTAATCCTTAGTAAACCCATTTTAATAATATTTAACCCAGAATAAGAAATCAAGCTTAAGACTGACTTATCAGACTTTATATAAGAAGCTTAAATTGAATAATAAGATAATAATAGCCTGCTACACCCTATTACCTTCTTCTCTTATAAAATATATAGTACTAAACTTAATTACTCTATCTATAATAAAGAGTTCCTTATAATTATTAATATATTTAAGGAATTTTAATACTACCTCCTAGGCAGTAAATACCAAATTAAGGTATTTACTAACTATAAAAATATCTTACACTTTACTATAACCTAGTAACTTAATGGATAATAGCTTAGATATACTAAATACCTCTTTAAATTTAACTATATTATTATCTATATTAAAAAAACTAAAAATAGATAAGTAGATACTATTAGTTAACAACCTAACTTTAATACTAATAAATCTATTACCTAAAAATAACTTCTTATTAAGATACCTAAGGGATATCTTAAATAGAAGTTTATTATAAGGATAGCCTAAAAAAGAATCCCCTAAGAATTAATAAAGCTTCTAATAAAACCTAAATAAAGCTTTAATAACTGGATATATAATATCCACTCCAGACTATAGGAAATTAAGTGGTATAACAGCAAAATTATGCCTATTAAATTATAATAGTTATATACAATATCCTACTACTATAGAGGGAATTACTATAGAAACCCCTAGATGTTAGTAAGAAAGCTTAATTAGTATTTCTATAGAGATATTACAGATATATATATAAGCTATATAGGTATATATAAGAAATACCTATAATACCTTATTAATAAATACATATGCAAATACAAGGAAATATAGCAATATAAGAATTACAAGCCATAATAATTAAGAAGTATTAGAAGTATTCTTATAATATAACTAAATAACCTGCTATACCAGTAGATCTAGAAGTTTAATAATAAACTACCCCCAGAAGAATAAAGTAAAAAGCTCTAAGTGCCTAAAGGACTGCAGCTATAACTAATTAAGGAGGTCTATAAATACCCCTTATATAGATATCAAGAAGTTAATAAAACCTTTAAATAAGTCAGAATAATATATTAATTTCCTAAGATAAAAAGAATAATTAAAGATACTATTAAATAATACAATTTATATAATAAAACTACAACTTAACATTATAAACTATATAGAGAATTATAACCCCTACTAGTTGCTAAGTAACCTTAGGACTCTATTACTATGGATTTTATTATGAAATTACCTCTATCTAGAGATCTAGCTATAGATACCTTCTACAATAGTATTCTTGTTATTATAGACAGATTTATAAAATTTTCCTATTTTATACTATACCAGAAATCGACTGATATAAAACAGTTTGCCTATATCTTCCTAAGGAATATTATCAGTATTTATAGACTCCTCTTAAAAATCCTTTCTAATAGAGGACTACTATTTACTTTTAAGTTTTAATAAGTACTAATATTATATATAGAATTAAACTACTAACTTACTATAGCTTAATATTCTTTAGTAAATAGCTAAATAGAAAGATTAAATTAAGTACTGAAATAATATCTTTACTGCTATATTAACTATAAATAAAATAATTAGATTAAGAAGCTTCTAACTATACAGCTAAGCTGCAATACCACAAAATATAAAAGTATAAAGATTACCCCAGCCTATACCAACTTTAAATTTAATACCGATACTTACCGAACCAGTTAAGAAGAATCTATTAACCTAAAAGTAATTCTTATAACTGAATAGCTAAAGAACTTATATAAAGAAATAAAAACTGAACTTAAATTTATTAAAAACCAAATAAAAAAATACTATAACTTAAAATAGATAAAGGGACTATTCTTTTTAAAGGGAGATATAGTCTATCTATTTACAAAAAACCTACAAATAAAATAAATAAATAAAAAACTGAACTATAAATATATCAGCCCCTTTAAAATTACAGAAAAAATATTAAAAAATAACTATAAATTAAACCTACTACTAAAAGTTAGAATCCACCCTATCTTCTATATCTTACTTC
Organism: Ilyonectria destructans; assembly: GCA_020740775.1. Classification (NCBI taxonomy): domain Eukaryota; kingdom Fungi; phylum Ascomycota; class Sordariomycetes; order Hypocreales; family Nectriaceae; genus Ilyonectria; species Ilyonectria destructans. The sequence continues at coordinate 276,139 of JAHEWK010000033.1, forward strand.
TTAAGATAGCAAAAGACACTATTTAGGTTAATACCAACAAGCAGCTTAAGACTGAAGTTAAAGGACCTAAGGAATATAAAGTTAAGAAAATCCTTAATAAGAAATAAATTAATAGATAAATATATTATCTTATTAAATAGAAAAACTACCCTAAGAGTAATAACTAGTAGAAACTAGCTAAAAACCTCACCTATATATAATATCTCCTAAAGGACTTCTAATAATACCACTAAAAGGAAATAAAGTATTAAAATTAATAGAACTTCAGTTAATAATATTAATATAAACTAAAGACTGAAGATTAATAGTAGCCTTATATTCCACCTACTCTAATAACTCTAACTCCTCTAAAAACTTAAGACTATAACAGGTTATCTTATAACCTCTAGTAACTAAAGATTAATACTAGCAATAAGTATATTCTAGAAGGTTTAAAGATTAGTTAAATTCAGCTTAAGCAGCTTAAAGAGCAGCCTGCTTCTTAAGGAACTCCTCCTCTAGACTCAATTTCTTATTACCTAGGCACTTTACTTTAAAGATAACCTAAGTTACTACTCTTATTTTAGTAAGAAAATATAAAAATAAACTAAAAAAGGAAACTTATATAAGTTCAGAGGAATACCAGTTATATTACAAGAGTAACCCTTATTAATATAGAAACCATACTTCTTAGAATTACTATCCAGTATCTTATATATATATCTATTAGCAATATATTATAAATAAGGCATTACCTTAAAGCTAAACTTCTTAATAGCTATAGCCAGAACCAGTATATTAGCAGAAGAAATAGAAACCTAAAGACCCTTAGTAGAAGCAATTTAAATTAGTTTGCTTACTGTTAACTTAAGAATATTATAGAATTTAGAAGGATGCTTTGAAATTTAACTGAATATTCTATCAGTATATCGAAATATTTAAAGAAATAGATTAGGGATATACTAATAAGTATAGAAGAAACAGTCTTAAAGATAGCTATAGAGATATAACTAACAGAAGGGGAGATATTATATTACAGCCCGAGTTAGAACTAAATAGTTACAACCGGCAGAATTATAATATACCTACTTTTTTATATAATACTAAGATCCCGAACTTACCCCATATAAATAAGCCAGAATACCCAACTTACTTACCTATAATAAGCTATAAGATTAGACTCACTCTTACTCAGTAAGCCCACCAGTATAGCTATAGTATATAAGTATACTTATTTAGTATATTTATAGAAGATAGCCTTACCAGCTATTAATATAATTTAGTTATCTAGCTTACTGTACTAACTATATATTACCAGATATAATACTATTACTTTACTATATTACCCTATTTGCAGTAACCACCCTATAACTTATACCTAACGTCCTGATCCCTACTAGAACCTAAACCCCACAATTTGCGCCTACCCTGTACCGACAGTTCAGAATAAGTACGGCCGTTATAAGAAATATAAGAAGCAGTAGGATTAGATTAATAGCCTAAAGAAATAAATAATAGAAATAGTAGCTATAGATTTAATAGATAGCTTTTTCTTTTTTTAATAGAATTTTAGAAATTAATATATTAACCTAAAAAAAAGTATTAGGGTATTTTAAACCTAATAGTAAAATAAAGCTAAAATAAAATATCAGACTGCTTTAGCTACTATATCTAAGATTATTAAGGATTTTCCTTACTAGCTAATAGACTGAAAATAAACTATATATTAAGCTTAGACTCTAAAGATAGAGGGCCTAAATAATCTAAATATCTAATTTAAGAACCTTAATAAGGTTATTAAGCTGGCTATTAAATATTTAATTACTACCTATTATAGAATCTATTAGAAGGAGCTAGAATTAAAATCCCTATTAATTTAAGAAGTTATTAAGGCTCTATAGAAAGAAGCTATTTAGTATAGTTTATAATAGCTAGCTAAGGCCCCTAAAGCTTTAGGTCGAATTAATAAAGAAGTCTTTAGACTGATCTATAATAAGAAACCTAATTAAGCTGACTAACTGAATTAGAGATAGTAACTAAATAAGAAAAGTTAGCAGGCTGAATTATTTAAATCTGCTAAATTTATCTAGTTAAAATAGAATAAAAAATATAAGTCTAATTAATTAAATTCTAAGGTAAAAAAGACTAAATATAAATAAGATTAAAATTAAGAAAATAATAGTTCTATTTGTAAACTCTATAGTAGTAATTAGTATACCTAGGTAAAATACTACTATATCTTTCTATTTAAAGCCTCAATCTAATTTAAATTTAAACCTCTTATTTAAAATACTATTAAATACTAACTTTCCCTATTTAAGTAAAAGAATAAGCTTAAAGCCCTTAAAGAAGCTACCAGACTAACTAAGTTAAATTAATTAGGTTGGAAAGTTAGCTGCTATAGTAATTTAATAATATTAATTAGAGCGGCCTTTTTAGTATTAAGATATCCCCTATAGAAGTTAGCTATTCTAAACTCTAAGACTATAATCTATATCTTTAATAAGATCTACTGGTTTTTAGAATATCAGCCTGCTAGAGCTAATAATATCCTTATTACTAAAGAATATAAAGTTCTAATCTAAAGATATAGCTAAGTTAATATTATAATTAAGAGACTTAAGAGCCCTAAGGTTATTACTTTATTTAATATAGCCTACTACTCTAACTTCCCTTATAACTTAATATCCCTATAGAGGCTGCTATATTAAAGCTATTAGTAGGATATATACTCAGACTGTAACTATTTAAGGTCTTTAGACAGTCTAATTAGATACTTTTTATTTAATTACTATAACTAATTTATCCTAGAATATATTGTAACAGGCAATTGGGACCGCTTAGGCTAGCTGGTTGCTAGCAGAGGTACCCAAGGAGGGTCTGAATGAGATTAAAAGGGAAGGTTGGGGACGGCACAGAAAGAGATATAGATTTTCACTTCTTTAGAGATTCTTCCTAAAAATTAAAGAGGCCGTAAGAACTCAAGATAGCTAGAGAGTCTATTAAATTGTTACCTTTATTTTTAAGAGATTTATTTAAGTCTATTTTGACCGTCACTACTTTCCTTATCCAACCTCTATCTTTAACACCCCTTAGATATCGGGCCGCTGCAGACTCTATTGAAGCCTTACCAGCAGAATTTCCTACAACCGACCCGAGATCCTATCTAATAAGATACTTCCCTATTAGGAGATATAAGCCTCAGATCCATCCAACCTTATATATATAGTCTGGTGCAGCTTCAGGCTGACTATTTAAGATACCTATATAACGATCTTCTGTGCACCTCCCCTAGGGTAAGTTAACGAGTTGGGTGTTATTCTCGTCTCTTTCTGCTGCTAAATTTAGAGTTTACGGTGGGGCGGCTAATTAATTAATCCTGCTTGTTAGGAGTGATTAATTGATGCACTTCTACGCTGTAAGCCGCCAGACTTAAGAAGAGCGGAAGGAAAGGGAAAGGAAAAGATAGAGGATTGAGACCTCCTCGAGATTTCTATAAGCTAGAGAAAGTCCCCTATTAATCCAGTTGAGGAGTAAGGATTCCTATCTAAGATATCTGCCGTTAAAGGAGATATCTGCGATAAGTTAAGCTCCAAGCTATACTGTCTACTACTGCTCTAACTCTTCAGCTTTAAGGGCTGGACTGAAAAAGCAAGTATAAATAGCTTAGAAAGTATCTTATAGAATAATATCTTTAGATAATTATTTCTATAGGAAGCCTATTTAAGGCCCAGACTGCCAGTTCTACTCAGTAAGCTATCAGCTAAATAAGACGGTATAGGGGATAGTAGGATAGAAAGGTATTGCCGTAATAATTATAATATAGTATCTTATGAAAGACTAAGGGCTAGTTTTGCTAGCTTTAGTATTAATTAGCAGTATTAAGACCCTAAAGCTTATAGGGATAGCTATAAGAGAAGGGGTTTTAACCCTAAAATTAATAAAAAGAATAAGCTGTAATAAGAGTAGAAAGCAGGAAGAGAGTTATCTTAATAACAATTACTCTATAAAGAGAGATTCTGCCAGAAAATATAGAAGGGAGCTAAATAAAGACCTTAATTATTAGTTAAAATCCCCCTTTATTATTCCTGGCCTATTTTTAAGAGATTTTTATAATTATTATAACTCTTATCTATTAAAAGTAGATACTTAACTCTTCTTTTAGTTTTCTTTATTTTTTATTTACTATTTTCTTATAGCTACTTAATTCTCTATATAAAAGAGATACCTTTACAGTTAAGTATTTATTTTAGTGTAGTTAGTTAAGACTATATTAAAAGAGAAGTATTATTCTCTAAGAGACTAAGATTTTCCTGATTTTACCTGTAATTCTAATACTACTATAAAGGTAAGAAGAAGAAAGAGGAAGAAGAAAGTATCTAATTTAATACTTATAAATATAACTAGCTACTTTCCAAGCTACTATAGCAAATAGACTTAATTACTATTAGCCCTCCTCCTTAGTAGTATAGAGTTATTTTTATAAGATTAAACTCTGCTAAAATTAAGCCTCTAAACCAGAATAAATCTATATAATAAAGACTTTATTAAGACTGATACAGATAGTAAATTGGGGTTTCTTATCTCTATCTATATATTTAAATACAAATTTAAAGAGACTAATATTACCAGCTTCCTTTAGCTATTTAAGAATTATATTAAAGGTAGGGTATATACTAATAAGCAGAAAAAGCTACTTATAGTCTATTTTTCCTATAAAGATATTAAGTTAAGAGTAAAAAAAGCCTATATTTATAATACTTAGAAGGAAGTTAAAATAAAGCTCTAAAAGAACTTTAAGAATAGCAATAAAGAATAATAGCTCTAACCCCTTAAAAAGATCCTAAGAATAAATACCCAGTCTATAAGGAAGGTAAGTAATACTAAGATACTTAACTAGCTTAAGACCTATAGGGAGCTATATAAAGCTCTCCAGAATGGAGGGAAGTTTAAGAAAGGGAATTCCTACTCTATTTTCTATATTCTCCCCTAGAAGGTTATTATTTAGGTATACTAATAGAAGAATATTACTATTAATAAGATATAAGCCAAAACCTATAATAATATAGTTAATCTTATAATATCCTTACTTAAATAGAACCAGTCTTATAAGAACCTAATTAAGAAGCCTTAAGAGAGAGAATTTATATTAGAAGAGAGGCTATTAAAGAAGAATATAGAATATTCCTTTTAACTACTAAGTAAGCTAAAGACTGACCCTACTATTAAATTCCTTACCAAGCTAGTTTAAAACTTAAGTATCAATATCACCAAATAGTAAGAAAACCTAAAAGCTAGATTAGAGGCTATAATTCAGAACGCTATAGATAAGTAGAAGTACTTTAACCAGACTTATAATAACTATATTCCTGCGCCTAAGGGACCCTATATAGATAACCAGAACTTTATTATTAACGCTAGCTACAGTTAGAGGCAGATTAAATACTTCTACTGCTATATTGCTAGTTATTTCCCCAACTAGTGCTATAAGCTATAGCAGGACTGAGATACTGGCTACTATAATTTCGACTTGGAAGCTGGAATAGCCTGGGTAGGTTAAAGAGAAGCAGATAACCCTTTAAAGTTAATCTGAAAGATAGAACTTCTTAGTGGCATTAAGAAGTTAGTTATAACGTAAATAAGGAAGTTTCTAAAGTCCCCTGCTGCCTATTTCCTAGACGGAATAATATCAGGCTTTGCAATCTAAAACTGGACTTCTAATCAGAAAGAATATAACCTAATTACAGACTTCATAAAGAGGAATCAAAACCCGATATTTAAAGATCTAGTTATTAGAAGGATTAGTAGCAGAACTAGACAGTCAATTAACAGCTAAAATAATAAGCCTATTGCTAAGGCTAATATTATCTTAATTGATAATAATAGTGCCTGGGAGTCTCCTATAATTCTAAATAATAATATCACCTTTAATACAGTTATTAACAAAAGGGCTAGAGTAGAGGAGCTGCCTGAAGAAGCTAAAAGAGATTGCCCGATCCCTCTTATAACTACACTAAGGATCCTTCAGCCGACTAAACCTAAGGACTGGAAGCTGGTAGAAGCTATCGCCGAGGATAATACCAGTAGAGACACCCGCCTGACCACTTTAATTGAAAATAGGGCCTCTCTGAAGCAGAAGGTCCTAAGTATGAAGATCAATATCTCGATCCCTCAGATAATCTAATACAACCCGGAGTTTGGCCGTTTAATAGCGAAGGAATTAATCAACCTAGCTGAAGGTATTACCGACACCGTCTGGCTAGCTGCAGCTCCTTCCTATAAGAAGAGGTTGCCTGGAGACGTTAAAATAAACCTTATTAAGGGACGGGAGGGACTGGAGCTTGTAGTACGGAATGTTCTGCCTTTTGCTGATACTTACTATAATAATCTGGCCTGATAATATGGAGTTCTTACTGTTGCGATTGGATAAGATAAATTGCCTCTAATGCCTTAGGTTAACTTTCTTCTTATTCCAGAAGACTATCTTATAATAGATAATAAAGTCATAAAGAAGGTCTCTTATAGAAAAGGAAGGGAAGGGTCTGACTGGAAAGTACCTAATGAGATAATAATAAGAGTCTGTATAAGTTTTATTCAGAATATAGACTTAAGACTGTAGTTAATATACTAAGACCTCTTAAGGCTTCAGGTAAGACTTAGGTATCTAGATGGTTATACCTAGGAGGCTATTTTAGATACAGGCGCTAAAGGCAATATTATTTCCGACTATATCGTTAAGACCAGCAAGCTTCTATTTAAGCCTAGCTCTACTAAAACTATATTCTTCTCGAAAGACTCTATCTCTATAGCTGGAGTTATTAGCACTAAAGTCTATTTGGGCAATATCTTTATTAAATAATAGATATATATAGCCCCAGCCTCAGCTGTATCTATCCCCTTTATCCTAGGGATGCCTTTTATTTAAAGTATAAAGATTACTTTTAACTATAGCTCTATCCCTAAAGAGATAATAATAAGCTGTAAGTTGGGCACTATTAACTTAATATTACCTATTGCGGGGGGTATATAAAGAGTTACCCTAGTTGCTAATAATAAAGTATTAGGGCAGTTACTATAAGTATACTAAAACCCTTTAAACTGGCTATTAATAATGTTTATAGTTTAAAGAAAGATAATATTGAGTATCTTATTAGATATATTAATAAAAAGACAGTATAGAAAGTCTTTAAGATTATTCTTAAAGACTAAATAAAAGAGAACAATCCGATACAGCCTAAAGTTAAGAAAATACATACTCAGAATAGCGGCTAAAAGGATATAATAGTTCGGGTTAATATAATATATAAAAGGAAGGCAGAAAAGATCTAGCCTAGGGATAATATCCCTTCTAATAGATCTACACCTAAAGGAGACTTATACTGATAAGATAAGAGATAGAATAAGGTTAAAGGGAATCTAAAAAAGGACTTACTCTATTCTAACTATATTACCCCTAAGTTCTTAAAGATTAAGAAAGAATTAAGGCTTTTTAATAAGAGGCTGAATAATCTGATAGAATAGATAAAGAATACCCTTAATAATACAGAGAGGGAAATCTTCTGTTAAATTATCTTTAATTAAAAAGAAGCTCTAGCCTGAACCTTTAAGGAGAAAGAGGAGCTTAACTCTAGAATTACTCCTCTATAGGTTATTAAGATTACCCCCTATTCTATTTAGCAGTATAGTAATATAGTGATCCTATATAGAATTAAAGCTAAGGTTATTAAGCTGCTAAAGAAAAGACTGAAGAATAAGATTATTAAAGAAAGTTATACTTTCTATAGGAACTGGTAGATACTTATAGCTAAGAAAGATAGAGGCCTATACCTTATTAACTTAGCTAAGAAGTATAATACCTATATTATTAGGGATGGAATAATTCTGCTAGAAATAGAGGACTTTTCTGCTGAATTTGGAATATATCTTATTCTTTTAGTTCTTAACTTCTTTTCCGGTTATAATTAGATTAAACTGGATATAAAAAGCAGAGACCTTATAACCTTTAATATGCCTATCGGTCTATTTAGACTATGCACCCTCCCTTAGGAAGCTATAAATTCAGTAGCCTAATTTATTAGGATTATAATAAGGATTCTATTCGATTTAATACCTAATAAAGCTAGAGCTTTTCTAGATAATATCGATATTAAAGGCCCTCTAGAAGACTATAATAGGGAGGAGTCTCTTTCTGGTATTAGAAGGTATATTCTGAAGTATCTTATAAATCTTAATGTAGTTCTTATTAATATGGAGCTTTCTGGCTATTTAATTACAGTAAAAAAGTCCTTCTTCTGCTAAAAAGCCACTCCTCTAGTAGGATATCTCTGCAGAACTTATAGCTATAAGCCTATAGAGGATAAGGTCCTGAAGATCGTTAAATAGAAGCCTTATAAAAACCAGATAAATATAAGAGCCTTCCTAGGTATTATAGAGTACTATAGAATTTAGATTAAAAGGTATATTTGGGTTGCTAAGCCCCTTACTAAGCTGCTAAAGAAGGATGCTTCCTGGGAATAAAGAGAGGCCCAGAAGGAAGTAATAAGGGTACTAAAGGGAAAGGTTATTTCCGCCTCTATCCTTATATCCCTCAACCTATCTAAAGGAGCTAGAGAAGTCATCTTAATAATAGATACTAGTATTCTAAGTTAGAGAGCTATCTTAATATAGGTAATTAAGGGAAAATACTACCCTATAAGATTTAAATCTGGCACCTAAACTGATACTAAGAAAAAGTATAATATAATAAAGCTAGAGTATAAGAAAGCTCTTTATACAGTTAGACATATAAGGATGCAGATTTATAGATATCCCTTTACCTTAGAGACTAACTTTAGGGTTCTAGTCGATTAACTTAACAGCAAAACTAATAATATACCAGAATCTATAGTAGTTAGATAGATCAGCTACCTCTTACTTTTTAACTTTACTATTAGATATATCCCAGAAAAGAAGAATATAGTTGCTAATAGTCTCTTAAGGAAGGGGGAAGGCCTATCTAACCTTTTAAACTGGGAAGCTAAGGGTAATATTGAGGACGAAATTGATGCCTATCTTAACCTTATTCTTTTTGGCTCTGAAGATAAGAGCTTAAAAGACTCCTACGAGGGTGAATAGCTAGTCCTAGGGAACTACCTGACTTCCCTACGGCGACTCAAGGGGCTCTCTGCTAGAGACTTTATGCGATTAAGGAAAAAGGCAATACAGTTCTTTATCCGCAGCAGTCAGATTTAGAGATAAGGCCTGAGACTGGGAGACAACCCTGCTCTTATTATTGGTAATAAGGAGCTTTAGAAGTATCTCATTATATTATCTTATTATAATGGGGGTTATAAAGGCCGGGAAGTAACTATTAAAATTATTTCTTATTGCTATTTCTGGCGAGGCCTTAGACGCACTGTAGAGTCAGTTATCCGGACGTGCCCAATATATCAGATTCATAGAGCCCAGAGAGCTGCTAAGATCGCTAAGCCTATAGCCCCTTGGTATCCTATAATAAAGATCTATATTAACGGGCAGTATCTTTCTGACAATAACGGGATAAAGTTCCTTCTGGAAGCTAGATGCGATATAACTGGGTGGATTAAAGCTATGCCTTATAGAGCCCTTAATGCTGCAAATGTCAGGAAGTTCATTAAGAGAATCATCTATTACTATAGTATACCTTTAAAGATTATTACGGATAATAGAGGCGAGCTTGCAAAAGGAATCCCTAATAAGCTGGATAACTTAGGGATTAAGATAGCTAAGATCTCCTTCTATAATTCCAAGTCAAATAGGCTGATTAAAGTCGGTTATATATTTATAGTTAACTATTTCAAGAAGCTCGAAAAACTAGGGAAGTGGGTGTCTCTAGTAGACCTAGCCCTACTTGCAGATAGGTCCGCTATTAGAGGGTCCTATAGTTACTTACCTTTTTAGCTCCTCTATAGGTAGAAACCTATCCTTCCTATAGAAGTTAAAGTCCCGACCTAAAGACTTATCGACTGAGAAGAGGTCTATAGCAGGGAAGATATTATCTTAGCCTGAATCTGGATTCTGGAAAGACGGAAAGAGAATCTGGAAGCTGCCAGAGCTAAGGTTAAGGAATATCGTAAGAATCTAGTAAGGAAGACAACTGAATCTAATGCCTTTAAGCTGAGGAAGATGCCGTTATTACTGGGAAATCTTACCCTTCTCTACGATATTAGAAACTACTATAACCTTTCCTCTACAGCTAAGCTTAAGCCAAAATAGTAAGAACTCTTTAGGATTCTAGAGATCCTTAGAGAGACTGGAATCTATATCTTAGAGACTCTAAATGGAGTGAAGATAGTAAGAACCTACTATAGAAATTAACTTAAAGCCTTTATAAAGAATAATTAAGGTTAATAGGCCAGCCCTAAGGATACTGAGATTTAGGGACTACCTACCGATAATAAGAATAAGAAATCTAATAAAGAATTATCTTATAATAAGACCTATTAACCCAATAAGGCTGGAGACTTATTAGATAACTCTAATATAGAGCTTGTTATTTATCTATAGAGAGGACTTAAAGGGGGTTTCTAAGTTTGTATTCTGGAGATAAATAAGAAAGCTAAGAATTAGTATAATAAAGTCTAGAATATCTTATTAGATATTTAGGGATATAGCGTCGGCTGAGGATAGCGGTATTACTATATAGAGAGGCAGATAGAGGAGGCAAGAAGTAGGGTTACTGGAGAGACTTAGATATAATAAGTCTTAATAGCTAAGACTTAACTAAATAACTACCCAGAAGGGACTAGCTGCTATAAATAACACCTTATAATAAAGAGGAATAGTATAGAGGGGACCTATCTGAAAGAGAAGAGAGTAATACCAACTAAATAGTAATATTATTTCCTAGGTATTACTATCGATTACCTATTCTACTGAGAACGGAAAAAGAGACTAATTTTCTCTCTCTCTTCTTTAATAGGGAAAAAAAAACCCATTAGGACCGACTAAAGGGCCCAGTACCTATTACAAAGAACCTGGGCGGAGATAAGAGCAGCCCGGCAATAGATTTTAAGGTTAGAAGCGCCTCTAGCCTTAAAGGGATACTTGCTAATAATATAAGGGCAAGAGCGGGGATTGAAGATATCTATAGTATAGGAAGTTAATATATTCGGATTGGTAGCTCGGCTACTAAGAGGGAACTTTTAAAGATCTTTCTGATAACCTAAAGCTATATACCTATAAAGATATTTCTAATTACAGTCAGACTAATTATGCTAAATGCAATTAGTATAGGCCCTATTTATATATCCCAAGACCGAAATATAGGTATAGAAAGAAGTCAGAATATGCTTATTAAAGTGGGTAGTTGTTAAGAGGTAGCTGCGGATATAGCTATAATATATAACCGGGTTGATAACCCCAATAAAGGTAATAATAAGAGCCTTAAGGAGGTATAGATAAGAGGGAAGAGTAGTAAAGAAATACCCCCTAGGGTGAGCCTATTCAGCCGGAATAAAGACCTACTGGAGAGGGTGGGTGGCCAGCAGCTCTATTCCAGCAGTGATAGTTATATTGCAAAAGGAGAGCTATTTGAGGAACCAGATAAAGAAGCCAGCTTGGCTGCTGCTGGAGGGAAATCGGATATCCAACTTAATATATATCGGCCGGCCCAGTCGATTAAGGGCCTGAAAACTGCAAATCTAAATATAGAATATCTTTAGAACCTAAAAGATTATCTTATTAGATAACTTAAGCTAATAGAAGGGAGATAAGGGACCTTACTAATGTAGGAGTTAAGTTAAGCTTTAATATAGAAAAGGGATAAAGGAGAAATATATCTCGAGCCTTTCAGTAGGTACTAGTCCAACGTAAAAACTCAATAGCCTTAATACTATATTTAACTAGATAGCAGACATTAGGGAGTTTCCCTTAAGGAAGGCCAGAAAGAATAATAAGCTTATCTTAGGAAGAAGCTATTATAAGATAGTATAACAGTTATAATAATAAGGAAAAAAAGAGAAGTCTAAGACTGAGTGATAAGGAAATCTTAATAATAGTAATATAGAAGAAAAAGAGGCTTTAAAGTATAAGGAACTTAACCTTAGGGCTAAGCCGGTAGGGCTTTATTATAAGGTATAGAATTTATAAGGAGTAAGTATCTTTATTTACTATAACTTATAAAGAAAAAATAGTAAGAAGGTCTGAAAAATAATAATAGCTATTACTATAATTTACTGTTATAAAAGGAGCTAAGCCCCTATAGTATAAAGACTCTTAAATACTTAGTCTCTTAAAAACACCAACATATATATACTCTCCTTACACTCCAGCCGCCACAGAAATCAATACTGTAACTTAAGCCTCTACTCTATATTTCTTTTCTAATTAAGCCTAAACTTCAACTACTATCTTATTTATTACTTTCCTTCCTACCGACTGACTTTTAAATCTATTACTGCCCTATAGAGCTCTATATATAATAGCTATCTTTAATAAGGCTGTAAAGAAGAAGGTATAATTCTACTATAGTATAAAGTTGGTAACTCTCTATAAAGAGACTGTCTGTGGAGAGAGAGGAAAAGGAAGCTTTCTTTACTGTAATAAGAACCTTATAAAGATACCTCTAATCAGTAGACTCTCTTAACAACCAACCTTCTATCCTTCTCGACTGAACTGAACCTATTGGGAAGATAAAGGAGCCGACCGCCTGGAGCTTGGAAGCTCCAGCTCGATCTAGAGCTGGGTTAAGACCGTCAAACTACACTCTGATTTCAGTATAAAGAACTTTAGAGTATGGAAGGATTACTGTGCTGATCTTTAGAACCTATTAACTAAGCTTCAAGACGGCGAGATGTCAACTAACTTTAGTCTTATTGCTTTCCTATAAATAATAACCTACAGAATAAGGGACCTTATAGCTGTTATGCCTTACAGCCTAAACCTTAATAATTAGACTCTTAAGACTAATAAATAGAGAAGGAAGCTCTACTTATCTAAGATTCTAAAGGAGGGTATTCTAATTATAAAGAACCAATCTATACTAGGCTTCCAACCTATTCAAGAGACTATATTTAACTGTTACTACCTTATTAGTATTACCAACTTTAAGAACTGAAAGTATTAAGTTACTTATATCTGGAATGCTATAAAGGCTTAACTTTTCCTTTTTAACACCCTAAATAACAGTAAGGAAGAATGATTTAGAGCTCTTAGAGTGGCCTGAAGGGAGGTTATAACTCTTAATAGTATCCCCTATAATTTTACAGTCTTCAGTATACCAGCTTCAGCCCAGTCTAGTAGATAGAAGTATAGTTATCTTACAGTCTTCCTTATAACTCTTGCTATTTAAGGAATAATTAGCTTAAATAAGTAATAAATAGCCAGAGGAATCCTAAGGCAGAGACTTACCTTTAACAATAAGAATAATAAGCCTGATAGAGTCTCTTTTAAGCTACAATTTTACAACTAGAAGCTGGGTGCCTTTAAGCTAAAGCCCCTTCTAAAGCTAAAGATAAAGGGAAAGGCAGCTAAGAAGAAGGAAGCTATAGAGGTTAGAGAGCCTGTAGACCTAAACCTGAAACACATTAAAAGCTTTATTAAGTACACTATTATAGAGAAGCTTAGGGTTCGGGATCTAATGTATAGTAAGAGTCAGAATAAGAGCAACTAGAGGATTACTCTATCCTATAACTACACCTATTAGCTTATACCTGCCGACTAGAAATTTAAGACTATAGATCTCTATACCAGTCTTAGTAGGTTTACCTTAATTAACTGGAAAGATCTTAAGGAAAAGAAGTTCCCTAACTCCTACCGACTTATCCAATATCCTGCTGCCCCTTTTAGCCAGACTTTTTACTGTATCTTAATATACTAGTCGGACTGCTACCAGACTAAATTTACTATACCTAATAATCTAGTTAAGATATTCACTAAGAGGGGATATAAGGTTTAAAAGGATATTCTTAAGCTGCCTAAGACTATAGAAGGAAGTATTATATCTCTGGATTTATCCGCCCCAGAGGAAATTGCTATGCCTACAACTGCATCTATATTGGCCCCAGCTCCTATAAAAGCACCCTCTATTGCTAAATCTATTAAGTCTGTTAAAGCTGTTATTAAGCCTACTAGATCTGTTATTAGGTCTATTAAGAGTGCCTTTAGGGAGGAGATAGAGAAGCTATTATTTCTAATAAAAGGGGTTAAGACTATTAAGACCTTACTAAAAGTATTACTAATACTACCCCCTATAAAGTCTAATAGAGCTATACTAGCTAGGATCTTTTTAGGATGATATAAGGGCTTGGGATTAAATATATCGATAAGAGATACTTATAAGGGGTCTGCTATAAGTAACATCTCGATAAGGAATACTAATAATAACTCTACTGGTTTAAAAGACGCCTTAATAAGGGATCCTTTGCCCAGCCTACCTTCTTGCCACTAAGGGACCTAAACCTATAGGACTCTAGCAGTCTCTACTGCTCAGTTTATTAAAGAGGCCACTCCCTATTATATTAATAATAATATTATCGCTAAAGGGAGAAAGAACTTCGCCAGTATTACTATTAGTAATACTGCTAAGAAGATAACTATCAATACTAACCTTATAAACCTCCCTTATATTCCGAACCGGCCTATATTATTTATACCCAAGTCGAAGACCTATACAACCTATATCCCGGAGGGTCTGATTTCCCTATTTCAGTAGGACGACCTAATTGATACTGCCTATATAGATATTATCCCGCCTGCTATTATAAGGATCAGTCGTAAAGAATACTACCGATAGTATAAGGCTTATAAGTAATAGCTTTCTGTAGTGTTATTTAACTTTCTCTGACGGACTGGAGAGGTGGGGAATAGGGAGGTATACTAAGGGGAGGTTTTTTATTACTAGAAGGAATTAGTCTTTAGAAGTATCTAATAAGATATTCCTTTAATACTTACTGTATTTCTTTAGTTGGATTCTTAAAAGGGGAGGTAGTTTTATTATACATGCTTCTAGCCTGATTGAGGATAATTATTGGACTGCAGGGGAGGGATATAATAGGCAATTAGGACTGCTTGGGCTAGCTGGTTGCTAGCAGGGGTGCCTAAAAAGGGTCCGGGTGAGATTAAAAGGGAAGGTTAGGGACGGTATAGAAAGAGATATAGATTTTTACTTCTTTAGAGATTCTTTCTAGAAATTAGAGAGGCCATAAGGACTTAAGATAGCTAGAAAGTCTATTAAATTGTTATCTTTATTTTTAAGAGATTTATTTAAGTCTATTTTAACTATTACTACTTTCCTTATTTAATCTCTATCTTTAATACCCCTTAGATATTAGGCTGCTGCAGACTCTATTAAAGCCTTATCAGCAGAATTTCCTATAATCGACCTAAGATCCTATCTAATAAGATGCTTCTCTATCAGGAGATATAAGCCTTAGATCCATCCGACCTTATATATGTAGTCTGATACAGCTTTAGGCTGACTATTTAAGATATCTGTATGACGATCTTCTATATACTTCCTCTAGGGTAAGTTAATAAGTTGGATGTTATTTTTATCTCTTTCTGCTGCTAAAATATCCCTTATAATATTACCTTTTCTATTTAGTATAGTTAGTTTAACTTATTAACTTAACTTAAAGTAACTAAATAAAATACCTACTATTAGTATTTATAACTAGATTATTTAGAGCTTTAAGCTCTAAAAAGGCTAGTTAATAAGATTATAGAAGCTTAAATTAAAGAGATTATAACTATTAGCTATAATAACTATAGTACTTTTAAGATAACTTAATAAATTAGCTGCTAGCTAAAGGACCTTTTAGCTGGATCTAGCTTAAGACTAGTAATTAACTTCTATAAGCTAAAAGAGAACTCAGAAGGAAGAGTCAGTCTGTTATTAATAACAGACTGCTATTCCAGCTATATTTAGAACTATTACCTTAAGATTCAGTATTATAAGAAGCTTATTATAGTCTTTAAGAATTTTCTAAATTATTTAATCTATTAGTATTAGCTGAAGCCTTAAGTTATTAAGTATAATAGAGAGATTCTAGAAAAGTCTGAAGATTAGCCTCAGCTAGTATATTAATTCTTTACTAAAATAAGTATTATTATAAAGTTAATAGCTGCAGATATAGCTGCTTAGAATAGCAGTATTAAGCTATTCAGTAAGATTATTAAGATTAAAATAAAAGCCCTACAGTTAGAAGTCTAATTTTTCTTTTTCCTTTAGGTTAAAATCTATTAAATAGCTATTTATTTTTATAACTAAACTTCTAAAGCAGTTAATAACTGGAATACCTCTTATATTTAGTTCTATATAGCAATAGCTTAATAGAATAGTTATAGTTAGGAAAATAAAGTCTCTTATTTAGGTTATCTATATATCTATAGATTTAAGGTATTTATCTTAACTTTAGATACCCTAAAGAGTAGGAATAAATAGTAGCAGCTAAATTTCTATACCTAAATTAACTATCTTATAGAATACCAGTTAATAAATATCTATTAGATTTAGAATCTAACTACTAAAACAGTTATCTCTACTAGAGATATTATTTTTAATAAGAATAACTAATTTAATAGAGACCTTAATTAGCTATAGAATAATCTATTAAGTATTAGTAGAGAGAAATTAGACTAATTACTAAATTAAATAAAAGAGGTATAACTGGATTAATTACTAGAAAAAATAGCTAGCAGACTGACCTTTAGGTAGAATAAATCCCACTATAAGAATTAAAGTATTATCTATAATAAAAATTAGAAGGATATTATTAATCTAGGCCTAAGGGATTAAATCTATAGTCTAAACTCTAGAGATTAAGTTAATAATATTAATTTTATTCTATATATAGATAGATTAAAAAATAGAAATATAGAGATAATACTATTAGAGGCTAAATTTAATTAACCAGCTAGAACTATTAGATATTCTAATAATAGAGTTAAGAATAGATATTAAGATATATATAAAAAAGAAATTAATACTATTAAAAGCAATTAATTTAATACCCCTAATACTAAAGATACTAAGTATCTAACTTTTATATTTTTACTGCTAGCTGTACTTTTAGTAATAATAATTTAGAATACCTTAAATCTACTAAGTAGGCTAAATCTTAGGGACCCTAAAGTCTTTAAAATTAAACAGTCTAATATCTAAAAAGCTGCCTTTAATACTAAAAGACTAGCTAGCCTAATTAGTATTCTTAACGGAAAGGTTATTAATAAGGCTAAGCTGTAGCAGCTATTAAAGAAACCTAAATCTATTTATTAGAGTTAGCTACTTAAGCTGTTATAGCACTATTAGAATCTAAGGAATTATCTAATAGGGATCCAATTTAAATAGACTGAATAAAACTACTTATATAGTTATAGGGAAATAAAGTTATAGATTAAGATAGATCTAAATAACTTTAAAACCCTAAGGAAATAGACTCTTAATTATATATAGGTTTATATCTATAAACTTAATAAGTATAGTTACTTTATTAAGTATAAAATAAAGCTAGTTATTTAAGAAGACTAATAGCTAAAAGGGCTAGATAAAGAGACCTATATTATAACTCTTATTAAAAGATCCTTTTAAACTCTAATAGTAATAGCAGCTTAATTTAACCTAAATTTCATACAGTATAATACAGTTAATATCTTTATTAATATTAAGCTAGATTATTATATTCTAATAAAAATACTATCTAAATATAAATTACCTAAAAAGATCCTACTAATTCAGAAAGCTCTATACAGTTTATAAGAATCCCCTCTTTTTTAGCAGAAAGAACTTATAGCTACTCTTTAAGATTTAAACTTTAAGTTAGTTTGGTATAAGCCCTACTATATAATAAAAGGAGAAATTATTATCTTTTTCTATATTAATAATATTATTTTTACCTACTGAAAGAAAAAGAGGTAGAATATTTAAAGGGCTATAGTAGACCTTAAATTATATTATAATCTAACTGGTAGAAATAATCTTTAATAGTTTCTAGAAATTAAGGTTATTTAAAACTAAAAGAAAAAACTAATTTAGTTATTTTAATTTTTATATCTAGCTAAAATTACTAATCTTATAGATAATTTAAATTAATAGTATAATACCCTAATAAAAAAGAAAACTCTATATCTATATAAGTAATAGATTTTAATTCTATTAATTTAATAATACTAATAGAAGGTTAAATTAATCCTCTATATAGTTATTATAATCTGGCTAGATATAGTATTTTTAGTCTCTTAACTAGCTAGATTTAATTTAAATTTAAAATTAGAATATTATTATACTGCTAATTAAATTCTTCTATATCTTAAGAAGACTAACAGCCTAGCTTTTTAATTCAGGTAAGGGAATCTATTTCTAATAGCTAGTAATACTTTCTATATAGATAACTCTAATTAGAAAAGCTTTTAAGTCTATATTATAAGAGTATTTAGACGAATAATTAGATAGAAAGCTAATAAGTAGAATATAGTTATAATATTAATAACTAAAGTTAAATTACTAACTCTATCTTAAGTAGCAAAAAAGGCTATATTTATTTTCTAGCTGGTTAAAAAGCTAGAGATTCAGCTAAATAAAGAAAAAATCTATATTTAATATAATAACCTATAGATAATCTAATTTATCCACTAAGATATTAATAAGCTGCAAATTAAGCTGCAGTATATTAATATTTATAATTATTAGTTAAGATAGAAAGCCCAAAGAGATAGAATCTAAGTAGACTATATCAGTATAAAGAAAATAATTACTAATAGTCTTATAAAGATCCTTACTGGCCCGGCCTTTTAAAGATCAATCCAGCAGCTAGATTTAGTCGATATTACAGACCGGCTAGAATAAAGAAAGCTGGAAGAGATAAAGGAAGAAGATCTAGAGATATAATTACAGCAGCTTCAGCCGATCCGGCTGAAGCTGGGGGGGTATATTGGAATACAACCCTATATAACGAAAACTCTAATAGATTGATATCCGGACCTTAGTCAGAAGGGGGGGTATAATAACCCCTCTTCCGGCCGATCCGGATGACAAGGAGAAGCAATCATCAACATCATCATCACTGTATTAATCCCTATCTATCTAATTAAATTGACCGTAACGGATCCAACAAAAACCATAATTCTTCCAGTACATACAGCTCGGAATCCCAGTCCCTAATTACAAACTAATTACACATATCAAGTAAAATTATAGTAGCTCCTTACTACCTCCTCTTTAGTCAGGAGGCAAATAGCGAGATTAAGCGTGGTTTACTGACAAATGAGTCTCAGTTGAGATCTTAGAAATGCAGTCGGGTTTTGCACCCGTATCGGGTTCTGCTCCACACCACGTTTCATCGGCGTGGCCGCTTGGCGTGTGGGTCCCGGACATGCAAACACGCCCCCGAGAACTTCTAGCCCCTTGAAGATATAAATATTTAACCCCGAGACGACAATTATCGAACTCGAGATATTATGATGAACCCATCTTGCGCATCCTTGGTAAATCAATAAACCAACGATAATACCGGCGACCAGAAAAACCATCGACTTCCTATAATCAAGAAGGCAACCCTCCAGGCAACATGGAAACAAAAGGAGACGAGGAAAAAAATAGGCAGTCGCCAGATCCCCAGCAAGACGTTGAAACAGAGGGTAATTCCAATCTGATGCATGTCCCGAGCTTGGCTTTGAGCAACGGACTGCCTGACCCAGTCGGGTCAACAAGTACACCACCGCCAGATGGAGGTTTTGTAGCCTGGATGGCTGGTAAGTGAATAAATCGCAATGAATAATTCGATACTGACTCTTGGCTCTTACTAGTATTGGCCTGTTTCCTCACCATTATGAATACCTGGTTCGTTACATCCTCAGTGCCCGCATCGGTGCCGCTTGACCTGACCATCCCAGGGGTGTCATTATCTCTTTCGGCGCTTTCCAAACCTACTACGTCTCAGTCTTGCACCGGTCACGCTCCGATATTTCGTGGGTCGGCTCAATAGCCGTATTCTTTCTCTTCTTCACCGGAATCATTAGCGGACGCCTTACAGACGCTGGGTACTTTCGCATCACGACCATCGCCGGCGCGTTTCTCGTCGTTCTTGGGACATTTACAACGTCTCTAAGTCACGAATACTGGCAAATTCTTCTCGCGCAAGGACTCTGTACCGGCCTCGGCAATGGCTTTCTCCTTACTCCGATGATGACCCTTCTCACCACATACTTTAGGAGAAGGCTCGCCCTTGTTATGGGAATAGCAGCCTGCGGTAGCACAACAGGAGGTCTTATCTACCCTAGCATGGCACGTACGCTGCTACCAACAGTCGGGTTTGGATGGACTATGAGGGCCATTGGATTCATACAGCTGGGCACTTTCGCCATCGCCTTGGTGTGTGCAGTGCCAAAGCGAGCGCCTAAAAGGTCAAGCCCCATTGTGGACTTTTCTGTGTTTAGGGCACCTGAATTCACATTCTATCTTATTGGAGCTTTTCTGGTAAGTCTACTTTATCAGAGCCTCCCCATCGTTTTGTCCAGAAACGTTTCTTACAAACCTCTAGGCTTTCCTAGGTGTCTTCTTCCCGTTCTTTTTCCTCAATTCTTACGCACGGGAGAAACAACACCTATCATATACAGATTCCTTGAATCTCACGCTCGTTCTAAATGGTATCGGTTTTATAGGCCGACTACTTCCGAGCTTGATGGCCAAGTATCTCGGTACGATGAATGTTTTTACAGCATTCCTATTCTCATCCGCTCTATGCATGTTCACTTGGATCCCAGTTCATTCGACCCCTGGACTTTACGCCTGGACTACATTCTATAGTCTGTCGGTGGGCGGAGTACAGTCTCTTTTCCTCGCCGTGGTTACCATCATAAGCTCGGACATGTCGAGGATAGGGGCACGACTGGGGATCATATCTGCTGGTGTTGGAGTCGGAGCTCTACTTGGATCACCGCTTTCAGGTGCCATCATCTCGGGAAATGGGGGATCCTATACTGGAGCACAAGCCTTTTCGGGAAGTGCACTAATTGTTGGAGGCTTGTTTGTATTTGCCGCGCGAGAGGTCAAAAGGCGGCAGCAACAAGAAAGTCTGTGGATGAAGCTGTGACCTGGAAAATGCACAACAAAGGTCATGTTGGACAATAGGAGGTAAAGGACTTTAGTAGCCTACCCAGAGGATCAAACTAGACTTAAACAAGACCTCTGATGAGCAAGGCCAATATTTGGCGTGTCAACTAGAAAGCAACTCCTCTTGCAACCAAGACTGGAAATCGCCCTGAATCCAACATTCCAGCCTACGAATAACAGCAATAAGTATCAACAGGCCATCGAGACTTTTCGTATTGCCAATCGGAACATCTGCAACGATATCCTAGACAGCTAGTCAGCCATGTTTTCATTTAAACACGGACCGAGGCCCTTAAGCAAAGGCTGTGCAACTTATAATCCGGTGGCCGCGGTCACACGCAAACGACAATGTGCACACGTGCTCTATCACAAGAATGACAGGAACTGGGATAAGAGTCCGCGACTCACCAGCCACATCTACATCTGCCGGCATCTTCCGTCCATCCAGCAGCTGATGCACTCTAAAGCTCCAAGACGAAATCCAAATCCCGAGTTGCGACCTCGCCTCCTGGGGACCTTTCGAGCCCGCCTTTGTCTCAATCGACACAGTATTGGCCGCGTACTTGATGGGCTCGTAGGCGACGTGGTTGAGATAGTTCATCGATGTGGGTAGCTGGTGCAGATCGCGACGGATGGCCTGACCAAGAGCACTGTTCTCATCTAGGTGAAGGGCAATGCCGTAGTCGACCATCTTTGAGCCGACCTTATTGTAGAAGGAGCATTCTCTCATCAGGGGAACAAACTCGGGGTTGATCGGGGTAGAGGTTAATACGTGTCGACGAATCAATGGCTTCTCGAAGGGTTTGAATGCAAGCTTTAGAAGGGGTGAGTGGACGTTAGAATTCCATTCAGCCTCGGATGCGTTGCTTCACCGGCAGAGCAAGGTATCATTCCTAATTTCCAGCATATCTTTAAACTCCCTTGCGCTTCCATTCTGTGCCCAGTGTTCGTTCTCTGAGAAGTAACGGGGTCTAAGATGTGGCGGATGTTAAGAGAGAGACTTCTTAAGCGATACTGGTATAAATCCTTCTCGTTTGATAGTCTGTTCTTCAATCCGGCTGTTATTCTAGCTGAATAATAGGTTGGAGTCAGCGAGATTATTTAGCGGTTACAGTTAATATACAGGCTATTCAGGTAGAATAATATTTATCTAGAGTAAGTAAGATTATGTGGATAATAATGAGGAAAATATTGTACATGAGACGGTAGATCTTCAGCCGCAAAAATAAGGGTGTTGTTGGCAAGCGTTGTATTAAAACATTTTTTTGTGCTCTACAATAACTTGAAAAATACCAACAGAAAATTCGCCGTTATCTTATTACCACCCGAACTGCTCGGAATGGAGAGACACCTGAGGGCCCCATGTAACCATCCGGGATGTTGTAAATCGCCTCACTTCTTCCAATAAGCTGCTCGGTCCACACCCCATGACCAAAACACTTTGGTTGGAAGACATACCCTCCACAGCCTGGGCCACGAAATCGTGGACCATAGGACGGCCGTAGTGGATGGGCAAACCATGGGCCAAGTGCTGTTGCGAGCTCTTCTGGTGCGATACATCGGAACTAGATGTTTCATGTGCCAAATCCTCCAACACCAGCGCCCCTGTTGAAGAATTACTTGACTCTTGAACTTCCTGGCCACTGGGCAGTTTTCCAAGTTCCGTCTGACCCGTGATGTGGATGGAAACTTTGAATCCCTGAGCACTGGCAACATTGTTTAGGTGAGGTGAAAACCATTCCAAGAAAGCTGTCGCGGTCAGTCATAGGTGTCAACAATACTAAAGGGGAGTGAGAACTTACTGGAATCTCTCATTGTCCACACTATGGTAACGTCTTTGTTGGCAGATCCTTCCAGGCTTTGCGAGAGTCGAAGGGCACTACCAAATGCGAAGCTGCCTCCGCTGCCGCCAGCGAAGATCAAAACCTTGTCATACTGAGAAGGGTCGGGGACTTGTCCATATGGTCCTTCAACGGATGCCTTCATGATTGCACCGGGATTTTTCACGGCATACCGATGTAAATCACGAGTGAAACCATCCCGCGAGGCAATAACAAATTCAAGTGGTTCAGTGCAGGTTATTGTGAAGGGGTGCGTCTGCAGCAGACGAATTCCAGGAATCCACAGAAATGCGTGTTCTCCGGATTTCGCGCCGACAAGTCGCTTTTGCAAGACAACCCTTGTACCGCCGTTTGGGAGCGGCTGTAATGTCGCCGTATTGTTGATGCCGTGATACACAAGCCGAGATGCTCGTACCAAGCGATCGAGGAGCCATATGCCTGTAGCGACACCAATCGCGATGATCACTCG
The DNA here is from genome assembly GCA_020740775.1 of Ilyonectria destructans. Lineage (NCBI taxonomy): Eukaryota > Fungi > Ascomycota > Sordariomycetes > Hypocreales > Nectriaceae > Ilyonectria > Ilyonectria destructans. Next base: position 299,495 of record JAHEWK010000033.1, read on the forward strand.
CTCCGCCCCGGTCGGATGATGAAGACAGATGAATATCATCGACACGACGAAAAAGAAGACGTGTAAGAAATAGAAGAGTTCGTAGACTCGGCGTTGAAGGGTGAGGGCAACGGTTACAACCATCAGAATGGCAAACCCTGCTACGATGCCAAAGATTTCCTCCTTAACGCGCAATCGCGCGGAATTCTGTTGATCCAGGAAGAAGGAAGAGTATGAGGCACCGTGGATAATGACCAGAATGAGTGAAGTCATCCCGGAGACTCGGTGCAATGAGTTCAGTCGTTCGTAGGACCATCCAGTAAGAAAGCCGAGAGGTGTGTTTTTCAGACTGAGAAACACGGTCAAGGAGATATTCGCAACCGCTAGCCTAAGGGTATTTTAGCGCACGCCATAGAATGGGAAGATTAAACGTGCATACCATCCCGTTCGAGCAGCAATGATAACGTGCAACGGCAGAACGCTGTCGTCAACATACACAAACATAAAGCCCACGTTCAGCCCAACATAAGCCGCGAAGAGCATGGCATGGCCTAAAGATGGCGCACCGGGGACCTTTGACATCAGAAGTCTGTGAAATGAGTGAGGTTAGATCAAAAGCAACACCGTCAACTTCGAATTTGATTACCTGACTAAAAAGTTGAAAGGACTCCGAACAGCAGCCGAGTACTGCCGGAGGCTGTCTTTGCGTCCCAAGTGATCGATTACTTTGAAGACGACGAACAGCCCCATGACGCTAGCTATAATTGCTGCGTAGAGGGTCATGGCATCATAATCATTTTGAGCCCGGATTGCAAATATTTGCAACAGCTGGGCCTGATTAGGAGGTGGTGGAGGGCTCAGTGTTGGAGCGGAGGTCGGAAGCTCGCTAGCTGGCCCATTGGCAGTGGGATTTGACATTGTAGGTAGATATAAAAACCGTGTTCGTATCTTGTAGCGTGCTGGTTGGACCACCCGCCGGACACTGTAATGAATGGGCTGGGGCAAGCGATGTTGTTTTTGTTGTGAAGATGAAAAGAAGGACTATGCGTGAAGGGGAGGTAATTCTCAGGAGAGAACTTGAAACTATATATAAGTAGCATGAGGCTGTTTACACATGCAAGCCACCAGAAAGTTGAAGATCATTCTCAACAAAGACGCGTGGACACGGAATAGGCCAAGCCTCAAGGCTGTGATACCATCGCCAGCCATTCCGACGTAGGATCTGCATGACGAATTCTCAACCGTGCGCAATTTGTCGTCGCAATACATTAGATTAGGCGTGAACCGTAAAGACGTAAAGTTTACACTCAGCCCGCTTCGATCTCAAATAAGAGCCTTGGCCCGATGGGAGAGCAGGGGTCAGGGGGCCTAGTTACGGCCTGGCTTGGTAAGATGAATAATAGCCGGCATGGGATAAAGAGACTGGTGAAGCATATTAACTTTCAGCATGTCTTCATTTGTCAGCTTAGGCAATCAGGGGCCACCAAATGGTCCTTCAATTGGCCGGGGGTGATATTGTCGACGGACTTGAAGCCTAGCTTCGGAACGGCTTCTGATAGGTAGAACAGCTCGGAACATTCCGAGAGACGATGCCGATCAGAACATGATGAGAAATAGCGGATGGGAGAAAGGAAAAGCCGTCACGGGTAGCTGTACCCGGGACCTAATACGGCCACGGGGCTCCAGAGCTCCAATATTACACAGGGCCCGGTGCTAATTATGCAAGCCCAATGACATTTGACAAGGTCCGACACGAGGAACGATATCAGAACCCCCCTCTAGTGCCAGGGACCCAGGGCATCACAGTGAGCGAAAAGACCACAGCTTACAGTTCAAAGCGTTGGATTTAATTATTACGATATTGAATTGAGTACAGAATTCGACTCAAAGAATAACAAACTAAAAAGAAACGGTCATTTCAAAATAAGCTTGGATACCAGACAGCCTCGACACCCCACAAGCACGACTGTTGGATCGTGTCCCGGAATTGGATAATTTGCCCCCAAGAAATCTTCTCTTGCTTCGCGCCGTTGCTGATCAATTGTACCCGATAAATGACAGCGTTTTCCGTTACGCAGCCTAGACCTATCATCTAACTGAGCGCTTGGAGATTCGTCAGTCCTAGCTCTTCTGTGGATAGGGGACTGGGGCTCAGTGATGGCCCTATCCGCACTAGGTATATCTCCCACCAACAAAATATTTCTACTTAAAGAACAAAGTACAATAAAGATATATTACTAAGAGGCTACTATTTTCACACACCCCTGTACACAATAATCTTCCAAAGACCTTTTACACCAGAGTACTCTCTTATTCTCTACCCTTCTGTCTATGGCCATAACGAAATAGCTTGAACGGGCCACTGATATTGCCTCTCGTATCGAGTGCTAAATGACCATTTGCCTGACCCAACAATCTCAGTCCTCGGCCCGGAGGCACTGGGGAGAATCACCTCCATGGTTGTTGTCGGTGGAACAGCAACATCAATATGAAATGTAAAAGCACCCTTCTCACTCATATTCTCCTTCAATACCCAAGAGCTTGAAACAAGACCATAAGGCGTCAAATGCTGCGCTGTAGCCCACGTTAATTCGCCACCCATTTCAGGTTGGACCCTCGTCCTCTTCCAGCCCGGCTCGAGCTGCTGAAGACCTGCAAGTCGCTGAACCATGAACTTAGCTATCGCGCCATATGCATAGTGGTTGAAGCTCGTCATTTCTCCGGGGTTAATTGATCCATCGGGCAACATACTATCCCATCGCTCCCACATGGTCGATGCACCCATCGTTACGGGGTAGAGCCAGGACGGACAGGATTCGGTCAGAAGCATCGCGTAAGCGATATCGCTATGTCCAGTCTTGACGAGAGCTTCGCAGATAAAAGGCGTGCCTGCGAACCCAGTACCGACGCGGAATTGATTACGGCGAGAAATCGCAGCTAGTCGATTGCCAGCATGCACAACCTGGTGTGGCTGAAGAAGGTCGAAGCAGATGCTAACGGCATAAGCCGTCTGCGTATCCGACACGAGACGGCCGTTCGGCGAGACATACTCAGCAGCAAATTCGATACGCGCGCTAGCAGCTTCTGACTTTGAACGCGCAGCATCCTCGGTTTTGCCTAATATCTCCGCAACGAGGGTGATAATATCGAGACTATGGATCAAGTAGGCGTTGGCCACCATCGATGGGTCCGTAGTGGCCTTCATAGGCTCTTCAGGACGAGCATTCGGGTCTAGCCAGTCCTATTCATTGTCAGCGGGTAAGTTTCGCTACGTTCGTGGGCAGTCACTCACTGCAAACTGAAAGATATCAGGGTCCCATAAAAATATACTTGTCTTGCTCTTGGGGATGCTAGCTAGCCACGCTTGCATTGAAGCGTACTGCTGTGACAAGATGACAAGATCTGCTGTTTCTTCCCACAGGGCCCAGGGAGCGAGAATTGTGACATCGCACCAGATAGCGCAAGGATGTGGTTCCCCCCATGTTGTGTTGGACTTGAGATTGTTGGGCGAAACTACAGGTGGAGTGCCGCCCATTTGCTGCTGGTCGTACCACAAATCCTTGAGCCAGTCTCGAAGGATGGAATAACAACCATAGATGTAGTTTGCGGTAGGAGAGAACACTACGAGATCACCGGTCCACCCCATGCGCTCGTCACGCTGTGGGCAATCGGTGGGGATGGACAAGAAATTGCCTCTCATGCTCCAGCGAACGTTGCTGAAGAGCTTATTGAGTCCCTCGTGAGAACAAGCGAAAGTTCCTCGTTCTTCCATGTCCGTATAGCAGACAACTGCCTCTAGAGCTTCGAACAAGCTCCCGGCTGTGGATGGCCAGTCATCGATTTGTACATATCGGAAGCCATGAAATGTGAATCGAGGTTCGTACGCCTCGGCCTCTTTATCACCTTTAAGGGTATACATATCCTGGGCCTTGCAAAACCGGAGTGGCCGTGTTCCCAACTCATTTCCCTCAAGGACTTCGGCGTGAGTGAGAGTTACGAAAGCCCCTCGGGGCCCTTTGACGGCCTTGATGCGGACATAACCGACTAAATTTTGTCCAAAGTCGAGGATAGTCTTTCCCGAAGGTGTTGTGAGGAGCTGGACGGGCTTGACAGTTTCGATCCGACGTACAGGCTCGGAATACCCGGCAGTGAGATCAATCGATTCTGCGATCATTGGCAGAACGTGTGCACACACCCATTTGCCAGAAGTATCACCAGGGCTCGACCAGCCGGGGATTTCGGCTGTGGCGTCATACTTCTCTCCGTCATAAATTTCTGCAAGACGAGTAGGCCCTTGCGCAACGGACCAAGTGTTATCGGTATCAATAACCTGTACAGTGCTGTCCTGTAGTATCACTTCGAGCTGCGCGAGGAGAGTCGTGCGGGAGCCCCAAATATTGCGTTCTCCGCCGGCAAACCCTATTCGTCCTTTGAACCAGCCTTCTACGACACGGACTCCGAGGCAATTATCACCGGGACAGAGGAGTTGGGTGACGTCGTAAGTCTGGTAAGTCAACCGTGCATCGTAGGAAGACCAACCAGGAGCCAAGAAATAATTGCCGATCCGCCTGCCGTTGAGCTCGGCCTCATAAAGCCCTTGCGCGGTGATGTAGAGCCTTGCTGATTGAATGTTGGAGTTGATGTTGAATGTCTTTCGGAACAGATCCTCTGGCAAAGGCTTATCTATCTCCTCTCCCCACGGGGCCGAGATGACCTTGCTGCTCCACTCCATTCTCTCAAGAAGGCCAGCCTCTATAGTCGCAGGCTCACTCCAGGCCGTCTGTTCGGTCAACCCCTTTGCCAAGACTCTGACACGGGCTGCATATCGCTCGCGCGATCGAATGGGTTGATCATGTGGCCAAGGGACCAGATATGTGTCGGCAGAACTCTTCTTTACGCAACATACGTCGTGTGCCCCGCCATCTGAGGAGATTTTGCTCAGCTGAACCTCGTACTCTTCTTGCTCGAAGTGATCGGGTGCATTCTCGAAGCGCCACGAGAGGCGAGGCGTGGTCTCGTGTACTCCTAGTGTGTCTTGAATACGGTAGTGCTCAAAACGCAAATCGATAACTTTGAGAGCTGCCATGATGATGGTGGGAGGGAAGCCAGGAACAGCAGGCGTTGACCATCTGGACGCTTAGATCAGATGGGGGAGACCCTATACTCGATCGACTCGGTTTAGTATGTCTGGCCGAGCTGTGATCCCATGACCTTCGGGGTCTTGAACGGTCTTCCACTGTCGGTGTGGGATGGTGGACCTTCAACGAACGAGTTTGACGGAAAGATGTACCGAGGCTGACATGATGCGGCTTGGGTTACCCCGACGCGCCATGGTGACATCGGACATTGAAACTCCGATATGAGGGGTTCGCAAGCATGTGGCCGTGAATAGCATTGGCACTCCATACCGCCATGCAGCCTGGGGATCGACCAGGGACTATCCCCGTCGCCCCCGCATTAACAGTGGGTGAATATCAGCCAGGGTGGCAAGCTTTCGGAATAAGTTAACATCGATCAAAGAATTGTTTGCTTGGCTTTCTCCGCATCTTTCTCACTGGTCAAGGGGGACGGGCTTCAAGCCGAGCCGATGCCATCAACGTCAACAACGTATATAAAGTACATGCCCGTGCTTGTGTTCCCCTCTTCTCTCGCAATTGCACAAGATTCAGAAACAACCGTGTCCCATCGACCTTCATATCACATCACCACAATGGGCCACAATCCTATCGATCAAAAACCCGATGCTTCAGCGCATGAGCACACGCAGCCGGACAAGGAACCCGGCGTCAACTCGGAAGAGTTGGCTCTGGACGCCGCTGCACAAGGCCAAGGCGTTTCTGGATTTGAGAATCTGACGTGGTGGGAAACGGTCAAGGCTTTCAAAGTCACCGTCGCAATCTGTTTTGCAGTCACCTTCAGCGCGGCCACTGATGGCTACCAGATTGGGTAGGTCCCTTGTCTTATGAGGAATTACCCTGCGGTTCTTCTCCTCCCTTGCAATTACAGAGATGCTGACTGTCCTGCTAGCATTAACGGCAATATCATTGCCAACCCAGGCTTTGTGAGACAATTCGCCACGGAGTTCGACGCCCAAGGCGAGCCCTACCTGACCTCACCTATACTTGCCGGCTGGAGCTCGATTCAGTCCGTTGGACAGATTATCGGCATGATCCATCTATCTTTCGTCTCCGATCGCTACGGCCGAAAGGTTGCCATGTACTGGTATTGGTTGATTCTGGCCTGTAGCGTCCTTGCCGAGAGTTTAGCTCGCAGATGGGAGGTTTGGCTGGTTGCAAAGCTCCTGGCCGGAATCGGTATTGGATGCTTGCAGTCAGCGATCCCGGCCTATGTCACTGAGGTGGCGCCTGTTCGCATTCGTGGTGCCCTCCTCATGTGCTATAGCCTTTGGCTCGCAATCGGCCTGTTCATGGCGCCAGTCGCCTTGGAAGTTCTCTCCCAGAGTGATCCGTACGACTTTCTCACACCTATCTACACGCAATGGTCTCAAATTGGCCTTATGATCTTGGTGTACTTGGTGATTCCTGAGTCGCCTGCATGGTGCGTCGCTAAGGGAAAGCACGACCAGGCTAAGAAAGCGCTTCAGTATCTCAACCACGGCGTCAAAGACTACAATATTGATCAGCAGCTCCAGTTGATCAGCCTAAGCCTGGACCACGAGCGCACTGTTGCAGCGGAACAGCGACGCGAAAAGTGGTATGCTATTTTCCAAGGCACAGATGGGCTTCGGACCCTGATCTCGTTGTGGACTTTAATGTCCCAACAGTTCATTGGCTTGACCCTCTTTGGGACATATGCCAGCTACTTCTTCCAGCAAACTGGCATTTCAAACCCATTCAAGATTACTTGCATTACCTCGGGAATAAACGTTGCAGCCGGACTCGTCCTAGTCTTCACCGCAGATAGGTTGGGCCGTCGTAGGCTATCTTGCAACGGCACCACTTTATCTTGGCTTTCAACTGTTGTGATTGGTATCCTCGGTGTCGTCCCAAAGGTCCACGCCACCAGTTACATTATGGTCCTTTTTGCAGTACTTTGGAGTAAGTTTGTTCATCACCCCTACACGACATATGAACGACTGTCATGCTTACACTCAGTTCTACAGACGTCGGGATTGTGGCAAACTCGGCAACAGGTTGGGGCTTTATCGGTGAGATATCATCTCAGCGCCTACGACCATACACTGCTGGTTTTGCCGCCGCCTCGACATGTGTAGCTGGCATCATTATGAACGTGCTTACTCCCTACATGGTTAATTCCAACCAGTGGAACTGGGGTCTTAAAACCGGTTGGTTCTATGCTGGAGTTGGCTTGCCTTTTACCGCTGCTATGTGGTTCCTAATTCCGGAAACGTCCAAGTATGTGATACCCATTCCTCTTAGCGATAAATTGAGCCTAACCATTTATATAGTCGATCTCCGGCCGAACTCGACGAGTTATTTGAGAGAAAGGTCCGCCCGTGGCAATTCCATAAAACGAAGACAGTCACACAGCGCATTCTAGAGGAGGAGAAGAATAAGTACCTACTCTAAAGTTACTAGGCTCTTCGCTATATATGGCCCGATTACGGAGAAGCTAGGAGTCAGCCTGGCGACTTGCTCCCGTTTCCATTTCTTTGTATCTGTGCCTTCAATCTAGCTAGATATTGAATTATCATTTTTCTCCCCACCCTTTCCTCAATTATTTACAATAAATACTCTATTTAAGCAAGTTTTATATGGAGATGTGTAAAAGGTAGCTAATCTTTAAACTGTTAATGTTTTATGAATTAATAACGTAGTCCATAAAGTAAGCCATGCGAATCTTACGGCGCACCTAACCCTTACACTATAGGGCAAATGATTGGGCTTTGCTTGCAATTATAGCAAAGAACGAGGTTCACCAGCTCCCTTAACTATCCTAGGACCAACCGTGACAATATGCATCCTGCGGCCTCGCGCGTCTTGGCTAATATATAAAAAGGTTGCAATATAGCCCTAGTCTTCGAATCGCTTGATGGCCTCGGTATTGGAGGTATTGGATATGATGGAAGCGAACGGCTAAGTATATTTTAATTCTAAGATATCTCGAATAACATGTAATGGATAATAGAAAATCTTCCACAGTCTGGAATAATGAATATGTTTGTAGCCTGGTAAGTTGTGTAGCTAAATTTCTAAGGACTTGGTGTTTATGTCAACGCCAATATAGCTGAATGTCGTCGAACATTTTAGGCATATCATCAGAAAGGCGCCACGAGCCTGGACTATGGCGACCTTACATTTATTAGTCGGGATGGTTGATTGCAGGCCTCTAGCCCCGACACCACCAAAGAGCATGGCGACGAGCCAAAATTTCGAGTTTTGATCGATGCATCCTAACACGACGCTATTAACCAGGAGAAGCCAGTGATACACGGCTGCTCTTCTCCCGAGTCTGTCGACGAGTAATATACGCACCCAACCTGATAATCGTCTACAGTAGCGCTGAGGGTGACGAAGAAGCAGATAAAAGCATTCATCTTGATAGCTTTCACCATCTCTAATGTTTTTAGAGATTTATACCCAATCACGCCATGTCCTCCGGCAGCTGCATCAGAGGAAAGCTGTTTTGAAGCGGGAACTTCTTCATCGGCAGTTTCCTGATGCTAGACGGCATCAACGAGCGGGTTCTCAAGTGGTAAGTTGGAAGTTGGGAGACTCGTATCGTATGTTCTTTGTGTTGGAAAATGTCCAAGTGGAAGTGTCGAACGATGTGTCGGTTTGGGACAGAATAACCAAAGAGGACGAGATCGGCTAACTTGACATTATCTTGGGCTCGGAGGGGGACGATGACAAAGGAGCAATACGTTATGGTGTCGAGATCGAGTTCTGCAATGCGTGGGAACGGTGCCGTCCTGCGCGATATTTGACGGGTTACAACCAACCGGGGCCGTCTGCATTGATCAAAACTTGGGGTGCAGCTACCTTCTTGCTGCCGAACGTCGAATTTTGAGGTTTGGGGTCCACAGCGGAATGAATTGCGGTAGCAAGTACGGGACACAGGTCTTGACGGTGCATGAGATTTTTCAAATTGGTGACAACGGGACAACATACTCCGATAGCCCCACATCAATAGCTGGGCACCGTTGTTCAAGGCGCTGCTCGCTAGCTAAACCGAGAGCTATTCATATGTATCCCGCTTTAAGCCACAGATTCAGCAGGTCGACGGCCCACTTGTCCTCTTTTCCTAGGAACAATAGTGTAAAAAGTTTCTCCTTAAGCCTTGATCGGATAAGGACGGACCGAAGATTTCAATTTCTAAGACCGACTTCCCCACCTTCATGCTTGAATACAATCATCTCAAGTAAGGCTTTTGCTAAACCCAGGTTGGCCGAGCATAGTCGACCGTTGCGAAGACTATTATCACAGGAGAGGTGGGTGCTTAGTGCCTTATTTTCTTCGGCCTATCTCAGTCCGAAAATTGCTGATGTTCTTCCGCCTTGTTCTGAATGATGAGATTATGAGGAACTGATCGGTGTCGTATGATCCCGAGGCCCGGGTTAATAAGTTGCGAGAGTACGATGATTGCAAAGCACCAATTTGGAACCCCGGATTCTTCCCACAGTGGATTGCGGGGTAACCACTAGAGGTCATGGATACCTCAAACGTCACATATCTATTATGGATTCGAAAGTACAGAGACACCGTAGTTAAAAGGGTGATGATCATGCATCAACTCGATTTACTGCCGTTCGAATCAGCCTCGACTGAACCCGATGAAGTGGAGTAGAAGTCCGAGTTTTACGAGGGTTGCCGTTGAGGCCCCTTGTAGCAACCTTGTTCCTGGCCTTCTTGGGGTTGTTACTACTCCCAAATGGTTTTAGTTTGTTAATGTAACCCCGCATAGTTTTCTGTAGTAAATGTTCTCGGTTCTTGATATGACGAATCGAATTTTTGACAAATTTGACGACGTTAATTTAGCCGACGGATCCGGAGCACAGGTCATCATGCAATACTTACGCTGACACTTGGCATCAGATTCAATCGTGAGAGGAATGACGATGATTAACCACTTAGCGCCATGTTAATCATCCAAGGATTTGACGCCTTCGTTCATTGTGTCGGGTTCGGGTTAATTAATGATATGAGGGGCTATGATCGAGGAGGGTCATGGGTCCAAGCAAAGCCGAGGCTCCGTAGCAGAAGTCATGCACATCAAAATAGGGTTTATATAGAGGTAACTTCGCGCATCCAAAGCGTTGAATGTTCCCTTTACCGTCATCGCTTTCTCGCTTTCTTCATCTTGTTCATACAATGGCCTACCTACTCAAGTATTTGGCCCTACGGTCGAGCTACGTCTCGCATACCAGAGCGGTGACAGTGACCTATCCCGTTCCATTCACTGCCCCTTGTGATGCCGTTGATCTTGACTCGACGCCTGTCGGCGTCTCGTAAGTCATGATGTTGTTCTTTGTCTCTCACGCCCTGGCTCACACCTCCAGTTTCGAGTTTGACATGATAGCAACATATATGTTGAACCTGAGCCGTACCTGGAACTGCATGGACCACATGGACCGTTTTTATGACTCAAAGGTACCCATCCGCGTTGGCGGCACTACGCAGGATAGATGTGCGTTTGATGCGGAGTTCGACGGGTATTTCTATCAGAACCCAGACGATGAACTCAGCCATTTTTTTGGACCAAATTTATTCAACCTGATTGGTAGGTATAGTCCAAAAGTAGGAACATTGATGCTGAGATTGACATGATTATAACAGAGACTTATGGAGGCGAGGTGACACTTGGTATGTGAGATGTCGTAACCTGGTTCTAGAAGAGTCTAACAATTGCCCTTTCAGGCTTCAATCGCGGTGATGATAACATGACCAATACTTTGGAGGCAGCGATGGCCGCCAAATCAAGACTACACGAACTGCTGTGGGGTGTTGAGCTCGGAAATGAGCCGGATTGTGGGTGCAGTCGTTTATTTTAAAAGCTTCTCACTAATTGTGCCAGTGTATTATTCAGTATGGAACAAGACTGTCGCCACTGCGCCTTGGAACGAGACTCAGGAAGGTGATAACCAAGCAGAATGGCTCCAGGCTCTTCTTGATATGTGGGACGGTCCTGTCCCTATTCTCTCGGGCGGAAACTATGCGGTACCTATAGAGCTCGCCCCTGCCTATCCGAACACCAACTATTTGATCGACGCTGCTTTCAACTCGAGCGTTCAAGCAGGTGTCAAGATGTACTGCACACATTTATATGCACTTTCTGCCCAGGACGCTTTGCTATCTGACGAGATGAATCATGCCAAAACGGTTGCCGATCTGTCCAATTTTGTTGACAAGATTGCGAAGGCCAAAACAGTTGGCCGGCCCTATATCATCGGTGAGACAGGGTTCCATGGCCTCGAGACAACGCAGGATGCCACGTTCGGCGGTGCACTTCAAATCATTGACAAAACTCTGCATGCTCTCACATTAGGCATCAAGCGGCTCTATTACCACCAGGGTGGTCTGGGAGCCAATCAGGCTTCCTTCAATTGGTGGCATTCAGACAAGGTCGAGGCACCATTCTACGGAGGCTATTTCGCTACCTTAGCCATTTCGGGAGGTGACAAGATCATTGAGAGCGATCCTGGAAACGATTCCTTTTCACAATATGTTATTTACAGAAATGGCAGCCCGTATAAGGCTGTTCTGATTAACACCGACTACTATTCAGGCATTGGTAATCGCAACTCGACAACATTTAAGTTAACTGGCTTGTCATCCTCTGTAGTCAAAGGACTCCGAATGACTGCATCCTCCAGCGAAACGACCATAGAAACGAATCAGATGTTCACGGGCCAACCAGTTATTGGAGGTACAGTTTTCCCATGATTTCTGAGCTCTAGAAGTTGAATATTAATACGATTTGCCACAGGACAATACTTTTCCAATGATAACTGCGCAATCCTCGGTGAGCAGATGTATGAACATTTTAAGGTATCGAAAGGCAAAGCAAAGATTGTTTTAGCAGCATCTGAAGCTATACTTATATATTTACAAGACTAGCTTATAGTTTTTGTTATAAGAGTGATAGACATCAGGTGTGTATATAATACAGTAGCTATAAGTAGTGTTACAGTTGAGTGTAGGCCATCTTGTGGCGGCAAGATTCCAGAACCTCCTTGAGAATCCCTAGAAGGCTTGCCGAAAATAGTGCACCAAGGCTACGCAGAGGCGCTCGTCGCTAAGCTCGGCTGGTGCAAGAAGACATATTAAAATGCAAGCGTATCGGGCCAATCTTTGGACTCCGGCTCTTAGGTCAATGATGTAATGCTTAGGTTCTCAAGGGCTGTCCCGACAACGCTCACCACACTCACGACACCCGACCAAAAAGGTAACTTTAAAGTTGACTGAATGGTGTATAGCAATATCGGGGGATATCTGGAAAGTCTCCTCACCGTTGAGGTGAACAGGGAACACTCGATTGGAGACCCGAGGTCGGATACAACACAGCACCTGAGCTCAGGCTCTCTATTGATAGACTCTGATGTGGAAATAGCTATACAGAACCTTGCAGAAATGCCGACGAACCAACTTCGCATCGAGAAGAGGGGCGACAACGGCAATTCTAGCACAGTGACCGGGGTTTCTTTCGTCAAAGAGGCATTCATAACGGCGCGCTGGCAGTGGCTTATCCTCCCGGTTGCAGAGACATTCCTCATGGTTGTTTTACTGCTCTGGAGCATAGCTATCACTCGCAAGACACCGTTGCTTAATAGTTCTGTCGTGACGTTTCTAGTGTGTCCTCTCTAAGGATGGAAGGGGAATTAAATGAGCGTGGCTGGCATGCAAACTTCCGAGAAGCTGGAAAAAATAAGATATTCCACTTCCTTCTTCAGCCTCCGACTTGCTGGAGCCAAACCACTCTTGATAGCCATCTTCTTCCTCAGCGACGAAGACTCCTTGCAATAGAAGCACTTGTGAGTCAGGTATCGTCGTCCACTCTGATTATAACTGCGCATCGTTCGTCTCCGACTAGAATAAGAACAGTAACACGCCATTATAGCAGCGATGAGCAAAATGACTTGTCGGTTTGTCCCAAAGCAGAGCAGAAAAAAAAAGCAGCAAAATGTCAACGGCGAAAGCGGGCGCCCGCCCCCTATACAATTCCTGCCAGAGAGGTGCTACACACCTGCGACCCGACAACCATGTCTGGTCTTGTAGATGGGTCTTCGACCCCGCAGGCCCTCGTTCATGCCACACCAGTGGCTCTTATAACTCACACGTGTTCGTCTCTCGCCCGCATAATAGCAGCCAATTACAAGTAATTGTTAGGATGTGCGGTTCACTCTCCCAAACTCCAGACTATATTGCCGGCTGCGCTGCCACTTGGAACACTGTTACGCTTAAAACCAAACTTAGTAAAGACTCGGGATAAGCCCTCGTCTCCAGAACCACTATTTCTATTTCCACTTCTATTTCAACTGCCAAAAACAGCTTGAAAATGAAATTCTTAATACATTTCAAAGCGAAAGGATAGCCGGCACGGGAAATTCGCACAACATACACTACCCGGTAGCTCAGCTAGTGTGTGGAAAAGACGGCAAGCTCAGCTTGGAGTAGTGCCATCGATGACGTCGCTAGCGGCTTCTCGGCATTGGGAATTTCCCACCGATAATAGAAACTACCTCCTTGGCTTAGGCTGGCGGACGGCAAAGACGGCAAGTCACTTTGCTTGGTTAGTGTCATCGATGATGACGAGCCAAGGCCTCGCGTGCGAAAACGCACTAGAGCGGCGTCTCCCGTTTGGGTGGAGTCGTGTCACCACAAAAGCTTCCATTCAAATATTGCTGGAACCGGTATTTTTACACCCTTCTATTGCCCACCGGATCTTTGGTGCCGTCTCGGCACTGCTTGCCGGCCATGGCGCAGTTTCCGCCTTGATATCCAAAGGTTAGACCATGTGCGCAATACGTAAAGATTGATTCCCCATGTAACTTTTTGTGAGAGGTACAAAATAGACACGATTCTGGACCGCAGAGAAAGGTACTTTGAGTTCGGTGTACGGATGCAATTAATCCACAATGTGGCCGTCAGCCAGCCTTGCCCCAAATAACGGTGACGCTGCCACCTCGCATCCGCCCTTGATGGGGATATGAATAGTCTGCCCGCCCAAACTCTCTCACGGGTTTCAAGTTCAAAGTACGACGATACAAACAACAAACGCAATGGTGTCCAAACGTGTTTACGACCTGTGCCAAGCAAGGGAAACGGTAAGCTCGGTCCTGGCAAAGGATCCAACTCAGGCGCCAGGTGATGTTGTCAAGAGACTATACGGCCATGGCGAAAACCACCTCCATCAAGATGAATCCGACAAAGACGTTGTAACTTCATCCGCCGATGCACTAGAAGCAGCCCTCCAATGTGGTCGCTGGGGCCTTACGAAGCCAAGCCCTCTCTTCTTGCAAGCATTCGCCGACGCCTTGGATTGTTTAGACGCAGATCCCATGTCAGGAGTTGTCTCGCCGCCATTGTTGGGATCTCAAGGAACGGTGCCGCTTACTATCATTGCACCTCTGGCCGACGTCATTCGCCACTGCTCGAATCTCATTGTCCGTGCGGAGAGGGAAGTCTTCTTCATCACCTGCTCGTGGTCTCCATCGATAGCCCAGCGTCTCCTCAAGAATGCTCTGATAGAACTTTCGAGGCGCGCTGGAAAGAGAGGGCAACGAGTCGTGGTCAAGATCATGTACGACAAGGCGGGTCCAGCAAACGCTCTCAATCCGCATCAAACGGTTCATCCGCAAGCATACTCGTCCAAGTCGATCGACCTCCCCTTGCCTGAAGAAATCCCCTATCTCGACCTTGAGGTTGTTAGCTTGCACAAGCTGTTTCTTGGCACCCTGCACGCTAAGTTCTGCGTCGTCGATCGGAAGATGGCCACTATAATGAGCAACAACATGGAGGACAATGACAATATGGAGATGATGGTGCATCTTGAAGGACCCATCGTGGATAGCATATACGACACGGCGCTGATTACATGGAGTAATGCTCTCCGCCCTCAACTCCCTTGCCATGATGCTCCAGCGACTGAAGGTGGTCTGGCAACGTCCAACGGGTATCCCGATCACGTCTCTAGTCGAAGTCAACGTGAGGTTGCCGCCGATGGCGAACAGGCTACTCTACCGGAACACACGCCGGATCATCCTCACTACGACAGCGATCTCGCCGGGGAGATGAGGCGAGTACAGTCATGCTACTCTACCAAGCCTGATCAAACCCGCCTACAAGCAGTAAACGCACGGCTCAACCAAGCAGCGAAGAACCCCGTTGAACCAACTGGTCCTGAAATCGAGGATGGGGATGAAATGACGCCCTGCATCCATACCGCTTCTGACCATCCTGTCCCCATGGCCCTGGTATCTCGTCCCCCGTACGGATGGATCGACTCAAAGAGCATCCATGTTCCCCAAAACGAAGCCTGGCTCTCGCTCATCCGGAATGCAACAAGAACCATATTCATCCAAACGCCAGACCTCAACGCTGCACCTCTGGTCCCTGCCCTTGCTGCGGCGCTGAAACGAGGCGTCCAAGTCACATACTACGTGTGTTTTGGTTACAACGATTGCGGTGAGATGATTCCGGGCCAAGGCGGGACCAACGATCAAGTTGCGAAAAGCCTTGTTGCGTCCCTCCCGCAGGATGGGCCTGAGCATGATCTGTTGCACATATACAATTACGTCGGCAAGGACCAGGACCATCCTATTCATCAGTCGTCTAAATCTCGCGCTTGTCACATCAAGCTCATGATTGTCGACGAATGCGTTGGTATTCAAGGTAGTGGCAACCAAGACACACAATCTTGGTTCCACAGCCAGGAAATAAACGTCATGGTTGACAGTCCAGAGATATGTGCAAAGTGGAGGGAGGGCATAGACCGGAACCAAAACACCAAGGCCTTTGGGCGAGTAGCCAAGGATGGAATATGGAGAGATGGTGAGGGGAACCCTGGAAAAGGTTATATGGGGGATCCGGGGCTGGTCGGGGGATTAGTCAAGGGCGTTGCGGGAATGGTAATGAAGATGAAAGCTGCAGGAAACTTCTAGATGTTTATCAGATGACCTCCAGCTAGCTATAGCAAATGTTGATAAATCATAGCCTTGATGAGCATTTTTCCGATGTATTTCACGCGTCACCCAAAGAAACCCAGACTCTCGGCCCTTCTTTATAACCTTCTCCAGTTCTCGACTCTCAGTTGAGAGATTCCAAGTCTATTGACTTTCTCAACAAGGCTCCATACACGCATGTTCCTGACCAACTAGCTGAGACTTGAGACCTGTTCTAACTTCAAAGGACCCCGAGCCACTCAGGCCTAGCAGCGTCATACAGTAGACCGTCGCTCAGCAGTTCCACGCTGCGAGAGCCTAATTTCAACGACTTCCTCGACCGAAGTGACGATGACGTTGCCGAGACAAGTCCCGAGAACTTGACCCCAAACCAGAACGCCCCTGCAGCTCCTTCCACGGTTCCTTCTACAACCAAGTCGCCTCGTCAATCTCGTTTCACCCCGCCACCGCTGTATCTAAGCCAGCTTGCTACGGCTAGAATTTGCAACCTCTACAATCTCGACCTCGTCTATGTCGTCAACCTTTGGCCCGAGAACTCCCAGCCTCTATGCTGTGGGCCGGACCTGGGCCACGCAACCTTTGCCAACTCTAATGTATCAGCCAAGCCCTCGCGGGGCATAACCGGATGCCTGCTCGTTGCCTATGCCTTACACAATTGTCTAATCGCCCTTCCAGATCTCAGCTGCCGTGCATGGAAAAATGGTTGTCCATGAAGCTTCCTATTATCAGACTCATTTCTCCATCGCTCGCAATCCGGGTCGAAGAACAATCCAGCTCAAACCGCGTCAACCAAGGATATTATACCTGTTAAATTAATTAAAGTCCCCCTCCTGGCATTTAAAGTATTAAAACATGCCCCATCATCAGACTTGCGCCGTCCGATCGCACACTGCCACTACCCATAATAAATCCTACACCGCATTATTATAGCTCTATCAACTTCATTTTGGGAGGAAAGCCAATGTGGTATCACCTAGAGCATTCCTCACATGTATTAGTCTTGATTTTAGGACGGAGTTTCTCCATCCCTCCCCCCACCAACATCGGCGAGACTTCTTCACTGAGATCTGCCCCCGGGCCTAACAAAACTGGCCCCATAAGGCCGGAGACAGCATCTAGAGGCCGTCAATGGCACCTTACGGCTAGCGAAGCAGAACACCAAGGAAAAGCAACGCAAGCATCCCAGACTCCCCCGCCCCGCCCCCCACTAAATACCAACCCAAGAGACGGAAAAGACCTACCCTAGACCGACTACCAGCACTACTCGTACAGAACGGGGTGCTTCAGAGCGGTCTCTGGCATCCTAATCCAACCTCTTGCCCCCTCACTGACGTTTCACCGTCTACGAGTACAGATAACCCGAAAGATTTCCCTCCCCGCCTAATCTACTATCCTTCACTTTGCTTCCCCCCTTTCAAATCGAGATGCCTACAGAGTTCAGATAGATAGATGGGCGCCCTTTGTCCTATAGAAAGAAACGTCCCGGCGTTAAACAATACACACACACACACACACACACCAACATCGGCGACGTCGCCTGCCTTTCAAGGCTTTCCTAAACCATATTGTAGGAGACTAGAAATCTGTTATGCAGTTGCATTCGCTGCAGGTTGTTTCCAGACAATGGCACATGATGTGAGCTACAATGATAAACAAGTCAACAAAATAACTATCACAGCGAAACCAACGCGCGAGATTTATCAAGAGGCTAGGGGGCCCTAGTACACACATACCCAGAGGTGGGACTAGAAGCTTAACAGTAAAAAAAGAAAAAAAACCAACAATAGGATTAACAATGCAGACTACATACCCAGACTACACACCCAGTCCACTTAAAAGCCAATAGTTTGCTCAGATAGACTAAGGTTTCTAGCCCAACTGGTTACCTTTCGCAATACCTTAATGAGCTGCAGTAACAGCTGCATCTTGGAAAAGCTAGATCTGCTAGAAAAGCTAAATCTCGCGCGAGATTTATACTTTTGGAATGTGATTGAGAAAGATCAACCGTCTATACATGCTCTTAATTCAGACGGGCAGCGCTGTCAGATCCATTTGGGCCTCGAAAGATTGCGTTTGGATATGCCGGGCATGTCGACCCTTCAGCTGCTACATGTCTGAATTCGCAACAGAATACATTTATGGGAACAATTTGGACTCGGACATATGGCAACTTTTGACTCCGACAGCTGATCGTGGCTTGAGAAATTGATATTATCTACCGTCTGAAGACTTTGGTGGAGAAGTCGTCATCTACAGCCTCTGACGCGTTGTCGTATAGAAATCTGGTTGACAAGCTAGCGGGAATAACTCACCAGGACCAATTCTGGCCCCCCAAATAAACATTGTGGAAACTCGTGACTTTTGTAAACAAACAAAAGAGGTATACCCTGACCATCGTAATTGTTTTCTCTTCTCCCATGTCACCGTCTCATCCCTGTGGCGTGCTTGCATGTGAAACCCCACTCCGCCGTCCCAGCCCATCCATAACCGCCCTCCATCTTCTCCATTCCAGCTCTTCAACCGGAGGTCACGGACAATGCTCCGGACTTGGCTGTCCAACGGGCTGGCTCTCCTCAAAAATGTCTCAAGGTTCTCCAAAACTCAAGATTCGGAACCATTGCCAGAATAGTCGTCCTCTGCAGCCTCACTATCCCCTCCCTGGACTAGTGGGATGCCGGTGTGTGCCGTTTCAGCTCGCCCGGGTGAGCTCACGGACAGTGGTCTGACCGGTATCTTGCATGTCCTGATGAGCCAGATGCCGCTCTGGCACCTTCATGCCTCTGGCGCCATCCCTCCTGGCACATGGCAAGCCATGCGGCTGTGACGGGCGATGGCTCCCAGACACGATGCCAGATTGAAGGACCTGAGATCCGGAGCTAAGCCACTTTTTCCCCGGGAATTTGCTGTTAGTATTGGTTCAACGGTGCCTGGGAGACTGACAAATGGCGCCTCTTGTCCACGTGCTTTCACAGCCTTAACTTCGACTTCACCCTCCTCGCCGCTCGTCGTGGACTGATCCGTCGGGGCAATTGAAAGAACTCGCTCGTCGGTTGTTCCACGTCTTGTTTTCTATTTCTTTTATATGCCTCCAGTCATTTCGTTTGAACGACTCATTAGAGCCGGCACAGTATCGTCTTCCATACCGAGCTTCTAGTACACGGTTCTCCACCAAGCCCAAAACCACCATCACTAGCACAAAACGACAGATCACCAGTCTGTCCAAGGCGTTTTCAGATGGGTAAAGTCTCTCTTTAACTCTTCCTCGCGTTGCTACGGTCATCCGATTAACCTCTTGTACAGAAGCATACCATTTGATCCCTCTCCATCCCATGGGCGACAGAGCCCTATGCGAGCCGAATCCCATGACAGATGACTCGATCTTTGGGAGATCCTGCATCTCCCAAGATCTTCTATGGGAGCAATGGTGGTCAATTGACCAGCTAGCCCCGCTTGGTTCGTCGGAAGACGGGAGCAGCACGACAAACGGCGTCTACGCGCACACTGGTCCTGTACTCGATGGCTGTGTATATAGCTGGGATACCAGCTCGACACATCATTGGAATGGCACCGGCCCTATGACCGACTATGCCGACCCGTGGAGTGGCCCCAGTCCTGTCGCGAAGTACACGGCTCCATCTTCAGATTCTGAGCACATGGTTTCCGAGGAATTGTCTCCCGTCCAGGACCACTGGCATCCACCCTCGACACCGAAGAAGCCAACTCGAAAGCGGAAGCGCGACTCTAATGACGTTCCGCCTCGCAAATCCGCTAGACAACGTTCGTTGGGTGACGAAGACACCAATCCACAGAAAGAGAAGAAGGCAAAACATCCAACTGTTCGCCGCCAGAGCAATGCCAATGGCAACGGTGCCCATCCAGCCCAACAGTGTGATGAGCACATCAAAGTGATTAGGGAACGGAACCGAATCGCAGCCAACAAACTCCGGGCCAAGAAGAGCGAAGAGGCGCTGAGGCTCAAGTCTAGTGAGCAGGACATAGAGCGCATCCACAGCGACCTGTCCACCTGCGTGGCTGACCTGACCCTCGAGGTGTACGAGCTCAAGATGCAACTTCTACAGCACTCTGGTTGCAACTGCACCCTCATCCAGAACTACCTCGCTTACGAGTCCCAGCGATACGTACAAGCGTTAGACGAGAAGTCGCAGCAAGAGGCGTCGTATCGGCAGCCGCCGCAGCAGCCTGTGCAACGCGAGCGAGAATAAAAGGCAGTGTCAAAGCGGGGCTAAAGGACGGACAAAGGTGACAAGACGCCATTATGGGCTGGTGGTGTGGGGAATTTCCAAGTATCGCGTAATAACAGGAGGCAACAGGCTTGTCCCAAGAATAATAATTACTTTTTCCTTCCCTACCTTCTTGCCTCCAGGTCCGTGCCATTGGGAGTTCACATCTCGATGCCCTGCTCCTGTCGGTCATGCCGTCAAGAACCCGGTCTTGTGGGTAGCCATGGTTCGAGAGGCGATTGACTAACCCAAACCCTCGGGAGGGTGGCGTATGATGTATCAATATGTGATAAGCGTCGAGCCAGGTGTGGCAAGGGTAGCTTAGGAGTGTCACACAAGTGTGCCTCGGACCTCTCCTTATCTCCACAGCGTCCGTGAGATCTGCACACTACATGCTAGAAGCGGGGGCGGGGAAGTTCTCGTCGTGCGTGTAATTTGTCAATGTTTCCCCTTGTCTCATCCGCTTCCGAAACCGAAGCCGTTATCAGCAGCCGCCTCCCCGGCTTTCCTCTTTGGATTTGTTGACCCTTGATCCCCTCAACGGTTGGGCTATCGATGCGATGGGCTTGAGAGCAGAATCACCTTCCATCATGGCATGTAGAGCCTGCTTAGTAGAATTGTTAACCGGACATCAAACACATTAAGGCGAATGATGGCGACTTCCCAGGATAACAATCCATTAATGAATCGACGTTTCTATTGATGGATCAACTTACGATCGGTATCGGCCTCGCTTCGCCGGCCCCTATGCGCTAGCAAGGGTCGGTTGGCCGCTGACACGCCACAACTGTTGATCTGTTGGACGCACCTCATGCTCCTCATGCTTGCAAATCTAGGTCTAAGACATGATTGGGGCTTTAAGAGACATCAAAACTATACTAAGAATAATAGAGTGACATTCATCTCGGCGGACTTGATTCTCCCAAGAAGAGCTTTTCCCTACGTCCGAGGGCGGATCGTTACAAATACTGGATACCTACTAGGGGTCTCTAATGCGGCACCTCCGCCGTGACTATTCCACATGTCTATACAGCCCGTACTCTTACAGAGCTTGTGTAGTCCAGCCCATGGGCAGGATAGGCAAATTTAGAAAGCGCATAAGCGGGTGGATGGGGTAATAGCTCTCTAGCTAGGATTCCGGGCAACCTTGGCGGAGCAGGCCCTTGCAGTATTGGCGAGTTTTGGACCTGACGACAGACTCTGACAAACATCGGCTTTGCCCATTAATAGCTTTAAGTAAACCGGCTTGCAGGCATAAGATAGATGCATCACCGCCAAACTATACACGTGCACCCTTTCAGAGGACGCTCTTACCCCGCCTTTTGCCCCAACCCACCTTCTTCCTACTATACTAGTCCATATCTTGCTGCATGCTAGTGATTCGCTTGAAGCTTTCTTCTCTGTCAAAGTCGACCACAAAGAGCCCTTACAACAATGGGCGAATATCCTCAAAAGCCACAGCACTCGGGCAACGCTATGCCTCCAGGCTGCCGTGCCACAGTTGGACGCCTCCAGACATTTACATTGTCTGGTGAGGACATGGGCTCAGCGGCGGACCTGAGCATGGGCAAAGCACTTGTGGCGGCCTGGCAGCAAGATGGAATCTTGCAGATTGCCATGGACCCTGAACAGCAAACGCTATATAAAGCAGCCAATGAGGCCAGTAAGCGCTTCTTCCAAAAACCTTTTAACCAGAAAGCTGCGTGCATCGATAGCCAGAGCTATTCCGGTTATATTGCGAGCGGCGAAGAGCTTACAGATGGCCTCGCTGATTACAGTGAGATCTTTACCGTCACGAAGGACCTCGACGTTGACGATCCCAGAGTGTCTGCCAAGTGGCCATGCCATGGGCATTGTCCTTGGCCTGACGCAGATCTGCGGGACCCCGTGAAGAAATACATGGACAGCCTCTGGCAGACCGGCGAGAAGCTTCTCCGGCTTATTGAGCTGGGTATCGATGTACCAGAGGGATCTCTGACCCGCGTTACGAAAGACGGGTGGCACCACATGCGAATCCTCAGGCATGAACCCATGGCTTCTTTTTGAGATGAGACAGAGCTAATGTTTTGGGTTCAGATTTCCCGCAATCAACGACATCAATGGGAAAGGCGACGACCGTCGAGGCATCGGCTCTCATACTGATTATGGGTTGCTTGTAATTGCGGCCGCTGATGATGTTGGAGGTAGGCGAGCCCGGTTGACGCAGTTCTAACATCGGTGCACATGCTGATCCAATATCTAGCTCTCTTCGTTCGTCCTCCATATAAGGACGAGTTCGTTGCGAACTGGGAGAGGAGTGCTGCTGGCATGAAGGAAGATAGTGATGGTTGGGTGTTTATTCCCCCGGCCGAGAATGTATTTACAGTTTTCCCAGGCAAGCTTCCCATCTCTAACCCAACTGGCGTCCTGCTGACAATAGGTCTTAGGTGATATGATGCAATATATGACCAACTCAACCCTCCCCTCAACGCTCCATAAGGTGGGGCTCAATATGAAAGAAAGGCTCGCCTTTGCTTACTTTCACGAGCCCAGCTTTCAGGCAGTCATTAAACCTCTTCCGGGGTATGAAGCTGGTCAGAGCCCAGAAGAGGGGATCCATTACGGGAAGCATTTCACCAACATGTGCATGAGGAACTATCCCGAGCGCATCACTACTCACCGGTTGGTCGATGAGGACCGGTACAAGTTGCTAGATACGGAGGCACTTCGAACCATGACTGCTTGAGACAAGAGACGTGAGACATTGTTGCGCATCGATGAGATTTGGCAAAGAGTTTCGTTTCCTGGGTTTTGTTCCGAAGTATGCTCCTTACTCTTCTTTGTTCCGACACGACGTCTGGAAGGATCTAGTCACGCACATATACACGCACCAGTCTCTTACACCCGGTAGGCCTCTCACAGCTGTGCTATGAAGTGGGCGTCAACTCCATTGAAATGGTAGGTCGTTTACATCTACAACTGTTGCCAGGTTATCGTGGGCAAATTCCGTGGTTGGCCCCATGAAAGTCCAAAAACAGCATCTTGCATTGAGAGGCTGAGTGACGGCCTCAACAAGGGGCGCTGCAGCTTTAGGTAGCATCCAACCACCCCCAACCCCCCGTCCCTCCCTGCGTGATATCGCGTAATCGGGGATCATAGCGCATCAGACCAAGCTCTGTGGCCCCGCGAGAAGCGACTTGTCATATGCTAGCGCGGTGATCAAGCCTGCATGCGCCCACCGACCACCGACGCCATGGTTCAGTTCGCATCCGGACAGCCAGCAGCTTCCATCCAAGGATCTCGTTGTTGTGTGCGCCACCTAACTGGGATGAAGGTCAGGGAATTAGTTCTCTCGCCTCCCTCGTATTTGACATCCCGGCCGACGGCCGACGGCTGCCTACACCACCAGGTTATGTGCCTTGCCCGTTCCGGTGAAACCACTGCGGCTAATATAGACATGTTGCCCCCTTCATTGAACTCGGTTGTGGACAGCGCTCCGTTCCACCGTTGCCGTGTCTCCTCAGACATGCGGGAATTTTGAACCATGGGCAAATCCCATTTCGGGGTAGGCGACAGGGTGCCTCTCGTCACCCAGCTCGCGGCAACCCAACCACTTTGCAGCCTGTCTTGTACAGTTCATCTTGTCATCAAAGAGACATGATTTTGACCGTCATCTGCATGTACAGTTAGGGCGATTGTCATCCCGAACGCGAAGCGGCCAAGGGTTGGCTTTGACTCTGCCCTTGGGGATCGGCGATAGGGCTGTTGCAACACCAAAGTGGCCCGCCCATCCGATGTGGCGCGGACCAGATGTTCCTGTGACCCCTCCCCAGAATGAGCCGCTTTTTAGTCCCGAGCGCGTGGGCGCTAATTCTGCTGCCTAGCTCAGTAAGAACCCCGTCCACTGTTTCAAGTGCAGCATGTATTATGGTGCCAGTCTTACGCTGAAATTCTTGAGCGTTGAGATCAGAGTTGATGGTTACGGTCTTCTCGCAAGATAAAGCGATGAGCTTTCGGTCAATCAACGGCCATAAGTCGGCATTTGGCAATCGCTGAAACCACCAGTCAACCGCCAACAGAGTTAACGATTAGGCCACCATTGCGTCGGTAAGCCGTAACCTCCAAGATGCACACGGGATAATCAGCCACAACTGTCTGAGCGTCAGTTAGTTTCACTAGTGTGTAGGATGGGGGACATGCTGACGATGTGGGCTTAGGATCGACACCCAAATGCAAGATGAAGCTCACATGGCAAAAGCTTTTGGGTACATAATTGGCGCTACGTGGGGTGGATGGACTTCCTGCAAGGTGATCTGTGGCTTGCCAATGAGGGTGGCCGACGTAGCATCGCGATCATCAAAGCCCTGCCCGCTTTTCAATTGTCAAGTACATGCCGCCGAGCCGATGCCAGCCCTGCCCCTGTCGAGTTTCTTTACGCATTGAAAGACCGAGCTGCTTCCGACTTTTCTCGTGGCAGTGATGCGAGGCTTCCAAGACTGGCAACAGCTTCAGCGACTATAGCGGCGTTGTTACTTTAGTCTTCAGTCATGCTGTCCAATAGGCATCGGGTTTCTGACGTAATAAAAAATATTGACACGTTATATGCAGATGGGCACATGAAGATCCTTTTCTCCAATTGAAATGGCCTATAATGTCTCTGCGTGCCATGAACATGCATGACGCGGACTAGCGGCCACTGCTACGTCTCGAGGGGTTGGCCGAGCTTCCAGCTCTTGACGCACACCGTTCCCTCCGGGAAAGCCTATCAAGCACCTCACTAGAAGGAGGACAGAACAAGCCGCGGCAACAATAGATGGTGTTCAGCTGGATGCGACGTGGAGGTCGGAGCAGGGCCTCTAAAAGGTTAAAGAACCAGATTCTCCACCGCAAGGTCCAGATTTTCTCTACATGATGAAGGCACTCATCCACAAGCTCCATCTTCCATTGCAATACCAACAACGTTGATCTGGCTTCTAACTTAATCTCTTGTTCCACCCCCCCTCATCATGCCCCCACATTTGGTCCAGTCATTTCATCCCTCCCCTCCACAGCAAGAAACTCCTCCCAACAGCCCTCTGCAGAAGCCAACCGATGCTCAGAATGCAGTCACGTTTAATCGAAGTCTTGGTCTCAATGGGAAGGGTGCGGAATCATCCCTTGCAGAGCGACTCTTCACAGTGCTGGAAAAGCTGGTTGATGAAAGACCTACCTCGCATCGCTTGTCCTCCAGTGACAAAGCTCCAACCGAGGCGAAAGAGCCGCAGGCTGAGCAAGGATCGAAGCTGGCATATAAAACCCTAGAGAAACGGTATGATAATCAATATACTGCATCTGCTCCTACTAATGGGTAAATCAATCAGAGATGGAAAAAAATAGAAACACAAGACCGTTGATAGTTGGTACCAGGACCGGACTCTGGCGGGGATGATCTACCTTTATTCGTCGACTTAAACGGAATAAGTCTACAGGGTAGATGAAGTAATATTAAAGCAATGGCCTCAATTGAAGATACCCCACCCGCCGTACTTAATCCCTATGTGCACCACGGAATTATCCTTCGCCGCGACAGAATCCGCTATGTTCGCGGTCCGACCCGCGACTCGCGATGCCCCATGTCGGCGGCGCGTCCCGCAGAGCCAACAAGCTCGGCGTGTCGTCGCTGTTCAAGTAGGTATTCTTGCAGATTGATAAGTTGTCGGGTGTCCCGGACTTCCTACTGCAGGCCATAAACAACACTATAGCAGAACTTGGTGAAGAAAACAGGACCATTGCTAGCTGACTAAATTCTTTCTACAAACATAATCAATGTAGAGCGTTACTCTCCCTCATTCGAAGCGACTGGGTGAATCTGCGCCTAGCGGTTCACTTAAAAGTTTCTGCTGCTAAACTCCGGCAAGATTTCCCTCACGCTGAGGTCATCCGCGTTGACCTCAATGATGCCGCAGCTGTTTGTCAGCTCGTCCGAGGGGTAAACGCCATTTATTACGTCAGACCCGCCTTTCATCCTCGAGAGACTGGATTAAGGTTGAACACGATTGTTAAACATGATTGATGCTGCAGGCTGCGATGACATACTAGGGCAACGCCAACCAGAATTCATGATTGAGTATAAGATACCAACAGCCGGCAAGCCAATGGCACTGGACAGTCGGATGCATCTAGTTTGAACACATAATGCCCAGGCGTATTGACCCAGCATAGTTCATGGTGAGAGTGGAGCTGTTTCTCGACCCACCCTCGTGGATGATGAAATGACATGCTATCCAAGCCTCAGCAACAGCATACGGCTGCAAAATGAGTTCCAGCAGGTTTTTGGTTTGGGAGATACGTGACCTTGTCGTTCGTACTCGGGGAACGGGCCTAAAATGGAAAGTCATTAGTCTCCCGGCCCGCCAGAAGGGCCTGTCTGGGGATGGTCCCTGGATTTTGGATACCCACAAGCATTGCTAGGGTTCCTTAAGAGAATGAAACGATAAACTACGTTCCACCCTTTTGGGTTATCTCAGGCGCACCCACTCCGTACTTATGTCTGTTTGAAGAGGGAAGGTGCATCGTGGACCCTGAAATCAAAAGCATCCGTCTCGGTGACGACGTTCCGGAACCTCCAACTTCGTGGCGTCTTGCATATATGGAATTCCGTCGCCTTGAATAAGAGCCCACTGCAGCCTGAACGAGGACAGTGCACTGTTTGATCTTGGCCTCCGGAACATACCTCCTAAAGGCTAAAAAGATACTGGCGCATGCATTGATGCTTCCAGAAATGTGAGCATGAATTTACCTCATCGGAAATGCCTGCCTTGATGTTTTGTCCCACCTACAAGGAAGCAGCGAGTCGAGCAGTCCAGACACCGTCAGAATTTTCAGGCCAATACCATAGAAATGTCAAATACCACCCGCGTCTCAATGTCGGACGCATCAGTGCTGATCACTTCCCTCTTGGACGGGAGCGGTTACAGGAAAGCACCCGTTGAAAGAACTCAACCGCCTCCTCAGCAGATATAACTGCAGCGATGGTATATTATTCACACCTTGCATACTCCAACTGAAGAGAATAGCTTAGACAATGCTTTGGATCTGGTTCCATTAAAATAGGCTGCCTGAGACGTTTGGGGTGTCAGTTGAATATTCAGTAAACTTCTGACATGGTTCCCCAGTCGAGGCTCCTGGGCTAGTCATGGGTTGTGGTGGTGCCCAACGGTTCGACCTGCCTCGACGGCGGATGAATCTTCTTCCTGAGCTGCCCTGAACTTTAAGAAAGCCCATAGGTGGCCCGTTGACCGCCTGGTTTGGTTTCATGGCGAAACGTTGACGTCATGCAATGCCCCGGATAGGTAGCTCGTTCATTGCTTTCTTATGCATCCCGCCACAGCGTGCTTACACGTCATCTCCGTCCCCTGCTGGGGAACGGATCATCCTGCCGAAATCTGATGTCGGTTCTGCTGCCGGCACGGCAGGATCCAGACGTCGTCTTATATGATTTGTCCGAGCCCTTAAACGGTTGAGTATCCACGACTGTTCCAAGTATTCACAAAATGCCACGATGCCTCTCTATTTCTACATTTATTGGCATTTTATTGTATCAACTACAGTCTACTCTCTTCATTAGCACGGCACTTATATCCCCTCATAAGGTTCAACATGTTCTTAGGCCTTCTGGCGTTGGTGCCGCTCACCTCAGCGCTTGCCCAACATAATGGCACTTTTGATAGTCAATGTGCTGCCCTAGCTCAAACACTCAATATAGCCAACTCGACTCTCTGGACCGCTGAGATTGTCCCAGCCGGCACGACCATCACCTACCCCAACAACCCCCCAACATGTCAGCGACCTTCCCAAGCCGTCTCGTCCGACATGTGCCGCGTGGGTCTCAACGTGTCAACTTCGTCCCGGTCCGAAGTCATGATGGAGATGTGGCTGCCACGAGACTGGTCTGGCCGCTTCCTCAGCACCGGCAACGGTGGAACGGGCGGCTGTATTCAGTACGAGGACCTGGCGTATGCGTCAGCCTTGGGCTTCGCAGCTGTCGGCACAAACAATGGCCACGACGGCTTCTCTGGCGTCCCGTTCTACAACAACTCCGATGTAGTCCAGGACTTTGCCTGGCGCGCTGTACACACGGGCGTTGTAGTTGGCAAGCAGATCGCAAACAGCTTCTACGGACCGTCGATTACAAAGTCATATTATCTCGGCTGCTCGACCGGCGGTAGACAGGGCTTGAAGATGGCGCAAATGTTCCCCGAAGAGTTCGACGGCATCGTGGCCGGCGCGCCAGCCATCTCGTACAACAACCTCACCTCGTGGAGTGGCCACTTTTATCCTCTCACCGGATCCAGCACATCCAGCAGGTTTGTTCCCCGCGACATGTGGTCCGTAATTCACCAGGATATCCTCGACCAATGCGATGCCCTCGATGGCTATGTCGACGGCATCCTCGAGGATCCGATGCTCTGCGACTACAACCCGGACGGCCTCTTATGTGCAGCTAGCAACGGAACCACCAGTTCCACAGGCTGTTTGACAAGTGCTCAGGCGACGGTTGTGCGCTCTATCTTCTCGGCCCTCAGAGACTCGTCCGGCTCGCTCGTCCACCCACGTATGCAACCTGGATCGGAGCTTGGAGCGTCGCAAGTCTACTATGGCGGTGTGCCGTTCCAGTATACAACCGAGTGGTTCCGCTACGCTGTCTTTGGAGATCCCTCCTGGGATCCTGCCACCCTCTCGTCCGCCGACATTGACTTTGCGTCACAGAAGAACCCGTTCGATATTGAGTCGTTCCAGGGTGACCTGTCAAAGCTCCGTGACGGTGGCTCCAAGCTGCTGCACTGGCACGGACTACAGGATCCCATCATCACGAGCGACATATCGCCACGGTACTACGAGCACGTTGCCGCCAGTATGAATCAGACCCCGGAGGAGCTGGACGACTTTTACCGCTTCTTCCGCGTCTCGGGCACGAATCACTGCAGCGGTGGACCAGGAGCTACCTTTATCGGAAATCAAGCCAAGAGCAACGCCACCCTGGATCCTGACGGCAACGTCCTGATGGCCATGGTGAGGTGGGTCGAGGAGGGCGTGGCGCCCGATACGATCCAGGGTGTCGCCTATGTCAACCAGACCAAGAGCTCGGGTGTTATCGACTTTGAACGAAAGCACTGCCGTTACCCTTACCGAAACGTGTATAATGGGACTGGAAACCCCAAGAGTGCTAATAGCTGGAGCTGTGTAGCTAGCCGGGATGGTCTCACCTATCTCTAGTGCGGCGTGGGAGTTTCAATTTTGTACATAGATCTTAGCCTCTTTGTGTACTTAGGCTGCTATCTTCTTGCATCTTCCAAGTCGGTCTGGCAATAGGAAGCATATGCCATACACTCCTTGCACTTGGCAAATCAGTCTTAGCTGCGCTTCAGCTTGGTGAAAAGTAACAGGCAGGGCAGTGAGCTCGTGTATAAAATCAACACAGACAGTACAAGATTGACACAATAACAAATATTGTTTTCCATCCCCAAAGCTGTCTAACCGGGGAAGTGTATAGAAAAGTTAGACTCGGAAAATACGTGGATTTTATATTTCAAGACATGGCTCAACGATACGAGGCAGCCCCAGTGTGGCGTTCAGCGCTGTTAACATCACCCTGCCCTTCGCAGCCCTTGTATCGAGCCACTAATAACCACAGGCAGAGATTCTTCATGAGAACCTGCTCGACTTAATTCACAAAAGAGGTAGGGAGAAGGTCGGGCGTTTTGCCATCCATGGTGCTCTCGACGGCTTTGCGGTATCGGATGGTGTTAGCCAGATCAACTGGTCGGCGAGGGTAGGTGGTATAGGGTAGGTCGGTCTGACTTGGTGTGCGGCGGAAGCTGGCGAGTTTGGTTGCTGGCTGACCACTAATGCTCCGTCGCATAAGGACCATACCAAGGACAATCTGCTCAGCTTATCCATAGACAGGACATCTTACTTTTTACATCATCTCTAATACCTACGGTCTACATGACATACGCATCAAGTTGCCTTCGATATTCGGCAAAATTATCGCCTTGGGTTGTTACCTGCCAAAGCATCTCTGTGACAAATGGACACGGTTTGGGAACGGTAACCCTGTCGCTCCAGCTCCTCAAACAAACAAGACGATTCGTCCCTCACTCCCGCCTGTTAGAACAACTTGATGTCGTTCTGACCCCAAAATCCACCAACTATGACGGCATCTCCAAATCGGTGAAGGGAGGTATAATTCTCACTGAAGCAGAACCCTTAATTTGGTATAAAAAGGGCCCAGCATACAAATTGCATATGTAATCCAGATTGCAACCAGATCTTAGTTTTGCAATGGGCCGTTTGGGGTTCTAAGTATGGACTATGTTGTCTGTGCAACTAATGCTAGAGGCTCTAAGATTGATTTGAGATCATGCGGGACACTCCAGGAGCAAGGGAGCAAGTGTTCAAGGACAATAGAACGTTTGATGCATTGGGCATGATCACATGAAGGATGACGGAATGGAAGGCAAGTCTACTTATTGGCAGCCATATTAGCCCCCAATAGCGCCGTCTTCATTCGCCACATGACATCGATATAGTGGCTAGTAAAGGTCTCCCCAGAAAGAGGTGTCGCTGACAAATAAAGCCATAAGTCCTTTAGCAGTCAAAATGAGATCGATTTACTAGAAAACTTGGCCAGGCTACCACTGCTTGATCGATTTCAGTTCGGTCCCAAGCAACCAAATTTCATTCAACATATCAAGCAAGCCCCAAATATGTGTGTTCGAGAAAGAGGACCTGCAGTCACTAATTTAGTTGCACGCAGCAATCTGACTTGAGCGGGGTTGACTGAAGAGGCGATTGATGCACATTGCCTCTTGCGTCAGTGGCTGGAGAGAGCAAATTCTGCCCCTCAACGTCTAGTGCAGTACAAGAATGTGCCGGCCCCGCCGTCGTTCCTTACTCCCAACAACGGCAAATCTTCTAGCACTTTCTAATATGTCGTCAGGTCTAGAATGGATATATCATCAATGTCTGGGTTGTGACGCCCAGACGGAGGGAGCAACTTACTGCTCTGATTCATGTCGACTATCAGAATCCGAGAAGAGGCCGGCGTCAATTCACTGTTCGAGCTCTATGCGGATCATATCGCGTTCCTCGAAATCGACAGCCCAAGAAGTCGAGGTGTCTGCCAAGGCAGAGAAGGAATTGAGAGCGTATAATCTGTCGTTGGACCAGTCGACGACGCGGAGGAGGGCATCGCACTGAAAGGCGAAATATCTCCACTTCATTCGTGTTTCGGGATCAAGAGGCGGGACAGGGGCCACGTCATCCTCCACCCACATCTGAGTATCACTGACACGCGCCCGCTGAAGCATTTCTTGTACAAAAACACAAAAGACACGCAGGGAGCGGTCGAGAATCTCAGTGAACAAGGATAGCAGCGTTCAGACAGCAGGACCTGGGCGGCTGAGGGTGAGGATAGTGCGATTCGAGTCTCCCAGAAAAGCACTATGTACCGTCTTTTTGGCTGGAAAGAGCAAAAGGATCAGCCACAGGGTTGAGCTGGCAAAAACGCCCGGTTGATGAATTCCCTGCTCCCGTCAACTCCCTTTATGGATCGGGCGGGCATCCACCAGCAATGCTGCTTAGAGTTTGCTTTGTCCACTGGCAACAATGTGAGCCTGGTGAGGTTCTTGATGAAGGCACAGGACTATACGTGCCGTCAAGCGAATTGATATACAGCTTCTAGGCGATGCCCAATCAGCTTTTCATGATACTCGATTTCCACTAGCTTCACACGCAGCGACCTCACATTCGTGATGGCATCTGCTGTGGTAACCGCCCATTGCTCTGTATACGGTTTAGCGTCCTGGTATTTCCTCGAACAAGTTGGCGAAGAGGGGTTTGATGCTCTTGAACATCATATGTATCCCAACGATGACGATTTCCGGAATAAATGTGATGTACTCGGCCAGCCTATTGTCGAGGCTGAGGCACTGAAATGTCCCGGCATAGCAGGTTGGGATTAATGCGTGTGCCCACTATTCTATGCCATTTGAACAACGGTCCGCGTCTCGCACACTCCCTGGTATCGTACTCTGTGAAATGTCCTAACAGCGACACGACATTAACGGGTACCAGCTAGGCAACTGTGACTACCAGGGTGAAGTCGGTAAGTACGAAAAGCAATGTGTACGACCAGCAATTACCTGCCCGCTGAATGACCCGTATAAGGGGGAAAGGGTGCGATACCGCCGTGAACATTCCTCTGAGACTAGTCTCGCAGTTCAACCAGGAAAAGTAAAGATAATATATCTTCAAACCCTCTTCCAAATTCGCCCGTAAGCGTGGTGATTGCTTTGCCGGCAATAATTGCAAGTAAGAAAGCCCGCTTTTCTTGCATGTTAACCATCGATGATGACGCCGCGCCAGCGCATCGAGACTTCGCAATGGCCCTCTGCCATCGTGATGCCTTTTCAAAAGCTTCTTTAGCCACTTGAAATGGCTCGAAAATAGTTGAAGTGTGGTTCCGGACCCAGGTAGTGGTTGACTTTAAAGACAGGGTGAGGGAGATACCAGGCGGAGCTGGATATGCATGTCTTTCGAAGATAAGCTGAATATGATGGAGTGTGAGAATCCCATACTTACACTGGTGTCTGTAATATCAGACAATTCCGGAATCTGCCAATCAACATCAAATTTAGCTCATTAGGTCCCTGTTCAGGGGGTCATATCATCATCCGGACCGCCGAGAATGTGTACAGTTCGAGACCGTCCCTAGACATAAGTAGGTACGTAGTGTTGTCGCTTACCTCTATGCATGTTATGCCTTCCTCGGGGCGCCTTAGCAATTGGTGAGGAGTCTGAGATGCACTCGGGATCATTCAGAATTGACGAAACGCGGGAGCAACAGGATCTGTTCTGGAGCAGCCATTTTGCAAGGAAAGTGCACTTTCGGAATAGCTCTGGAACGAACAGAGCAGACTTGATGAGGCAAAATCTCATTTTGGCCATAGCGTTTAGCTAAACAAGGAGCTCAATTACAAGCAAGCGAAGCAACTCCATTCTCCAGGTTTCCCTGGTCCGGACGACTCATTGGCGTAAACGTGTTTAGTCAGTGAAAAGCTTGATATTTGGTCATCGTGGTAGCATTGGGTAGGAAATGCTTGAATTGTGGATAAAACTGTGTTTTCTTTTTACCTTGTGCCGGCAACTTGCTCACCTTGAGGGAGCAGACAGAAGTTGGATTAGTGTTTAGTCAGGCGTAAAAGGTCGAGTGGTTTGTACTGGGCGTAATGTGTATTGCATACAGCAACAGATATTTGTGAAGAAATCACATAAAGAATCCAGGGATGACTGGAGGGTTCTACTTGGACATGAGTTATTAGACGATGAGCAGTTTTACTTCGTATTATATAGTAGCGGGGAAAACGAACACCACCTTCTCTCTCCCTGCTGCATAGGGACTAGACAGGGTAACTGAAACTAATGCACACAAGACCCTCTTATACACTATCCTTAGAGGACATATCGCTGTGACCATCCTCGCCATCGTCTACCACAACTGTAGTCTCGATCGTCTTCGTTATACCATGGGCGCCAGGATATGTAGCTAGATGTATCTCTGAGCCAGAGCTGCCTTGACGAGTTCGCTCCTCTTTTCCCAACTTGTTCAAAATCGTGTTACCTGACTTCGGGATGGCTTGACTGCCGCTAACGACGACACGGGAAGTGACATAATTGGTTGGGTTGGATTTGTGACTGCTACTCCCGTGCCAGCCGTCTCCACGCCCAGCCGCACCACTCCTGACAACTTTGGAGATCAAGTTAGCCATCAGGAGCTCAATATACAGCTTGACTATATAGGCGAGAGGGGCGAATTGGACGTATCTGCGCAGGTAAAGTCAGCTAATTGTCCATAAAGATGTCAAGGATAGAAGAGCCATGACAGTCCGAGACTCACAGGTAAGGGTTTGGTAAGCTCAAAAATCCAAGGAGCATAATGTCCATAGACGTAGAGATAACTACCATTCCAGCGTTGAAGTTGAAGAGCCTCCAATACTTGCCCAATCCGTCGGCAATCAGGCGGAAGCGCACCAGATACAAGAAGTATAAGTTGAGCCCCAAGTCAATAATGAGGAAGAAAGACTTCTCTGCCTTTTCGAACATCAGGTTGACATGAATCTGAAAAGGTGTAGCTGATGGCAGGTGTGCGACAGTCCATATATAGCAAACGGCGATATTGATGCATCCGATGGGAAGTGCGAGACCCCATTTCAACTTCCTGGCTCTACGCTTGTTGGTCATAATCAAAGCTACGCGGTTGGCAATGATTTGAGGCAAAAGCTGAGTCTGAATAGCCCACAGTGCCACTGCATATTCGTCAGTTCAAGAAATAGTAATAGGACTCGCATCCTATTATAATTACCGGTGACTAAAAAGAACCCGAGACTGGAGATGCTTGTTAGCATGAACGCTGAGTGGGACTACCGAACAACAAGAATCTACCTCGGAAGAATGATTTCATTCAGGAACAGAA
Organism: Ilyonectria destructans; assembly: GCA_020740775.1. Taxonomy (NCBI): domain Eukaryota; kingdom Fungi; phylum Ascomycota; class Sordariomycetes; order Hypocreales; family Nectriaceae; genus Ilyonectria; species Ilyonectria destructans. Next base: position 334,311 of record JAHEWK010000033.1, read on the forward strand.
ATGTAACAAGGGCAAAGATGAAATTTACCCATGCCTCTATCCAGATCATATACACATATGCGTGATGGAGGCTCCGCGTGCGTCTCCATATACCCCGTGTCTGCTGCACAGCCTTCGCAAAAGTGAACACAAAGACGCCCACAAAGAGCCCGAAGTATATAGAAGCGAGATCCATTTTGAGCTCTCGGGAGATCAGAGCGATAAAGGAACGACTTGGACTGAGTACAGAAGCAAGAATTAAGACTAGAAAGAGGTAGTAGAAGGCAGAGCTACCCCACCCATCTTATATATAAATAACTCGTCTTTGGTATAGGCGAGTCATGGGAAGCGAGATAGCCGGCACTTAGAACCGATTAACAAATTGGTCTCGGTTGGTGTGTGCATGTGTACAGCTTCCCCGTCCACTGAGGGTGACACATGTCAAAGCATTGTGCTAAAGAAAGCCACAACTAATTTCGTAATTGGGATAAACACCGCTAGAGGAGTTGGCGTTAACTCTCGCAATCCTCAATGCAGGGTCGGCGCGCGGACCAGGCATTTAGCTTTCGGATGGGCATCCGAACTATAACAGGTCGTGATCTGCGATCGCACTTGATTTGGTAGGCTAACAAGTCACTCGCACTGAACCATAAATGGCAGGTCCCTACTCAGTACGAAGAGTTATTGAGAGTAATGCCGAATGGTTCCCCGCATTGCAACTATAAGCCTTTTAGTAACGTCTGTGTACTCCATAAACCAGGCTACGATTGGCACTAACCTGGCGGCAATCTTCACGAGTCAGTTAGCGTTCTTATAGTACCACTCTAGCCGTTTTGGCACTTCGTACCTATCCCTGATGTCATCTCCCCAGTTAGTCAAGATCCCTAAAATGTAATGGTGCGGCAATTCCTGCCGAGTAAACCGGCCCGTGACTGGTTTATCTTCAGCATGAAATGCATTGCCCTCCACGTCATTCTCGACCCGTCTAGCAAGATCAGCACGACGAGCAATAAATTTACCTCAACTAAACAGGCGAGAACTCTGGCAGTAAAAACGCCACAACTCCTGCAAGAGCCCTCCCTCCTCCCAGGGTCCTTCTCCCAAGGGTTGGGCTGCAACCCAACGCTCTCTCAAGACTCCTACTATTTAGTAGCTTTAGAGTGAATTTCCCATGTCAAAAGTAGTCCTGCTCCATTAAAGCTGATAATAAACACTTCGCTCAAGGATATGTCAGGAGGGAAATAAATGACAGCTTGACAAGACTGGCCAAGAGAAAACATTGGCTTGGGCACCCAACCTGGTGACGACGATTATGTGAACTATTTCCCCTATTTTCTTACCAACGAGACATAATTCAACATCTTGAGGCTCAGCTATAGCCGTCCGCCTCACTGTTTATTACATCAAGCCCGGTACTTCGAAGACTACCCGTATCTACCATGCAGTACGATGGCCGAAGAGATCTGCATCCCTCCTTCATCGTTAGATCAGGAGTGCACATTAAAGTTTAAGTATGCATCAGGGATCTTCGGGTTAAAACAGGGGGACTTTTCCAAACCCTGACCCTCTGAAGAGATCCAGAGGTGACCAATGAGCAATTGGTGATGCTCGAGTGATGGCCAAGCACTCTAGGACACCCATCAGAACGAAAGACGCGAACCAAATTTTGCCAATCTATTATTTTCCTCGAATAAAAGAACATTTAGTTAGACGGATCGCATAAATTGGGCGCTCGACTAAGCGCGATGGGGCAATGTTAATCCCTCCAGCTCACGCACTAATGGTTTCCCTTGCTCAGTCGCAATTGGATATCCAGGAGTTTCTGCACCATCGCGTTCTCTGTCAAAGCTGGAAGGACACTTCCTCGATAGTTCACTAGGCCCGGGTATAGTAGCTGAACTGGCGTTTGATAGGGAACAGACAAATCAGTATAGGACATGATGTTCCCTTGAGGCTGCCGGTGTTAAGGAGACCATCACACCGCCTCCACTCATCCTCAAGCACGGCTTACGGAACGCGGAGTTGAAAGTTGGTGGCTGACGGTCCACTCCGACCTTTTCTTTGCTCCAGACCTCGAGAGTGTTCAGCCATGGCACACGTAGTGTCGAAGTAGCCTGTTTCGCTAGTGTTTAGATTAAATCGCAGGGTCTGAAACTTTATTTGCAGACCTAGAGCTGTGCCTACCCAGTCAATCGCCAACCGAGGGCTGTCTGTCTGCATAACAGCCGCCCGGAAGCGACACCCCACAACACGCCAGCGAGAACCAGAACACCACACTACTGCAGCGTCTGAGCTAGCTAACCCAAACAGCTGTCCAGGGCGGGAACTCGGTAGCGGATCCCTGCTTCTCCCCTGAGTACGCTGTTGACCTAGTACTAACACGGACTAGATGCCATAGTTAACGGACAATGCAACCACAAGTCTGAATCCTTAACAACGAACAATTTTATCGTCTCACGCTACTATCCAGCCAGATTTGTAGCGTTAGTGTCAGCGTCGTTCTGATCGGCGCAAGTCATCAGCAGGCTTAGCTCTTCAACACGATCGAGATACTAGTGGGAATGGATGAGCAGCGCGCTGATGGATAGGGGGAGGGGGCGAACGATGGCAATGGCTTGATCTCCATATAACGAAACAGGAGGATTCTCGTTGGTGCTACTCCGTAGAAACACTGTCTTCCCGCCACAGTTCGTCGCTAGCCCAGGGCTATGCCGCCACCCAGCGGCACAACTGCAGAATCTGGTGGAACGGACACTCAAACTTCACCCTGCGCGGGAAGCTCCGCGGGGCAATCTACCGGCCTTCCGCAAGCCACAAGATGGCATCCAAAATGCATCATGTAAGGAAAGTCTCAATTGCGGCGTAATGTAGCAGCCCCAGTACCTGCTTCCCCGCGCCGAGCCCCGGGGAATGCGTGGAACAGCGCTACATGTCTCAAATCAATCCACCGCTCTTTTAACTTTTCTTTTGTCCCCTGAATACTTTATCTGTATGAAGCGACTATCACCCACAATATTACAACATATGGACTCACTTACAAGGTTTTAATCTCTGCTTCATTCCTTGCAGGGAGTAAGAAACTCAATTACCCTATAGATCAGTCGGTTGATCAGACTTCACAGCAAACTGCCGAACACTATATCCAAGTGAAGGGATCTCCGCATCACAAAGTCCCGAACTTACCCGCTGCCCTCTCCTTCAGAATGATACGACATGTACACCTGTAGTGCCCCTTCAATACTCTGAACCAGCCCAAAGAAAACGGTGAACCCGACCTCAATCCACAAAGCATACCACTGCGTGCCCTCCCCCCGGTCATTTCACCACTGGCGCAGGTTCCCAGGCTTTGTTTGGTCAAAGACCTGCTTCAGCCGCACAAGTCTATCATGCCAGTAATTATCAAGAGGTTAGGGTGCCCTAGTACACACATACCCAGAGGGGGGACTGGAAGCTCAACAGTAAAAAAAAAAACACCAACAATAGTATCAACAATACAGACCATATACCCAGTCCATTCAAAGGTCAACAGTTACTCAAACAGACTAAGGTTTCTAGTCCAACTGGTTACCTTTCCCAATACCTCAATAAGCTGCAGGAACAGCTGCATCTTGAAAAAGCTAGATCTGCTGGAAAATGCCAGTAATTATATTCGTTGATGTTTGTCATAGTGAACGGCCCGCACGTCAAAACAGTCAGGTCCGTGTCCATTGTCGCGGGCTTAAGGTACCTGTGGTACCAAGTCTTGCTCGGTTTGTACAACTTGTTCTGTGGGAAGAGTAGTGCGAGCGTCTGCAAAGTTTCGTTCACGAAGCCGTATGGGAAAAGCTGCTGCTCCTGGTTGTTGAGGAAGGAGGCGTGGTGGAAGATCATGACGGTTGTCTCGCCCTCGATGTCGACGACTTCTAGGTGGTCGAGGAGGTTGTTGGTGAGCTCGACCACTCGAGACCAGTGCCGCCTATGTAATGTTAGCGGGTTCCACCGAACGACAGAGGAAGAAGGAAGTGAAACATTTCAGACGAAGTCCCCTAATGAGGGAGTACGCCGGCTTCAAGATCGATCAGTGGGGCTGGCCACCTCAAGCACCAACCATCACCATGACTGAGAAGAAGGGGAAAGCATCCAATAGGGACGTGGTATATAGATGCACCAAGTTCGACATACGGTGGCTCGCCTCAGGGACTGCGAACGACACCAGCGACGTCTCGAACAGTTCCTACTTTTCTATTGTCGTAACAAACAACGGCGAAGACACCACCAGAGCTGGGACACTAGACTGCGTTGTGATGGTCGGCCAGGACAGCCTTGGTCGCACCGGCTCATATATTTATGCCCCATCCGCCTCATAAGCCTAAAGAGGAAGCAGGTGAACCTCAATTAGACTCTGGATGGGAGCTATTTAAGGCGGGAAGTGCCACACCGCCAGACCTTGACTCCGAGTTATCATCATCAAAAGACTCCGAAAGCATGCTGAACGGAATATTCCAAACAGCACCCTCCATTACGCTTGAACATAATTTCGAGCGACCGAACTCGACTCCCCCATCCCCTACCTCCAATAACTTCCGCATCTTCTCGCTAGAGCATAACTACCAATTTATTGCGATCCCTGGCGGCGAAAGCTTCCATCAAGAGCTATCTTACGTCTCGCCGCGGAACGTTCAGAGCATTGTCCCGCGGCCTCATGCACGGCTGGCTAGACGGACGGCCCACGCTCATGCGACTCCCATACAGCAGCAATTTTTCGAAGTTCTATCCGGACAACTTTACTGATCCTGTCAGTGAGGGAGACTGTGGCTCGCTTGTGATTGACCAGAACACCAAGAAGACCTACCGCTTTATCGTAGCCGCGAGCATGGAAGGGAGTGTGGCATACATCGTCTCCGCAGACGAGATCCTCCAGGACATCACATCCAAGTTAGGCCAAGAATGTGCTAGAGGGCTTTCCTTGTCTAAGAAGTCAAGCGTGTCATCATATGCAACCAGCGATAAAAGAAGCCAAGCCGCCATCAATCTCTTGCCTGGGAAGACAGCCGATGTTAGCTCGAAGGATATAACCGTTGGCGCTACATCATTGTTATGGGCTGCTATAAACGGACATGCGACTGTGGTTAAGCTGCTGCTAAAAAATGGCGCTGATATCGAGTCCAAAGATACCGTCTATGGCCGCACGCCAATATCTTGGGCCGCTGTGAATGGGCATGCGGCCATTGTCAGGCTTCTACTCGATTCAAGCGCTGATATTGAGGCGAAGGATCAGGCGTATAGCCCAACCCCACTATCATTAGCTGCTATGAACGGACATGTTAATATCGCCAAGATGCTGCTCGAGGAGAGAGCGAATATCGAGTCCGTGGTAGCATATCCTATCAAGTCTACTATGCAATGCGGTCCACCAACCCCGGCACTGACGGAAGATGCCTCACATGCATGGCCACCATCACCGCTTCCCGATCTGGAATGGAACGAGGATGCCTCTTGGGACTATTTCGTCAAAGATGATGCCGCCGATGATAATGAGACGATGAAATTTTACCCGGTCCTACACTACCTGAGCAGTCTGCACCTTCACCACGATAATTTCCCACTGGTTAACCCTGCCGAGAAAAGCCGCCCTACACTACACTCTATGTTGACAATCTTCCCACTGACACACCTCCGAAGAGGAAATTAATGCTATGTTCTCCAAGCAGCCCGGCTACAAGTACGCGTCCTTCCGGACCAAGCAGAATGGATCTATGTGGTTTGTGGAGTTTGAAGATGTCGCGTTTGCAATTAAGGCCCCCTAAAACTCCACGGATATCATCTTCAAAACAGTGTTAAGGGCGGTCTCGAACTGAGTTTCTCCAAGGATCCCATTGGCGTTCGCTCAAGACCACCTCCCTCTCCTTTTGTTAGTCCCAGACGTCAGACAAACGAATATGGGTCCTCTAGGGACCACGATCTCTACAAGAAGCCACCCGCTCGAGGATGGACTCTACCACTGCCCCTGGGAGGCACGCCGAGCTGCAACCACAAACTCGAGAAGCTCAAATGCAACTACGAGTAAGAACACGCCGAATCCTATCCTATATGCGCAAGTGATAACTAACTGTCCCAGCAAATTCGTTGACTCTCACCTGAGGCCCTACCGCTGCAAGGCTGAGTCCTGTGAGGGTGCTCGATTCCTCCACTGCCTGCCTCCACTGTCATGAGCGTGAGACCTACGGTCTCCACGGCCATGGCGAGAAGCCTTTCCTTTACATCAATGATGAATGTGAGCGTGCCGTGTCCGGAAATGGATTCCCCCGCCAGTGGAACCTCCGGGACCATATGAAGCGCGTCCATAACGATTACGATTACGGGGGCTTTAACGATCACGGAAGCCCCTGTGATATACCTACGAAGTCTCCCCTTGGCAACACCAGCTCTAGGCTGGCCAGTCTCCTCGAGACATCGCACAATCTCCACAGCTCAGGATCGAACCCAGGTACAGATGTTACTACAGCACCTTAAAAATCGGAGCTTGCATTTTCCTCTTGGAGATTATAGGGGTTAGTAATAAAGTGGAAAGAGGTGTAACATAATTTGCTCAATAAGGTCACGCTGGTGATTTGACATCAGAGGTGGGATTCGGGCTCGGGTTGAAGTGGATAGTAGAGTGGCAGTTACGGGTGTCAGTAGAAATTTCAGTATAGCTAAATTGAGGATTTTTAATTATGGAGGGCAAACTGGTTTTGGTTATTAGAGTAATAATAGAATAGAAAGAAAGGCCTAAATTCTCATATTAAACGAGAACGCAAGTAGCTTTCATCATCCAATCCATCCCCCAACGGTTCTTAATATACAGGGTCCGTTGGCTCAAAGCCGCAAGAGCACTATTCAAGGGGCTAAATAACTTCCCAAGCCGCTCAATCCAACACTGCTGCCTATCTTGCCTCTTCTTCAGTCCCGCTATCGCTTCCTTCAACAGTTTCGACCGCTGTGGCGCTGCAGACAGCGTCAGCCCGTCCCCGGCCTCACATAGTCCGCGAATGCATCTTCGCCCACGGCATTGCAGGAAGATCGCACCTTGCCCACATCTGCTACACCCTGCGGCCCATCAAGGGCAAACTTACCGGATAAAGTAACCTCATTAATCGGATTCGTAGAGTTGTCAGGCTCGACTTCAATTGCCCCATCTTCATCGTCTGCCCCACTATGGTCCGGCTGGCGAGAATGGTCAACCAACACATCTTTCCCCTAATTGCGCATAGCTAGGACCTCCCGATTTCCACAGTTCCCTCGTCATCCATGCCACGGTTCGTGGGTGGAACGACCTGAGCCGTTCGTGTCTTTCCCATATAGATGGCTCATTCCGCTCCATGCGCTCGTATACCTGCATGGGAACCCCATGAGCCGGGGTGCCCCAGCTATCCATCTCGGCTACATCGATATTAATATCTGCATAGTAAGGATTATATAGGGAAGCATCTCCGGCATGAAAATGGTGACTTGTCGCGTTTCTCGATAGGGCCACTCACCCACTGATCCCATTCCACCTCTCTCAACTCATCTCTCCTACACTTACGATAGTGAATCATACAGGTCCATATTAGTAAAGTATTCGCGTCATGGAATGCCCGGTAAAAATTCGGTACGGTCGACACCTTCCTCTCCTGCGGAATTAGTGCACACCACGTCTATTCGTTCGATAGCCGGTCCTTCTCGGCGAATTCTTCGTCCAAATAGCGCAATACGCTGACCAGGTCTTCTGCCTGCTCATCTAGTTTCCTTTGCCGACGGACTGCAGATCGAACACGTCGCTGCGGCGGATTATCCTTGCTAGAGCAACAAGACCTCTTTTCCTGTCGCTCGCCCTGCGCTGAGTCCACGTTTTTCTCTAACCGCGATAAATTCGCTTCCTCATTCTCCGCCTCTCTAGGCCTAATAGGTCGTACGCGAGCTTGTCCCTGAGTTCGCAACCTAATTCTCGACCTTCCAAGGCCAGGCCTCCGCCTCGGACAAACCATCTTGGCACCCGCTTGTTCAAGCTCCTTCTGTGCAGTGCCACAATGTTCTCCGGACATGCGAATTTGCGGGCCCTCCCGTGTTGAGAGTTCCCGTTTGTCCAAAGAAACGAACCCTGTGCCCTCCTGTTCATCTTCTCGCCCTCTCTCTTTGGGCAAAATGGGCCGAGGCAATAATCGTGACCTGGCAACATCTTGGGGTGGCCGAGTATTCTCTCGCCTTCGGTCTCGTGGCTTCCCGATCCTCCGCTCTACACTGGCCTTTTCACGCACCTCCTGCTCCCCTTTTGCTCGAATGGGCCGAGATATAACTCCTCGACTGGCTACAGGTCTCTGTCGACGCGTATTCGTTGCCCTGGGTCTGATGGCTTGGGACCCGCCTTTGTGTACGTTCGCGGCCTGGCTTTCCTCGCCGTCGCCATTCATTGAACCTTTGTTTGACGTCCATTCCAGTCTACTCAATGCCAAGGCCTCTCCGACCGCAGACACAAATGAATCATTATACCCAGAATCTTTCCCTGCGGCCTGAGCCTCGCTGATAAGACTGCGAGGAAGGTCGTGGGTGTACTTGAGCTCTTGAGCCTCATTACAGTAGAATCTAAAGCGAACCGAGCAGCTTGCTATAGCGCTATAAGGATTCTGAGAACGCAAGGTGTTTTCTTTTAAAGGAAGGCGCTAAATGATTCCTGGAATACACTTTGTTTTATAATAAATTCCTTTTAATGTTTCATTATGTTTGTCTCCTTATTTCCACCACATTTCAGACTCTAGTTGCTTTTTGTTGCAACCCTGCAAGGATAACTATGTCAAATGCTACCAGAATACCCTAGACACATTGACCAATTCCCGTCAAGGTCGCCCCCATGCAAGCTTTTAAATAGTACTTCTGAAAAGCTGATTAGCAGGCTCTTAGCCATTAATGCAGTAAAAGCATCTTGAAAACCGCCATATCTATTCTTCGTTCCTCAAGGCTCCTGCGCAAACCGTGACTGGTTTGCCTCTCCCGTCAAACTCTACTACGGAGCACGGTTGGTATAGCTGTGATTGGGCTAAAACTGGTAATGGGGCTCGTTTCCGTCGGACAGTACTGAGTAGAGTCGTAGACGCCGCGTAACTCTATCGCAGCTCAAGCCATTTCAACAAGGATGGGCTATTGTGTACCACTCCATGTAGATCCAGACTAGCAACAAATTCCTTTCCCACAAACACGTAATGACCCCCTCTTTTCGGAGTACCACAGGGTGATCATTGTCGTTGAGAACGCAAAGGACGCCGTCACCGCGTGCCCCCCCCCCCCCCCCCCCCCCCCCCGGCACAGTATCCTCCTTAATCTCAAATAATGTACCTTCCCAAACTGGAGACTGCCTCATGCCAAGCATAGCTCCTTTGCCCCTGAATATGTGGTCTGTGATTGCAGATAGAACGCCAGCCAGAAAAAGAAGGTAAGTAGCCATGATCCATCCTATAGTTGGTGATTCCTGCAAGAGCAGTCGGCGAGCAATGGCTAGCCAAGAGGGAATTCCGGAGATAGACTCTGGGCTGCCGTCGACGCGGGGCACTGATCCGATTGCAGCTCCCCAGACAAATAGGCTTCCAGTGTCCGGACCAAGAAGGGATGTTCGCCATAGTGCCCTCGGAGTGTTACCCCAAATATTATTGGGCGTGATGGACAGTTGAGAGATCGCTAAAAGTCCATAAACATAGTCTTTTGGATCTGTCGCATTGAGCTCGCCCGCAATCATGGCCCATTGCCAATTTGCCAGGAGCATCAAATCTCTCGCTCCTGGTAAATGTACCTCGAACGTATTCTTAGAGAAAGTAATGCTGAATATGCTGTTCCAATTTAGATCATATGTAAGTGTGTCCCAGATTGGTCTACTGAGAAACTGCCGCTTCAATACCTCTCCTCTCTTCAGTTTGTCGTGGAGGTTAAGAGTTTTGAAACTTTGCGTGACAAGTAAAAGATCTCCTAAGCTGAGAATGACATCACCCAAACTAAGCAGCTGCAGTTGAGGAGCGAGGATAATTTCTTAAAGAATCCACACACTCTCCCAGTACTGCTCATCTAAAAGTCACCCCAGGGCGGTCCACTCGTCGTTTCCGGTCCAGCTTTCGGACCAAAAACTTAAGGACTCTCCACAAAGACTGGGATATCATCGGAGCCAGTCAAGGTCGAAAGGAGTGGGGTCATGATACCTGGCTTAGGAACTGTGCTGAGCGACCACTTGAGCGAGCGTCCTGACAGTCTTGAATGCAAGGGAGTGATCTCTCGGGTCAACCCAGGAGTAGACAGTCTGGGCGCCAGTGTATATACGGTGCATAAGTTGCACGTGTTGCGAGCGCTCTTCGTGGTCTTTTTAGTTGATGCAGATTGCATCTACCCATAAGACCTAACTCGACCGGAAGCTTCTCCAAACCAGTTCCCATGCCGGATGCGACGGAGGACGGACGCCAGGTTTAGCGTGACCTCTTTTTCCTGGCCTTGGACGACGATTTTCCGTAGATTTTTCTTCTCGCCCCAGACATATGAGAGCGCGGCGTATTCCGGGTTGTGGTCAAGGGAGACTGTGACCAGTCCCAAGCCTTCAGAACCATCGGCAGGAATCTGGAGGACTCGAATCTCAGAGGTGGTGGGATTGACAGGTTCGTAGAGAGGAGAGGCTGCGGCTTCCGGAGTGAAGACGGGAGGAAATGTTAGAAGATCCATAATATATAAGAAAAAGAAGATTATAGCTTCAATCCTGAATAAGACAGAGAATAGGAGTGTTGCAAAATATTTGCTGGGAAAATCTGAGAGCTGGGTGCTACAGCGAGAGCGATATCTGAGTTAGGTGGGCTAGATTGACAATGTTATAAAAAAAGATGGAAGCATTGGGGGACGCGGGGTTGTTGGAAAATTGCACCCATGAAAGAGAAAAGTTTACAAGAAACTGACCGCCCAGAGCAGGCGGTAGTGGCTGAGGTGCCTCAAATAAATAAAGTCCACCAAGTGTGATGTGCGGCAGCAACCTAGGCAGCAGCAGGGCAACGGCAAGACAGCTACAGCAAGAAGTGCTGCGGCGAACCACTCGACTGCAGCAAACCACCGCGTCAAACCACTTACTGATTGACGTAGGATCTGCGATAGTAACTGCATTGAGGGCTATAGACACTAGTCTTAGGAAGCTGTTGGAGAGAGAGAGAGACCCTGTATTACGAAACCTCTGATAGATTGATATCGGGACCTTAGTCAGAAGGGGGTCTTCCGACCGGTCCGGATGACCGGAAGGAGCAGAGATCGGCATCATTATCATCAATTTGAACACTATTGCATTGATCAATTTGACCGCAACATATCCATCAGAAGCTAGTAACTGTTATCATTGGAGTAATAAGAGGTAAGATAGAAATAATTTAACTTTTAAATGGTATATACTACTTATTTATCTTATTATAGATATAAAAGAGCTTTAAATTCTAATAGAGTAAAGAGCAGTCTGCTGTTGTCTAGATATTAAAGTAGAGCTTCCATAGTGGGTCTGCACGGACAAATTATTCCGAGCACCTTGTAACAAGAAAACCCTTCCTTCCTTAACTGGCCCAGTCCATCCGGGCATAAGAAATAATCCACATCATTCTCATCGCTTTGAACATTATCGCCCTAATCAAATTGACTGTAACGGATCCAACAATTAGCTCAAGAATGATCAGACACTTACTCGGGAGAAAAGATCATCTCAGCGCAGTCGGCTTCGGTTTCGGGTTCGGCCTCGCATTCGGCTTCTGTTAACGCTTTGAGCTACTAATAATAGATGGACAATCTGATCATATGAAGTATGGTGGCCTGGGCGGGTAAATGCTGTGGATATTCCTAGCCTTCAGGAGATAAATAAATTGTCGTCATGCCGGGTTCTACGGACCGTTTACCAAGGGATTCCAATCCGATTAAAAGCCTGAACAGTCGCCGTCTTGTCCACCATTTCTTGCACAGAATTAATAAACGATATAACGAGCCTTAAGAGAAAAACACAGGTTTTCATTATCTTTATCCGAAACTCTATATCAATAACTTATGTCGCGGATATCAATGGAGGATGATCCTCCTCCGTACACGTCTACTCCCACAGCCCTGAAGAGTTCTCCATCCACAGCATTGTCGCATGCTGCAGTATATAAGCCACAAGCATCTCGGTACGCATTCTTGGCACATATTTCTATCTGCGACTTCCTAATATACTAAACAGTGCTCTGCCATTTGCCAGTGCTTCCTCTTCGATAGCTGCGACGGAACGTCAGCCTCATTATCCGACCCTACTGAGCCTGGATAAGTCACATCAAGGCAGTGGGCTCGCATTTGGCCCTCCAACCACGTCTCTAGACGGGCTAGTGCCGGATTCGTATTCTTCACCAGTCCCCGAACGATTGAGAGCTATTCGAAGCAGAGACAGCATCAGCTCAATCAGAAGAGTACCGCCCGACTCCGACTACATGTTGAACCACATATCGGGGCGAAATTATTCACCAAACTTACTCTATTGCTCACATTGTCACCAGATGATCGAACCAATTAGAAGAGGCCGTCCATCAGCAGCGACTCAGTAAGAAGTATCAACTCTGGAAGAAAGATCCATCATTAACCTTTTACATCGCTAGCTTCAAAGCCGTGCTTCTTTTTTTTACTACTGTCTGTGGCGTTGCATTGCCATACATTTATCGGTGGTCCTATGATTCAAGTCAGTGCTGTGAATTTTGTGGCGAGATAGTTGAGCGTTGAAGACTTTAATAAACTTGGCATTAGGCTTACGTTCAGACGGTAAAGGGTAAAGGAACGGACATGCATGTAGTAGTGAAATTACGGGTCAGGATTCACACAGTCTTTAATTTTCAATTAGTCAATAATGCTGGTGAAAAGTTACACTTTAAAAACTCGAGTCGCTGCCTCGTAGAACTGGAACAATATACAGAGTACTTCACAAACCCGATAAGTAATCGGTCTGATCCCTTGTCAATGTAGGTCGGACCTAACAATACTTCAAGCGTCAACCTCTCTAGAAACGAGAAGGGTATTGATATAGAATGGAATGCAATGGATATCTATTGCGAACTAGGCTACATACCATGTTTTCGCGGGAGCTGCGGTATCTCAGCCAATGGTGTCACGCCTGCGTATTTTTCTAAAAATGCCTTTGCTGTAGTGCTCGGTTTCGCACTCGGGATCTGATAAACTAACCTAACTAGGGTAATCTATAGCCCCTTTACGGATACGCATGTTCATGTCTTTAGCATGCTCCACGCAAAAACGTCCGCGCTAGCCAGCGGCAAGCTAAGGTTGTGTTCTAGGAATGGCTAATGAGTGAATAAGTACTTCCGGGTGGTGCAGGCAACAAGACGGGAATACGGCAGCTTGTTTTGATCTCCAGCTTTCTAGACGTTCAAACTCGGTATGGTTATTGTAGTAACTATGCTTCACTTCGGAAGATGCTGATCCAAGTCTCTGTATCTGGTCTCTGGAATTAAACAGTAATGGTTTCTTGTTCTTGACTAATTTGAGTCTTTCTTGACAAACGGATCGACTCCAGCTACCAGAATGGCTGATGTGACTTGCCAATACATCCGCACACTAGTATATCTTGAATTTCACATGGCATTAAAGCCCTGCCACTAATTACGGCAACTACTCTCCGGCATGGCTGGACACTCTAGCGGTGGTAGTAGCGAATATCGTAACGACTACGGCCAACATAATCAACATGACCAGTCGTCAAATTCTTACTGCGACGAGGGCAATCAGGAAAATGGCTATAATACTAGATACTCTAGTGGCTATTATGAGGAAACGTGAGTCATACTTGGTCACAATGTGTGCAACATATCTAACACTACTCCTTTAGGGGATATAATAATAGCGAGCACAATACGTATCATCAGAACGATGATTACTACGATCAATATAGCCGACACGAATATAGATATCAAGCCACTGGGGGCGCTGATCAAGTACCCTTTGAAACCTACAACTTCCGGGGCGGATAGTGCAGATCAATCCCCACTCCTGACACCGAAGATCCTCGCATGACCGAAATTGGCTACGGTTGCATTCTGACGTACAGCTAACTGATTAAGCCAAAAGTGAAGTGCAGACTCCAGTAGGAGGCGCTGATAATAGCGTATGTAGAGATGCCTAAAGGTGACAGCTACCGTGAGCATTGCGGCGTACCATACAACAGTTCCGGAGATGATGAGACAAGCAGTTATGGATACCACCGTTCCTCATCACAGGTATCTTTTGGCGTTGGCGAATCGGCGGCACCCTCAGAGATCATAACGGACTTCGCCAATTATCTGCCTGCCAGTCAGCGTACTAAAGAACCATACCCGGACTGGAGGTCCGAGGATAATGTCCCCATATCCAAGGAGGAGATTGAGGAAATCTTTCTTCACCTGACAACCAAGTTTTGGTTTCAACAGGATAGCATGACGGATATGTATGACCACTTCTTGACCCTCCTTGACTCGAGGGCCTCCCGAATGCCACTAGCTCTAGCTTTCATATCTCTTCATGCTAATTACATCGGCGAGGATAACGCCAATTACCGCAAGTGGTACTTTGCGGTTGGCCTTGAACTTGAGAACGATGGACTCATGGGCAGCTCAAAATCGGGGGTCAAGGGTAAGCAAGGTGCGTCGAAGAATAAGAAGGGGAACGATCTAGAAGACACAACAATTCCCTCTTAGGATGCCGAACAAGACGATAGTTTTGAAGCAGCTGAGGAGCGCTGGAAGTCTAAGATAAGGAACATGCCAATGCACTATTGTATTCGTCAACTAGCCCTCTTTCTTCTTTGTTAGGGGGAAGCCAACCAGTTTACAAACAGCAGGTAAACCAGATACCACCTGGGCCAAAGCAATTTCTTATTGCCGGCTTTGGAGTTACCCTAGCATCGTTAATCCGGATTCTTGATACAATTAGTGAGCGGGCGTATAGTCCCAGGCGCTGGCCGGAATCTCAAGGTAGGTCCTTCGGACCCAACCTCAATCCCGGAGGCTGCCGGAGGCCGCTCTAATCTTCATCTATAAGACTGATCCCTAGCCCTTCGTCAGATAGGAAATCACGAGCTTTCATTATCATCACTCTGATCCTATCCACTCAGTGTGACACTCCACGAGGGTCAGGGCTGGGGCTGGTGTCACTTGGGGACTTGGTAGAATGCGGCGTGCAGTCCCAAATATCAGTGTGTTGGACCCAGATGGCATTATGGGGGAAATTGGCAGATCAGGGATGGCGACTGTGCAAGGGATATAGAGAGGTTGTCGTTTCAACAAGCTATTAGAGGGATCATGGGTTTTACAGTCAGAGTTTTCTTGAGTTTAGGGCCTCCAGCCCAGCTATTAGTACAGCAAGTAATTTACTTCGTTTCTTCCCATCTCTTTGAAGTCCCTAGTACATTGGAGTGTGATCACACTTATTCAGCCTCCAAAACCTCAATTGTTGGTCGGGCAATTGAGGAATTCCAATTTCCAGTCAGTCTCTAGCCTAAGTTGCACAGCGCCGTGATCCCAGCGGTAGAGGCGGACACAACATACGACTGATAGTATTGGTGACGCATGAGAGGGGCCGGGATGGTGTACTCGAGGATTCCGCTGTTGCCGAGTCCTCCGCCAGGCCACCCTGCCGCTCGATATACCAGGTTAGCGCAAAAAGGTAGACACAACCAGCCATGTAGAACCACTGGTCGGACCTGAACCACGAACTGTCTAACATTGCGCTCTGCAAGTCCTGCCGTGGGCCCTACAAGTCTCCTGCCAAACAAAAGCTGATCTCAAAGGCAGACCATACTGGGCTGCGGCTAAAGGCAGCTTTTATGTGATGTATGAGGAGCTGGTAGACTAGTCTTGTCACATTTTGGCTGCATTCAATAGGATCCGACAACGGATAGGATCCTATGTCTGGGCTGCTACAAGTCCGCTACAGCTGGAACCCTGTTTTGACCATGTAAGATAAGCCTATCTTAACTATCGTCGGTATCATCAATAAAAGACTGACCCTCAGACTGTCAGTTAAATGTCAGTATTTTATAAATGAAGAGCTTTTGTAGTAGGGTTGTGCAAAGATAGACGGAGTAGCCAGGCGAGAGTAAGGTAGTAGTCGATTGATACAGAGACCAAAACTTGATCAGCTTCAGTATCTGGCTTCTTGGCCGAACTCATGTAGAAAAGGAGGCGAGGCCCTAGCGTCATCATGGCTGTGAAACCGTCTGTGTCAGTAGTGCCGTGCCGGAGACGGGAGACTCCGTTACGAAATGAATGACGAATTTCTGAATGAATGACAAATTTCTGCTTCCTCTAAGATGCGACATGCCCCTGGCCTCTACTGAACAAAAAGCGTGCCTAGACCGCATAGCTAACAAGAGTTTGCATTGAGCCATATCAACAATATGGTTTTCAGCAAGTTCATTCTCTTTCTTTTCTTGCGAGCGGCTCTGGCTCGCCATATTTGTTCTCCATCGGCATCGGTATCTTGTATATGTGTAAGTACCGCCAGCTACAAAATATTCGGTCGTATCACCGCCGTTAGAAGTTGGAAAAAGTTGACAATAAAATGGATGTACTCTAGGCTCCGGAAGACTCCTGTTGGCCCTCGGCGAATGACTGGAACAATTTTAACACCACTGTCGCCGGCAAACCTATTGCTACGAGGCCCGTTGCACTTCCATGTTATCTTGGTCCCGAATATGTCAAGGAAGCATGTGCGACTGTCCTGGTTGGATGGTACAATTCCTCCTTTGTTTCGGAAAACCCCGTCGACTAGACTGTCCTGTTAATATTACTTGCTTGCCTATCGACACTGCTACTACTAGTTCTCACGTTACAAATTCCTGCTCCATCGGCAGTTATCCTCGATACGCCGTCAACGTGACTGCCGTCAAAGACATAGCAGCCAGGTTGGCCTTTGCACAAAAGAAAAATCTGACAGTGGTAGTAAAAGCTACTGGACATGGCATCTTAGGTCGCAATGATGGCTACGGCAGCATAGAAGTCTGGTTGCGATACTTTAGACAGGGCATCTCGTTCCAGGGTAGCTTCGACTCTTCCACCGGTTCCACTGCATCTCACTGGCAAGGCACCGCCAGGAAGTTTGGTTGTGGTTATATGTGGCACGATGTTTACGCAGCGGCTAAAGAATACAATGTCGTGGTTGTTGGTGGCGGCAGCCCGACTGTCTCCAGTACCGGGGGTTGGATGCAGGGAGGAGGACATGGCCCCGCTAGCCACACCTTCGGTCTTGGAGCTGATCAAGTTCTCGAGGCAGAAGTTGTTCTCGCGAATGGAACTCTTGTCACCGCAAACGCATGTCAGAACCAGGACCACTACTTTACTATCCGTGGTAGAGGAGCAGGAACATACTAACACTTAGCAACCTAGTGTTAACAACTCTACTAGAGACTTACTATAGAAGTATTAGGTGTTGAAAATGCTGGATTTGTTAAAAGAAACCCCGTGTTATTTTGACCTTGTAACAGCAGGAAGTTGCCCATTGATAGAGAGGACAACCTTAATATAGAAAACGCTAAAATTAACAATTGAAACCCTAAAGAACCTGTGTTATGTTGACTCTGTAGTAATAGCAACTCGCTCTGATGGGGCAGACAGCACACAAGCAGTAGAGAATCTAAGAAGCCTGACATGTTGAGATGGGTTGAGCTGATTTGGCGCTGATAAGGACCGACACGGGGCTCGCCAAGACACTGGCTACATCACTCACGATCACTACAATCTAATGACTGATACACCTGAGACCAATATATAAACAACATCTATTACCTAAATAAAAACCAAGTTACATCACCATTAAATAAAACTTGGTTGCACTTCATCACAACAAGTGAAACCTCTTGCTCAGACTGTAACACCCCAATATTTGTCACATTTCGGGGTCATATCCTAGACAACGTGACTTTCCTTACTTTCTCCTCTTATCTCAGACCACATCGCCGGCCCTGTGACCATGATCCCGGTCCCCGGGACCCACAGGGCCCCGGCCCCTGTGCGGCGGCGACGGACTGCCGCCTCCGGCAGCAGCCGACTTCATCATGTATAAAAGACGGGCTCTAGGCCCGTCCCTTAGCTAGAAATCAAGAGCTTCTCACACATATGATCATTTCCATCCACTAGATGCAACAATATTCCTTATAGAAATTCAACACGACCTAAATAAGTTCACCATACTTGGGAATCGACGAGGTAAACCGTTACATCTAAAGTCAAAATATACCACGATTCCTAACCGCCCCAGAGCTCTTCGTCGTAGTAGTGACAGCACTCGTCGCAGTAGCAACAGTGGAGCTCTTCGTAGTGGTAGTGACAGCGCTCTTCCCAGCCACAGGCTTAAAGACATTAATCAGGTTCTTGCCGCCACACATTTCCTTCGCGTTTCCAGTGCAGGGAGTGTTGCAATCCGTCTGGTTCTTAGACTTTTGCCCGTCGACAAAGCTGCCGCACCAGCATTGGTTGCCTTGCTTCACACCAGCGAAGAAGGTGGTCCGACCGGTGGAAGTTACCCAACACTTGTTTTCACAGTTCTTGATCCGCAGCGCCTTGGAGTTGTTGCTGGCTAGCGTTTCCAGAACAGGGAATTTAGGATCGTCGTCTATGTAGCAACCCATAGCAGTCCATGAAGTAGGAGAGGCTACGTGAGAAGACGTCTTGGTGGTCGTTGTTGTCGGAAGGGATTTGGTGGTGGTGGAAGTGAGAGTGGCGAGTCTCTCCTGGGTCAAGATGCAGTAAGACTGGTACCGCCATGGTGTGCAGTCTGTACCGACGGAGGGATTCCATTTATGAAATTCCTCAGCGGAGATGGCGAACATGTGGCGAATATATTGGCAGGTATCTGAACCACCATTGTTGTACCACTCGACGCAAGTGGAGATGGTGTTTGGATCCCACTGAAGCAGGGGCGTGGAACTGGCTGCGGCCAGACCAAGGCCCCAGCCGAGAGCGAGGATGACTGTGGGCTTCATGGCGAGAAAGAGGACGACTCTCTGTTCTTTGCAATTTGTGATTCTGCAAGAATGAATGATCAGAGGGGAAAAAGTATAAGCAATGAACAAGAGAGTGAAGAGGGACGGCGAAGGACCTTGGTCAAGGAGCTGAGAACGAGCCCGACTTACATGTAAGCCCCTTCAGATCTCGGAAAGCCTCGGCAAGCAAGGGACCATGTTAATTAAAGTGGTTCGAGCCGGGAGCGATGACCAAAGGCCCTAATTTCACTGATCCAAGTCTGCACCCAGACGGCTCGGACCATCGCTTGCAAGTTGCGGCAGAGCCCCCTGTCTCCTAACCCCCCGTATACCTTGTGATCCCTACACCAACAACATTCTCCGCTATGGGTACGGAGTACATGCACCTTGGCAATGCGGCCGAGAATGATATGCATTGTTTCATTGCATGTGGTAATATCTAGCCCTGAGGTTCCCTTACCAACAGGAAGAGAGGTATTATACTGCAGTCTCGTGTGTCGTATATCCCTCTCTCTTGTCTTCGACCTGTTTTACTTCACCTCAAGTCACTCATTTCCATCTCTCATACTCTCTACATTCCGGAGCATCACGTTTGACTCCCTAGCCGCTCATTTTTATCTTCTATACTCTCTATTGTTTTGAGAATCACTTCATTATTTACCGACGCAGCCCATCATGCAGTTGCGACTTACTTATCCGCATTCCCTTCCTTCCCATAGTCACAGTCTTGGCCGGTGGCTACGCCGGCACTATGGAGCGTGTGTGGTTATACTACGCCTACCAGATAGACCAGCTCAATGACTAGGTGGATCGCACCCTTGGTTACAAGTGAAAGAGCTGGGACCCTACGCAGAAAGAATGCAGACCAAAAAAGAAGGGCGTGGTCCAATGGCAAGCGTGCAAAGAGGCCCTCCCGAACAGAAAGTGCAACTTCAGCGATCTACTTAACACTCTCGGGGGCGTCGCTGGCAAGGATGAACTGGCTGCTGACAAGGACGGAAATCTCTTGAAGAAGCTAGAGACGAACCCTGATCCGAAAGAGACTGCCAAGAATGTGTGGAAACACGACTACGACAGGCAACGTTCCCGATTACTTGCCATACAGGTACATTAAGGGTGGTGATAGAGATTATGTGAAGTGCGTCACCCGGGTCGGAGATGTGGTGGCCAAAGCCGTCACGGACGGAAAGAAGACTTCCGACAAGGCGTGGCTGTTCGACCGCTTCAATGAGTGTACAGAGCAGATCAGATTCGCCAGGGTGGCCGAACATGGGCCCTATCTCATTGCGGAAGCCCAAGACAAACTGCCCGAGGACATCACTGTGAAGAAGGAAACTGTTGGCCCTGGTCAAAATCCGCTCGCCCCTACAAGGAAGTGGGAGACGGTGGATTGGGAGAAGACCATGTCAGACGCAGTGAGTTCTAAGTACGACATGGAGGAGTTGCAGACAATCATGCAGGATGTGAAGGACAAGTTTTACCTGGATACGACAGCTCAAGAACATAGAGCTGTGATTCAGGCTTATGCCAGCGTCGATGCCAAGATCAAAGGGTGTTAGGTGGAACGAGAGCTGGGGTACATAAACATGCAGTTTGGTGAGGAAGTCAAGGTCTTGTAATATTAGGAGGTTGTGGTAGAGGGTTAAGATCTATTTGTTTGCATGTATCATTGATAAATTCCATTGAGCCGTTCAAAGAAGGCAGTCACTTAGCCGAGAACGCTTCGTTCATTTATTCTATCTTTTTGCACTCATCCAACTTCAAATAGCATCTATCCTCGATGATCCACGTCACCTCCATGTCAACGTCATCCACATCGCACACCAGTCCTCCATTCTCTGATCCCCACAAATAAGCCATTTCCAGTTGAGGTCCGTTCAGCAAGAGTCCCGACTGAGGATCAAGAAACCTGACATTCTCCCTGGGACATCCGTAAAAACAGGCCTCGAACGTGGTGCCCCATAACACGATACTGTCTTCTATCACCATGTGAAGCTCTTGCAGTGCCGTGAAGTCTCCCATAAACCGGTCACTATTGTAAAAGAAGTAGCTATACATTCGTTGATCCCTATCCGTCCGGATTGTAAACCTGAGACGTTGTATTTCCGCCAAATGAGGCGCAAGGCGTTCCGGTTTTTCATCGTCGACGTAGATCATATCCGTCTCAAAGTTGACCCAGACGTAGCGAGGCTCAGACCCGTTGTTGGTTGTGGTGAAGAAGGATTTCCGATAAGGCACACACTGACGGGCTTCCTGGCTCGCTTGCACGGCTCCAGGGGGGGGCGTAGGCGATGAAAAGTCTGTTGTGTCGGTGCGTATGTGGACGATACGAGGGCCCGCTGCGAAGCCCCAAATGAGGGCACGGAGGTCAAAGGGGAGGCGCGGAAAGGCGTGAAACGAGGCGGTGGCCATTGGGAAGGAAGGATTGGGAAACACTAAGGAGAAAGACAAAGCAGAGATAGCTTTCTCGTTGACACGAGTGTTTTTTTGGATCGGTCCGAGCAGAGGGTTTGTTGGTTGGTGATGAGGTGTGGTCTGGAACGCCCGCGAGAAAGTGCGTTGGTTGCAAGTCGCAAAAGACAAACGTCCCTTGCAAACGCGGGGACCGGGGACCCATATATAGCTTCTTCTGTTGCGAGATACCCACCATAACGTGGGGCTAGTATACTCCATCATTGGGATAAACGGCCGCTTGCCTGCGCCTCTTGCGAGACCGTGAGTTACATGATCTGATTGGTGTTAGTGGCTATGGTTTATCCGTCTCGCTTCTGCACGGATCACAGCCTTTTCTCGAAGAAGAAGACGTTAAGACGTTCTGAACATTCGAGTTCCGGATTTGTCTCTTGTCACCAACCAACACATGTACAGATTAAGAAGGAGAAGAAGCCGAAGCTAAGTTAGCCAACAGCCGTTGGCCGTTGGCCGTTAGCTTGCCATCAGCCTCTTGCAGCTTCATTAAGCCGAGAATTACAAGCGCAGCCGAAACTCCAAAGTCTTCCCCGTCTCCATCCAGGTAACTACTTTCGGAAGGTGCCGTACATTAATGTGTGAATTAGGCTATCTCGCTTTGTTCCGTTGGTGCAGACGGGTCGTGAGACCAGGACGAAGCTTGATAATTAGTTGCAAACAATCTTAACCATAACCTTCCATGTAACATGCATGTAACCCTGTATGTAACCATAGGCGGCGTTGGCTCAGCCAGACTACAGGGATACCATTGAAACATTTTCAGCCCAACCGGTGATCGGATTCTGCCTGCCGAGAGTGGGAACACGGAGGATCCATTCGGCTGACCTCGGCTGCAGCCGCAGCTACATGTGCGTGCGTACCTGGCGGCAGGGATTACTCACATGCATTGATGTGGACCGATCTCAACTCATTCTTGGCGCATTTCGTGCAAAGGCATCTGACCTGTGCCTATGAGAGGGCTGAGGTTGAAATGAGGCATGGTTACTTCCGCTAATATCATCTTGGAGGAACGGCCACTTTCGCCTTATTCTGTCCCTTCCAAGGCATCCATTCTTCCCTCTCCTTGGGGCTCACATTCCTTTTCCACCAGATCGTACATTCTTTTCATTAGATCTTATCTTCCTACCATTCATTTGCTCCATATTCATTATTCTCACTATTTTTAACGGCCATTGGGCCTCCTCTCGTTCATCATGGCTTCTTTTTTACAATCTCCTCTCATCCCATTACTCTTGGCGGCAGGGTCAATAGCAACGGCTGCTGCTAGCCAAGATGCAAGCCTTGAGGAGTGGCACGCATCAGTCAACCGGACGCAAGCAGTTCAGGCATGTCCCTCGTCGTGCCAAACTGCTGGCGCTGACTCGGCTGCCCCTGAAGACTTGTCGTCATGGTTCTTGTTCCCCGACGAATCTAGCGTGGCGGCTTGCAACGAGACCATGCTGTTGAGCTTCAACATCCAGAACGATGCCAATCCCGATGGACAAGCTCCCGTGACAGCCATCAGGGGATGTAAAGCCGAGTTTAGCTTGGTACAAAAGGCTATGGAGGGGTCGAGCGATGATATTGCAGCAGTCTGTTCCACGCCCAACCACGACATAATTCAAGCACCTGTCACCATGAACGGCAATAACACCAGCGATAAGAAGTTCTTTCTCGATGATCTTCTTTCCGCAGGACACCAAGTCCAAAACTACTTGAGCACAAAAAAACCCAACTGCACTCAAAATGTCTTGACTTTTGGCTATTCGCGGTCTTCGGCCATTGGCTTGTTCGCCGGCGCTGAGGTATATTAACACGGCCTCCATGCTGATATCTTGAGCCGCTTCTTGGAGGATGCCGCGAGGCAAGAGAGCTTTTCTGGGACAAAAATTGCCCAGCTCTGTACTGGAAATGGGCGTGGGTCTGACTACGCGGTCGGAATCATCTCCACTACCTCCGATCGCTTGCCTTTCGTCCAGGAGGTGATCCGCACCTGGGCAGACGGACGATGTGTATCTAGCGACCAAGAGGACTGGATGACAGTATCTCTGCGCGTTCCTGGCCAGATTCAAGGCTCCAACAATGCAACATCCTCGTCCTCCACGTCATCAGAAGCCGCCCACGCCTGGTCGGGGTCAAGACTCGCCTCTAGAGCTACTTGCAAGACTGCTGAAGTCAAGGCCAACGACGGCTGTGACGCTGTGGCCGAACGATGCGGCATCAAGCTGACAGATTTGAAAAAGTACAACTCGGCCAAAACTTTCTGCAACACTCTCGTTCCCAGACAGAAAGTCTGCTGCTCTGCCGGCACGCTGCCCGATCCTATTCCTGCTGCCAACTCTGATGGCACTTGCAAGACCAAGTCTGTCATCAGTGGGGACTCCTGCGCGTCCATGGCGAAAAAGTGTGGACTCAAGGCCGCTGACTTCACCAAGCTTCACAGCGACTCCAAGTTCTGCTCCTCTTTGATGGTTGGCCAGCCTGTCTGCTGCACCCGTGGCAAACTCCCCGACATCGCACCCAAGCCCAGCAAGGACGGTTCTTGCGCTGCATATGCCATCAAGGCGGACGACAACTGTGCCACCATTGCCGTCTCTCACGGAATCACCGTGGAGAAGATTGAAACCTTTAACAAGAAGACGTGGGGCTGGAACGGGTGTAAGTTGCTCTGGCGTGGAACTTCCATCTGGCTGAGCACCGGCACGCCTCCATTCCCTTCGTCCATCTCTGATGCTGTCTGCGGGCCGCAGGTTCCCGGCACCAAGAAACCATCTTCTGGGAGCAGTGACACCTGGGCCAAGTTGAATCCTTGTCCCTTGAACGTTTGCTGTAACGTCTGGGGCAAATGCGGAATGACTGACGATTTTTGCGTCATCGCCAAGGCAGCCACTGGTGCTCCTGGCACGACTGCCAAAGGCAAGAACTCACGTAAGTCAACTATTGCCTATAATTCATCTATACTTGTTGAGATCCTTCTAACACATCCAGGTATTTCCAGCTGTGGCAGAGATATCATCAAGGGCACGGCACCAGCCAAGACCATGCGTGTTGCCTACTTTGAAGCCTGGAACTCGAAACGCAAGTGCTTGAACATGGACGTTGATGAAATCGATAAATCCAAGTACACGCACATTCATTTCGCCTTTGCCGACGTCACCTCGACCTTCAATATCGACGTCAGCGCCTCCCTACGTCAGTTCAACCTCTTCAAGGCCATGACTGGAATCAAGAAAATCATTTCCTTTGGTGGGTGGGACTTTAGCACGAAGCCAGGGACCTACACCATTCTACGTGAAGCTGTCAAGCCTGCGAACCGAGCTACGTTCACAAGTAACATCATTGCCTTTGTTAAGAAGCACAATCTGGATGGTGTTGATCTTGACTGGGAGTATCCGGGGGTAAGTGACCACTCTGTCTCACACACTATCGACAGTGTCGCTGTGTTACAGCACAATATGTATGGGTTGATGCTAACCAAGATCGAAGGCGCCCGACATTCCCGACATCCCTTCTGGGGATGCTAGTGCCGGAAAGGACTATTATCAGACGTTGAGTGCCCTGAAGACAGCCTTGGGCACCAGCAAGTCGGTCTCGTTCGCAGCTCCGGCTTCATGTTGGTACCTCAAAGCCTTTCCCGTGAAGGAGATGGGGTCCAAGATCGACTACATCATTTACATGACATATGATCTTCATGGTCAGTGGGACTACGACAACAAATGGACCTCGTCTGGCTGTCCCACTGGCAACTGTCTCCGCTCCCACGTGAACATCACCGAGACAAGAGACTCCCTGTCCATGATCACCAAGGCAAGTGTCCCATCTAATAAGGTCGTGGTCGGAGTTTCGAGCTACGGGCGATCTTTCAAGATGGCCCAGGCTGGCTGCACTGGGCCGACGTGCAAGTTCACGGGCAGCCCACGAGTATCAAACGCGGCAAAAGGTCGTTGTACCAACACTGCTGGCTACATCTCGGACGCAGAGATTCAAGACATCACCGACTACGGTAAGGTGACAAAGCAGTGGACTGATGCTGGGTCCAATATACTGGTTTACAACAACACGGAGTGGGTTGCCTACATGGACGAAGATACCAAGGCATCCCGGGCGAAGCTCTACGCGTCTTACAATTTCGCCGGAACATCCGACTGGGCTGTCGATTTGCAGGAGTTTGTCGAGTAAATCGCTTTTCACTGGAATGAAACGGTCGTATACTATCTCTTTGTCAGCGGTACCGGCGAAGAAGAGGATGATTACGAGCCAAATTACGTTGCCACGATAATTGACCATTTCGAGGACTGTGACTCCGACTTTACCAGCCTGAGTCAACTCAAGAACCGAAAGTCTAAGGTCCCATCCTATTGCATGGACCAGTACCTTGTCGATGTTGATATCAGCATCATGGACGATGCGCTCAGCAGGTACAACGGGCTGATTGATGACGGCTACGACGACAGGTTCAAGGTCTACGAGGAGTACACCAAGGAGCAGGTGCCGTCTCAGATCAACGCCTTCATGGGCAACGGACACGTCGGCGACTACTTCAAGTGCGAGGAAACCAAATATAGGACATGTTGCAGCGGCTGCAATTTCGCTAGTTGCGCGAATAACTGCGATAAGTCATCCGGCTGCAAAAACGGCATGGGAACACAGACAATCACCTGTCCAACAGTCTACAAGGACGGGTCGGATGGCATCGACTGGCTCCACACAACGGTGCCCAATACGACATTTACCCTGCAAGACTCGGATGGCTTCTGCAGTGGACAGCATGGAAAAGGTCGTCGAGGAAGCCAAGAATATTGCCAAGGCAGAGAGAGAGGCGATGATTGCCAACTTCATCGGTGGCATTCTCTTCTTTCTCCCCATCGTCGGTGAAGTGGCAGCGGCGAGCAGTATGACTGCGATTCGAGCCGCTTTGCAGATGGTCGAGGCCGCTGGCGAGGCGGGACTGATGGCGTATGCCATCGTCCAAGACCCTGATAACGCATTCATGACTGTCTTTAGTACCTTGGCGGGTGCAGGATTGGGTCGCAAGAATTGGGGCAAGGCGACTACCGCGAGGAGGGATATGAAAGACGCCGACGTCAAGAAGTTGGGATCGATTAAGGATGATTTGGATACCATCAATCTTCTCCGTGGAGGGTTATGTAGGATTTAATCTAAGGAGGTCATCGTCCATTGTGTTGTGTTGGTCCTGTCGAACTTTGGGGACATGAGACCCGCTCTTCGCTATGCAGGGCTACCCTTGCAGGTGGTGGCGGGGGCTTCCTTCCCTTCCCATTACAGCGGTGGATGACCTCTATAAAATGGCTGCACCCGTTGGACGCAGGTACTTAAAGGCTGTCAGGCCGCTGCCCTTGGAACAAGCCAGAGCATCTCCCAACATCCATCCACCCATCTTCTCCTCATCTTCCACTCGCCACCAACCCAGACTCGAAATGGCTCTTCAAGACATTGCCGAATGGTCGCCCGTGTGCGGCCTGGCAGCATGGACAAGATTCAAAGTCTCGCCTGACGGGGAGATTGACCCGTCCATCTTCGACCCGCTCACCGAGGTAGCCTCCGACATTGGCGCCGTCTACTACGGCCGGATCCACGAGTCACCCGACGAATGCATGCTCGTCGTCGCGTGGAAGACGCCAGACGTGTATGCGAAGTTCAAAGAATCGCCGCAGCGCGAGGAGTTGATGGCCAATATGAAGGCCGCCTCCCCTTCCGACACCGCCGCCACGGAACCGGAAACGCAAACGCTGTCGTTTTCGAGAAGGATATTCTGGCTCAAGTTCGGGCCCAACACCGAGGTCATGTCGGCGTACCTGCCGGCCTCGTCGTCGCCGGAGACCCAGCACGCCGTCCCTCGGGTCATGCGCCTCCGCCACAACCCCCAAGTGCCGCCTTCGAAGAAGCGCACCTACGTGAAACCGCCCAACTTCGCGTGGGTGGAGGGGCCGCCGCAGGTTCGGGACGGGGAGCAGGTTCTGGGGGCGGTTTGGAACAATTTATGGAACGATAAGGAGAGCGAGCGGGTCTTCAAGACGACGGAGAAGAGATATGAAGCTGGGATGCCGCTCGCCGTGGATGTTTTCGAGCGGGATTTGAAAAATCTTGGCGTCACTGGGCTCAGCTCGTATCACGTCAATTTCCAGCAGTACAAGAAGATCCCTCGTGACATATGGGGGAAACATGCCCCCGAAAGAGCCACTCCCTTTACCTAGAGTACCTATAACTACATCACACAAGGTCCACTCAACTACCCGATCCCATGAACCCTCAAACCCGCGTGAACCTCCCCGTTACAGAAGCGTAGATGCTGAGCTGGCAAACGTGTACGCGGTATTCCTTCTCCCCAGCTCGTACGCCAGCGCGAAGAGGGCAAACGACTCTGGGTTCTTCTTGGACTGCTCAAGAGTGATTTGCTTCCCAGTCAGCTCAGCTGCATTTTTTCGGACGATTTCACTCAGCCGATCTGCACTTTCGTCGTCAGTCGATCTGTATCATGTCACGTTCGACGCGTTTTGTGCTTACATGCGGTGTCCGGAGTGTGCTCATTCAACAGGGCGAAGTGGAACATCTCATGGAACAGGGTGAGGCCCTCGGGCTGGAGTTTCTCGACGGAAAGATCCTCTTCAGTCACGGCGGGGATGGCGTCCAGGCTCTTGTACCAGCCCTTGTCAGCCCAGTTCTTGGTGCAGAACGTAATGGTGTTGGGCTGGAAATTGTCGTCAGTGCCGGCGAGGTTGTTGCCTCGGGAGGAGTAATCTCCAGTGATGTCGTAGTTGTACTTCTTTAGTCCTACGGCGTCTGCCCAGAATGGGACTAGAGACGGACAAAAGCATTAGGATCCTCACTCAAGAGTCGAGCTGGAGACGGTGGTGGACTTACCGAAGGGCTGAGGAAGCTTCTTCTTTGCTGCTGCAGTTTTGGCTGCATCAATTGCCGCATTTCGTTTGACATAATTATCCTCATATAGTTCGTTGTACACCTCCTTGATCTTCTTTCCGTCCGCGTTTGGTGTTCCGGTGCCCTCGTCTTGAGCAATGTCCTCCCAAGACTTCTCTGTATTTTAAGAGGTTAACAACTCCACTGCAAGGATTCCGCGTGCAGGCTTACCTTCTGCCCATGTGCTGTCACAGAAGATCCATGGCTTGTCATCGTTCTCGGGATCGGTCGAGTCATCGGTCAAGGCTGCGATCACCTCCTCGACGCTGGCTGAGCATCCGTGTTAGCGATCTCTTTCCTGCTTCTTCTGCCCCGGGGAAATGTACTCTTGAGGGCTTGAGCATGCCCCCCGAAAGTACCTGTTTTCGCGTTGATGTTGAAAAAGGTCTTGAGGTACTTTTGGCTATCGGCATCGGTTGTACCCGCATCTTTCTGGGCTATGGCATCGTTGATGCATGCCAGGGCTGCATCAGCGAGCGTCTGTGTGTCCAAATACCACTGTTGGATGTCCCAACCGTCGCAACCGCCTTTCTCCGTGCCGCCGTAGACAACAAAGGCATCATTGACAGTGATGGCCTGTACAGCGGTCGTCGCGATGCTAAGGACGGCAACTGCCCGCACCAGGCCTGTGACAGAGCACGAAGAGCGCAGGGCTGCCAACATGGTGACAGTAGGCACAGTTGTCCTGTGATAAGCTCAAGTGCTCAATGGTGTACGACGATGGCTAAACGAAGGCGTAGAGTGGGCTGAAGGAACGAATCAAGGAAATGAATGGCGGTAACCGACTATACGTGTCAGAGCAGGAGAAGGTGGCTATAAGAAACGTCACCAAGATCAAGTGGCAGATTCCGGAGCAAGTCGAGTACATAATCGGAGGATACGAGGAAACGCAGCCCCCAGCTGCGACTATAGCGTGGGCTGGGACCGGGGATGCAAGCCTTCGAAGCAACAGGGCAGTGTAAGGGGCACAGAAACGGGAATTCGCGCATGTGGACCTGGCCTTCATAATTTTCAATCCCGCAGGATCTCTCCAGTTCGTTTCCCGCTTCATTTCGAAGACGCTCTTGTGTGGCGTTGCATGATTATGCGGTGATGGACATAAGTCCTGAACCGCACATAATCCATTCGCAGGGATGGGCAGACTACAACCAACAACACCAAAGAACGGATGAAAGCGAGAGCGACGTCTGCACTTAATTTTAATCCCTGTGGAACAAGCTTATCCTTTAGTCTAAATGCGACGCAGCTGAGCTGCAAATGTTTCAGAAGGAATAAGTTGAGCACAACCAACAACGCCGAAGGACCAACAGACAGCGCGCACCCCACGAGGCCACGGAAGGATCAGAGCAAGATCGGCAACTGGAGACCTGATTCTAAAAATTCATACACTATCAGCCAATGAAATCTAGAAGTCTTCGGAGGATACTGTTCTGGGATGAATGGTTTTATTTCCTATGCATGCCATCCCAGTTGACGCGTATCGAATATATAGTTCCTCTCCCCCAATGCACCGGTCCTGAATCCTGATCCGGGAATAGCTGCACGGTCTCGAAGGAATTCTTCCGTACTAAAAAAGGCCCCCTCGTATTTACGCCTCGGCTATGCACCTTGCCACTGGCAGGGCTGCATCGAGATGCGGGCAGACCCCGGCAAAAGGTTAACTTACGAGAAGGATTTGCGGCTGAGATGCACCTATTTGTTTCAGAAACAAACGAATGCCACGGACGGAGACGAGATTCGGGCCGACCCTATCCTACTTGTGGTTCTACTATGGTGCGTTTACGTACTGTTGGTTGTTGGTTGTTGGTTGTTACCTGCATGGTGCGTTTACGTACTGTTGGTTGTTGGTTGTTGGTTGATACCTGCATGTTGCGAACCCTGCTCCGTACCGGACGGAGATGACCTTCGTCCAAGCCTCAACTGGGTACCTATGCACGGTAATTCACAATTCAGGGATTGTATTCGCGCAGTCTTTTGCGCAGGAATAGGATGGTGAGATACATAAGCACATATGTATTTTACTCGGCTGAGACGTTTCCTTCCGAGGATATCCAGCACCATAGTTGGCCGCGTTCACTGTGTCCTCGGATTCTCAATTATATGGTATCCTCGTCTTCTCTTTACTCTTCTTTCTTGGTCCATTGGTCATTCACTCGTTCCATTCATGACACTTTTCGGTCTTGTTCATCTCGCTCATCCAACTTGCAAGTGAGAGAACCTCCAAGATGAAGGCTTCCCTAGCGACATCGCTGTTGTTGCTCATCAGCTCCCACCTCATCGAGGCAGGAAGGCGTCCTCGACGGGGATATCACTGCCATTCAGGTCACTGTCTTTGCGGTGAAGAATGCCGCGCTCTCGGACGAGGTCAGTCCTGCTGCCCGCGTAGGCATGAACACCAAGAGCACATCTGCGGCCCAGGTAAGTTCGCATATCAACTGTATAACATTAAGCCCTGAGCTAACAACAAAACTCAAGGCAAGGAGTGTTGTGGCAGGGGTTGCTGTAGAGAAGGATGGAAATGTGGAAAGAACGAAATGTGCTATCCGTCTCACTCTATTTCCTCTCTCCCGCCCAACTACTTCACTACAGTCGTTACAATTGTCACAGCGGTTCCCGTGTCCCCAACCAGCCATGAAGAGATTTCCAGCACTTTGAGCTACGAGTCAACCCTCTATGCTCTCCCTCCCACCTCGGCAGATGGATACTCAAGCTTGAGCAGCACAAGTGACTATGGTCTTTCCTCAGGCACGCCCGAGGGTTCCACTGAGTTGTCATCTACTCCGGTCGACGCTGCAGTAGACACTCTCAGTTCGGTCAACACCAATACTGGCGTCTACACCCCTCCTGCATCGACCGTTGGCGGTTCAGAGACTGAATCCTATACTCCTGCGACTACCCCCTCATCCACTGGTTCTGGATCGAACACAGAGTCACCACCAACTTCGGGTAGTGAGACGACCGACGCAGTTTCAACCCCTGGAACAGATGTTTCCACGGGGGGCACCTCGGAGACACCAGTGTCAACTCCCGGTGGAGGGGAGACCCCCAATAGCAGCCCTTCTGCAGGCGCCGCCACTTCTTTTGGTACCGACTCTCAACCCGGCTCGGGTGTGCCGACGGTGATCACCAACTCGGACGGCCAAGTCACCACGCTACCTGCTGTTACGAGTGATGTTTCCACGGGTGATACAACGCCTGGATCAGTTGTGCCTACAGTGATTACCAACTCGGACGGCCAGGTTTCAACCGTTTTCCCTCCCACTAGCACCACCCCAGGCCAAGTCACCCTTACCGCCATCACTGGCACGGATGGCCAGGTTTTAACAGTATTCAACCCTACAACCCCAGGGACAGGCGCAGGCACTCAGGCCGTGATCACAAACTCGGACGGCCAAGTCTCGACCGTCGGCTCGGTGGCTACAACCCCAGGCCAGGCTACGCCTACTGTCATCACCGGCACGGACGGCCAGGTCTTGACTATGTTCCCCCCTATGGCCACGGACACTCCCACAGTTATTACGAACTCGGACGGCCACGTCTCGACTGTGTTCCCTCCTACGAGCGCCGGCACTCCGACCATCATCACCGGCACAGACGGTCAGGTTTCTACCATCGTTCCTCCTCCCAGTACGACTCCAGGTTCTGATGTTGGTACTGTCGTCACTGGAACGGATGGCCAAGTGTCGACCATTTTGCCTCCAGTCACCACAAATTCAGATGTTTCCACGCCCACTGTCATTACCAACTCTGACGGCCAAGTATCAACCTTGGTTTCAACTGGCACGGACCAAGGTTCCTCTACCCCCAGTGGTGTCACAGGTCTTCGCGCCCGACGACGGGTCGTCCGGTCGCCGAATGACCGCACGGCCCCCATACGAATCCCTGTTCAAATCTGAAGGCCCGGTCCTTCAGAATTCAATAGGGATTCGCTCGGATGACCGGCGTTTCAGGCCGAAATTGAGGGTCCGTGGCCGCCAAAGGCGGTGCAGGGCCTTCATTTTTGGACAGATCACCATCATTTTGGCAGGAGCATCAATTATCCCCATCACCGACCAACCATAACCCGCCACCACAACGCAATGGAATCTACGGATTCGAACGCAATTAAGGATCCCAGGGTTAGGGCGGCTATCGAGCACTACCTACTGGATCTAGAAAGTACCACGCCGCCGAATACGTTGAGGAATTACAAGCCTAAGCAGAAGGAATGGCAGGTTAGTACATGCAGATAGATGCAGATGCATCTGCAACACCTATATACACAGAGGAGGCTCTATTTTACCTTGGATTTTCCTAGTAACGATAAGCAGGGCTGGTGTAAGCAAAACTGGCCTGCTATACCTGCAGGATGGCCTCCACAGGACCCGATTCCATCTGGTCAACAGCTGCCCGGAGATCTCGTCGATGAAGGCAAACTACTGCTCTTTATGAAAGAGGCTGTAGTATCCCGGGCTCCAAGGAAGGGAAAGAGGGCCGCACATGAAAGGAAACATCACCTCGAGGAACAGGAAGCGAAAAAGGCTGCGAAACGACGGAAATATGCACCAGGTAAGCTAAGCAGTTGCTGCCGTGGAGCAGTCTGGCCCTCGGGACCCCAGCTCATTCACATCTATTTTAGGGGACACCATCTATGTTGGTGGTAAGGATGGTAGTAGTAGCAGTAGCTCTGACTCTGACTTCGAAATATTCGAGTCCCAGCTTAAACTGCAGTATAATTCTGTACGTGGGTACGTCTCAGCGATCCAAAAGCTCTACGATGAGCAGAAAACTAGGGGGATCAACCCTGCGCCGCGGCCACAAGGCGTGGCGTTGAAAGCTCTCAAGCGCAGTATCCTAGCCACTACGTGGTCTAAGAAGCGAAAAGAGTATACCGATAGAGGCGTGGGGACCTTAAGAGATGTATACTCGCCGGCGCAGATACCAGACCACACCGCCGTAGCCTGGGCTGAACGAGATCGGATATCTATCGGCAGCGCCTTACGGACCCAGGTCGACTTTCTGTTCGGGAATCACATGTTGCTACGGTCGAGTAACCGGCTCCCGATGGAACTGGCGGACTGCTTTTGCCTCGGCCTTCCAAACGAAGGTCTCAAAACTGAAGGATTTACTACGAAGGCACTGATCGTTGTGATGAACGGCGGGAAGACGAACCAACACGGGCGGATGGAATACGGCGCTGCCCTCCGCCACCGAGATCCGAGATCCTGTCTTATCGGCGCATTAGCATTCTTCTTCTTCTGGCGTTGGCAGGCGGAAAAGGCTGAGAAATTTCCAGTCTTTGGAAAAAGCGAAGACTGGTACGGGATAAAGGTCCTGCGGCGGTCAGCGAAGGAGCCGAAAGGTTAGTGTTGTGTTGTGCCACCGCGTAACTTCGCCCTCCGTCCCCAACACTTCCTGACTATTATATAGCTCCCCTCTCGTATCAGACTGCTCGTGACTGGACCTCCCGCTTCTATGAGAAGGCAGGTATCAAGGTCAGCAAAGTCAGCCACGCGCCTCGGGTAGCCGGCACGCAGAATGCAGATATTGCAGGCGTGGCCGAAGGTCAGGTACGTAGTGCAACTAGGTATAGCGGATGTCAGTATAGCACTGGGCATATCTGAACTGTGGAAATTTGTATGGAGGAATTGCAAATTCGGCTAAAGTCAGCCAAAATTGCATATTCAGCCCTAGTAAAGTGGCCACGCTTTACACAACCCCCTGCCTATTACACGATCCTATCTACTTTTACACCTACTCTAACTAACTGCTCACAGATTCGCCGGGCGGGCAGGTGGAATAACGGGGATCAGATGACTGGCTGTTACCTTACCTCCCTACCGTTCGAGTTTATGCGGGCAGTGGCCGACTTTGACCCAGAGTGGTCAGGAACCTACTTTGTGCCACGTGCTACTGTGCGACCGCCTGCCTCCCTATTAGCTCTGGTCTGGCCTGAACTAGATAAGTGGAAGGCAGCACACGATGACCCTAGTTCAGAGGAAGCCGTGAAGCTCGGCGTTGAAGCCAATATGGCTGCTGGTGCTTTTCTGGAACTACTGGAGTGGCTACGAGAAGTGGTCCTGCAGGACGCGGTTTTCCTACGCGAGCACTACCCTTTCCACCCCATCTTCGAAGAGCCGGTCTTTCGCTGTTCGGAGTTCGCAGCGTTCGCGGTCCAAATCAAGGACGCTTGCAAACGTGCGCAGGAGGTATCACACGTCACGGCCATTCAGAAAGCAGTCCCGGTAGTCGCAGCTCAACTTCGAACCGTAGCCGCCCAGCAGTTGGCGGCTGAGCAACTAGCTCAACAGAGGTACACTGAGCTGATGGCGGCTAGTCAGATCCTAGCCACCAAGATGGACGACCTGACTGGCGGTTCCTTTACAGTCACGTGGACCCCTGGAAGGTCTAAGGCTACCTTGCAATGGGAGGTGCACGCCGGCCATGAACCGCGTCAGCAGAGGCGCCGTGTATCCCCGGAAACTACTCCCACGCCCTTGGCCCGACCCGTTGATACTACTCCTCCCACACAAACTGCGGCTGCGCCAAAGCAGGGTCAGGGAAATGGGGAAGCCAGTCAGTCAGTTGCAGAAAGATCTCAACCCCCGAGCTATAAGCTCCCGCGAGCCGTTAAGACGGTTCAGGATCTGCTACGTTTGTGGCGCTACGGCCTAGGCGGAATGCCCTCTGTGGATAGCCTTGAACGCGACTGGGGAACCCACTGGCGACCATCCTCTGAAAAGCAGTATTTCTCTACTAGAAAGATGATCATTGACGAGGTTACTCGGCGGGCTGCAGCAGAGCATATCGCGGAGGACGTAGTAGCGAAGCAAATGGATGCGGAACGGAAATCTAATTCGCTTGACAAAGTGTTCAAATCCATTAGGAACGACAGGAAGGCCAGGAATTGGTATAGAAGTCTGTAATTAGGTATTACTGTAGATCGAAAATCAGGGGTTTATTGACTGACTTGGTGCAAAATGTTTGTTTTTTGTGTGACCTGGGGCTAGGCCGGTGCAGGCGGGTGAAATTTTAAACCACCATAACAATTGAACCAAGCGACTCCACAATATGAAAGAACGTGCATTTGATCACCGGAATAGGCGCTATCGGACGGTATAGCTTTCACCCTCGTATATCCAGTATTTCGGTCGCAACGGTGTTGCGGAGTTGACATCCGTACTTTTGGGGTGATGTCAAGGGCACGGCGGTAATCTGCGGGGTCGGCGGGCGACCCCGCACCAAAAAAGACCTGTGACATCCACTTGTTGTCACGGGTACAGATGGCCAAGTTTCAACTGTGGTTCCAACCGATACCAGTGTTAGCCCAGGTACACCTACAGTCATCACGGGTACAGATGGCCAGGTGTCAACCGTGGTTCCGACAGATACAAACGCCAGCTCGGAGACTCCCACCGTCATCACCGGAACAGATGGACAAGTCTCGACCGTGGTTCCCACCAGTGAAGAGCCGAGTTCGGCAGCCCCGACCGTCACCACCAACTCGGATGGTCAGGTGTCGACGATCGTTCCTACCGAAAATCCCACCTCGGATCAAGACACGTCTGCTTCCCCTACCGACTCAGGCACGTCTCTTCCCTCAACAACAGGGGAGACTACAGCTTCAGGCGTTACCACGAATCCGAGCTCAGAGCCTACTGAAACCGGCACCGCGCCCCCGTCGACAAACTCGGACGGCCAGATCACAAGCCAAGAGAGCGACGTCACGACCCAGGCTTCGTCGACTGGAAATGGGGAGGCCACAACCACCATGGAGCCAGAGTACATCATTCCCGTTACTACATCAGTCTCGAAACCGCAGGCAACTGATGATGGGTTTGAGATCCCCTGCAATCTCTGGTTTTTCGGCGGTTGCATTGGGGGTATTTTGGGTTGGAGGATCATTCACCCACCCACAATCAACCCACCGTAAGCATCCCTTCCTGTTCCCTTTTTATGGGTGCCTTAGTCAAAGGATTTTCTAACCTATTTGCAGTGGCCCGCCTCCATTGTTCTCCATTGATCCCCTATTTCCCATTCAGCTCAACACAATAGGAAATCTTCCAGACTGGCCTGAGTACACGTAAGTCACTGCCCAGCCTATAAGGCAGACGCTCGCATAGGTTGTTGCAATGCTAACACGGGCACGGTCAACAGGATTGGGCCGGACAACATCCCGACGTTCTCGGAAGAACCCACAGAGTGTGAGACTGAATCCGCGCAGTTGTGTGTGACCAGTACCTCTTACGGCGTCTCTGTCGATGCCGCGACAACCGCCACGACCACCACGGAGATCGTTTCTACTTGCGGGACCATCTATGGTTGTGATGTCGAGGACTCAACACAGACAGAAACTGCCACAGGCACCACCTCAGCCACTGCAGCGGCCACATCACTGATTGGCAAGGAAGAGTGGACAGTGAGTGATGACAGCGACGAAGAGTTACTAGCCGCAGCAGCGTTTGCGCAGTCAGAGCTCGACTCCATCTTTGGGACCGCGACTGCTACCCCAACTGCTACCCCAAGCAGCCAGACAGAGACTTCAACCACATCAGAGACAGAGATCATCTCTGCCACTGCAGTATTGTCCAATACGGAAAACTGGGTTACCAGTACTGAAGAAATCATCTCGGCCACTGCAGTACTGTCCAACACAGAAAATTGGATTACTAGTACTACCGAGGCCTCATCCACCGAACCGGCCTCGACATCATCTGAGAAGGAGGAGCCAACGAAGACCATAACTCCTCTCGAGCTCAGCTCCAAGACCTGCGAAGACCCTGCCGACTTCTCAGGCCATGCAGACATCGACGCGGATACCCAGGATGGATTTGCCGAGAAGTTCTGTGGCAACTCTGACATCCAATTCGGCCCCGACGACGACCCTCTCGAACATGCGTACCACAATCTCTTCGATATCTCCTACTCGTACTCTGTCTCGTGGGTTGATGGCTGCGAAACTACTGAAGATAAGCAGTGGGTGATCTGGCCGCTTGGAGAGGACAGTTACTCCTGCCAAGATATTTTTGTGAAGGCGTACGAGGACTGTAAGTTTTCTCTCCCGAGTGGAATACCAACATTTGGTCTATGGATTTTACTGACATATTACAGGTATAAATGGCGGTATCGGAGGGTATTATGATGCTGGATGTGTTCGGTACCACTTTATTGGTGCCAGGTAGATGTGAAGAACTAGAGCGTAGCCCCCAAATGTTTTGGAATAAATAAAGAACGAGACCAGATCTATCACTTGCAGAAAAGTTCATTTGTGAATTTACATTCAATCTTGCCTTCTGCCTCTGGTGTGAAATTGCTTAAAGTGCCTATCCCAGCAGTTCCAAAGCTCCCTTATTACTAATTCTAACCTTAGGAACCTCTTATATCAGGTTTACTCATTCTCCCAAGCTTAAGGTATTAACCTAATTATTACTGTTAACGAGGAGATTGTGAATCAAGGCCTTATTGGGCTAGCCTCAGATAAGAGTTCTCAGTTAGTTATTTTATAGGCTGAGGTTAGGCATACTGAAGAAAAAAAGTCTATAAGAGGCTTTAGATGGGTTAGAGTTAGTATTACTATGCCTTCTGTAAGTATAAATAAGTGCCTGCAGCAATCAGTTAGATACTGTACTATAATAGCAGAATATTTTACCTCTTTAATAAGTAAGCTGCTAAGGCTGTAGCCAGTAAAGATAATTAGGCAGTAAGGGGTTTTTAGGTGTTAATTTAAGCTAGATAGTATAGTGAGTTATATACTCTATTACTTATATAATAGGTAATAATTTATTTTAGTAAGATACTACTTAAGTTCTTAATAAACTGCTTTAAGAGGCTATCTAGCAGTATAGTATTATAGCTATAAAGTAATATCTAAATATTAAGTATATTCTTAAGTAGGAAGTTATATAGCTAGATATTATTACTATTTAGAGATTTCTAAAAGCTAAAAGTATATTTTTTAAAGTTAAATACTATAATAATACTAAAGAAGTTAGTATAAAAAAGAAAAATTAGTAAAAATTAAGCTTACTTAATATTTATATTATTTTAGTTTTTATAAAGTGATATTATTCTCTAATTAAATAAGTTACTAATAGTATATATATTTTATTAGTAGTAATAGCTAATTAAAATTAATATTATAATAAAGTTATTTAATAAAAAGAGAGTAAATTACTAATAGTAAATTACTAAAGATTCTATAAGCTAATTATAATAGAGAAAATAAACTTAAATAAAAATACTATTAACTTTTTTTCTTTGTAATTTTAATTTATATAGCTAGCTTAAATAAAAAAATAAAAAGAGTAAAAAAGTTACTTTAACTGTATATATATAGAATAATTCTATTTATTCTTTTTTAATTTTTATTTTTCTATTTAAAATAAAATAAAAATTAATAATATTTATTATATATATTAAATTCAGCTTAATATTATTATAGTTTATTTTAAAATTTAGCAGTAAATATTTAAAAAAGAAATTTACTTTTTTATCTATTTATTTATTTCTCTTTTTCTTTTCTTTTATTTATATATAGTAATAGTTATTTAGTTATAAATAATAAATAAATAAAATAAAAATTAAAATAAGTAGTTAAAAAGAGTATATTTAAAGAGACTAATATCTTTATATATTTTAATTTAATTTATATTATTCCTTAAATTTATTTATAATTAAATAATAATAGAAAATAAATAAGATAAAATTAAATAGTATTTAAAGATTTAATATTCTTTATATATAATATTTTAAAATATATAATTTCTTTAAATTTATTTATTTAATTTAAATAAAGCTAAAAAAGAAACTAAATAAATAAATTTAAAACATTATATATTTTAAAATATAATATATAAAGAATATTAATTCTTTAAATACTATTTAATTTTATTTTATTTATATATTATATTTTAAAATATATAATTTTTTAAATTTATTTATAAATAAATAATAAAAGAAAATAAATAAAATATAATAAAAATAGTATTTAAGAGATTAATATCTTTATATATTTTATTTATTTAGTATATACTATTTTATCTATATTTAACTCTATAGAACTTCTACTAACTAATTTAGAGAGAAAAAGCCTTCTAGCTATCTAGCTATAGAATAAAAACCTTACTGCAGTTTTACTCTACTACCTTAAAAAGCTTATTATTATTATTAGATCTATATTAGTAATTTTATTACCAGCCTTATTTAGATTTATAGATTATATATTTATCCTTCTTTTAATTCCAGCTGCCTTAAGGTTATAAAGAAGCTATTAGAAGTTTCTCTATAGAGTTATAGCAATTAGTACTACACTCTATTTTTATCTGCTTTTATAGCTGCTATAGCAGTATTATATTACAGCCTAAGTTAATAACCCTACAGCCTACACTAAAAACCTACTTATTTAGAATAAAATAATAAATCTACTAATAGATTACTTTAAAACCCACCTAAATTACTAGTAATCCTTAGGGATTACCAGTAATTTAGAATAATCTTAAGTAATCTACTTAATATATAGTTATCTAAGAAGTATATATTTAGTATAGATAGCTTTTTAGCTATTAATATAACTTAATTATATTAAGTATTCTTACTTTACTATTATTAGATATAATCTACTTATTTAAGTTTTAATCTATCTGATTTTCTATTATATAAACTACTAATTAGAATTAGCTTACTCTAGATTTATAAGTATAGTATAATATACTGACTGTTATATATTAATAGCTCTTATTTAGTATATTACTTATATTAAACTTAAATAATATTAAATCTGTTATTATAGTATCTATAATACTTTCTGGCAGTTTAAGCTTTTTTAAGAACTAAACTTATAACCCTCTTATTAATAATAATAGAGACTTTAACCTCTTTAAGAAAAAAGAGAAAGAAAAGAATAATAATAAAGAAGTTACTATAAAAGATTTTAAGAAGCTTAGATATATTAATAAGAAGTTATCTATATAGCTTAATAAACTCTTAAATACCTTTAAGATAAATACAGCTAATAAATAAAAGCAGATTAACCTTCTAGAAACTTAATATAAAAACCTATTAAAGTATAATAATAAACTGGCTTAGGAACTTATCAGCTAGAAATCTATATATAAGAACTATATTGAAAATACTGCTTCTAATACTATTAAAGATAAAAATACTAGAGAAATCCTTTATATATACCAGTCCGACCTATATAATAGCTTAGCTATAAGCTTATAAAAATTCCTTATATAGCTCTAAGTATTCTAACTATACTATTCAATATAATTTATTTTAAATAAAGCTAAAATTTAATACAGTATAGAGTTTCTTAAGTATAAAGCTTTATTTGGTTTTTTTAGCTTTACTTAATATTATTAGATAGATTAAAACTATATAGTATTCTCAAATAGTAAAGATAAATAGTAAGTACTATACCTAGTATTAGTAGATATAGTAGCTAAATAATAAGGTTATTACATATTGATCTTTACCTTAAGCTTTAATTTAATCCTTCTGACTTTAACCTTACTGTCTGCAGATAATACAATCAGTTAATAACTCTATTATCTGCAGTTAATAACCTTAAGATAGAAATCTTATTTCGAGTAATAAGATATAAGAGAGACTGATATCTTCTGTCGTTAAGAGACTAACTTTCCTTCTAATAATTATTCTATCTTAATAACTTTTATTATATTAACTATTATTTATAAAGCTCTAGTTATAATTAACTCCATATATTAGGAATATATAATTAGATATCGGTATGATACTAAATACCTTTAGAATCTATAAGATCCTAAGGAAAGAAGTAAATTAGATACCTATTAAAAGTTTCTTAAAAAATATAGGCTTTTTAGCTACTTATCTTACTACCCAGAATGCCTAAATATAAGCTAACAGATTATATTAGCTATTTTTAAATATAGCCTATTCCTTAATAATAGAAATAGAGTTAATTCCCAAGGAAATATAATTATCAGTATTAATATTATATATATCCGGATAGAGAAGGCTATACTATATAATTTAGCTGAAAATATTAAAAATAGCAATAATAATAGAGGCTAAGAGTTTATTAAGGAAATTAGCAGTAAGATATATAAGCTCTGGTT
Organism: Ilyonectria destructans; assembly: GCA_020740775.1. Taxonomy (NCBI): domain Eukaryota; kingdom Fungi; phylum Ascomycota; class Sordariomycetes; order Hypocreales; family Nectriaceae; genus Ilyonectria; species Ilyonectria destructans. The sequence goes on from JAHEWK010000033.1 coordinate 375,738, forward strand.
CTAGAAGCTATTAAGTTATATAAAGCTGGTATAGATACTAGCCAGCTAGAGTGCTAACTAGAGGGCGGATTTGGATAACTTAGGTTATTATAGGCGTTAGAGATCTTAGGGTATTAAATTGAGTTGTGGGATTTATAGGTTTAGATATTAAGGTTAGAATAAGTTAAAAAAGTTAGATAGAATTCCAATAGAAAAAGAAAAAAGCAGCTTAAAACCCAAACTTAAGCCTTAGTAACTATAATATATATAATGAAAATACAGTAAATTTAAATATTAAGTTTCCTTATTGAGGAGTATAAAGCTCTATAATAGTTTAAATATATTATAAGAAACTATATTAATAATTTATATACTATTAGAAAGAAAGAAACTAAAGCTATTTATAAAAACTATAAAGTCTTTAAGTATAAGCTTAAAAGCTTCTATAGATTTTAAAATAAGAAATAAATAGCGGAATAATATATCTAGAAGCTTAAATAGAAGGAAGCTATATCTATATATACAGCTAAATATTATAACTTTATATTATAACTTAACTGAAGAGAAAAAGCCTATATAGTAAGCTTCTACTAGAGATTAAAGTCTGAAGTTAAAAATACTATAGTCAGAAAGAAAAAACTTACTATCTATAATAAGCTTATATAACTTACTGTAGAAATTAATAATTAGCAATTTAAATAATAATAAAAAAAGAAGGCTAAAAAGTCTAAAGGATTCTTTATACTCTATTAAAAAAATAAAAAGTTTAATACTAACTAAAGAAAGAAATAATAAGTAGATACCTTCTATAGAATAAACTTAAACTCTATAAATATTAAAATAGTTAAAAAGGACTACTTTAAGGTAATCTATTAGAATTATAGTAATACTGAGTATATATTCTATAATACTAAAAACTTAAGATTAATAACTAATTTAAGTCTATATCTAAAGGTAAAAAAAAGGTAAAATAGATTAACTAATAGAAAGATAACTTCTAGATAGATAAATATATAATTATAATAGCCTATACTAAATATAATAATATAGAAACCCAACTAGATAAAATAGGCCTTACTGTAAATATTAACCTTAAAAGTAAGAAAATACTTAGAAAAGAGAATTATAATTATAAATCTAACTGAATAATAGAGAAAGAATATTAACTACCTCTTAAGGAAATCTAGAGGAATATAATATTTAATATCCACAATATATTAACCTTTTAGATTTCAGTTTTAATATCCTTAAGATAGAAAAAGAATAAAGTACCTTATAGAATAAGAAAAATCAGTATAATTAGAAAAAAAAAATTAAAAAAAAGAACTTTAAGTATATTCACTTTATAGTAGAAGTTATAAATAATAATAATAATATTCTAAATAAACAACCTACCCTAAGAATACTACCAGTTATAGTAACCCTCTATAAAGATATAATAAAAATCTTACTTTAATAATAATAAGATAATAAGATTAGATATAAATTCTATATATAAAAGGAAGAAGAGCTAAATATTAATATAGATATAGAAGCTAGATAAGCTGAATAACTTAAGCTCCCCTTTATTAATAAGAATATTAGAATAATTACAGAAGAATACTTTAAATTTAATAACTCTAATAATAGTAATACCTCTAAGAATAAATTAATACTCTAATATCTTAGGAAAGTTAAGCTGGAAACTAAAAATCCTAAATATACCTTTATAACTAATATAAAATATAATAGATAAAAATAAATATTTAACTATCTAGTAAAATAAATAGTAAATACAGTAGGAGGATAAGCTGTCTATATCTATATAATATAATAAAAAGATATCCCTAAGTTAAATTATTATTTAGAATTAGAAATTCTTAGTAATAAATTAAAATTACACTTTAAAAACTCTAGATATATCAGTATATTATAGTTATTATATACTTACTATATATATCTAGTATATTACTTTAAGAAAATCTACTATAACTGCTACTCTATATAAACTGTTTTCTAGCTACTATAAAAATTCTATAATAGAATTAAGATAGGAGATTATAGAGTTATTAAGTGTTAGAGGTTATAAAATAGTAGAATAAAGTAATATTATTATAAAAGGAATATATTAATAAAGAATATAAAGATAAGGGGTATATAAAGATAAGAGGTAGATAGTATAAAATAGTATAAGATAGTATATTAATAGTGTATATTATAGTGATAATAATATAGAATAAGTCTGAAATTACTCAGGGGGTTTTAGTCTTTTTATAGATAATTTGCTTAAAATCTGGCTATTATACTAAGATAATATATATACCACTAGAAAGCCTAAAATTCCAGCTTTTTTATGGTACTATATTTATCCTTATAGATACTTTCCTTATTAAGTAATATTGATTTTAAATAGTGGATACTTTAAAATCAATTAATTTCAAAGCTCGAATAGATTAATAAGCTGATTCAGGCTGATTAGTTATACAGTATTAATATTGTTATTAATACGGTATTTTAGTATATAATTATAAGATTTTTATTAGAATTTTTAAGCTATATTTTAAAGCTTAAAGCTTAAAGCTTAATCTTATAAAGAAGTTATAAAGTTATATATTTATAGACTTTAATATTAAGTAGTTTAAAGAATAAGGAGTTATATAGCTTAAATAATATAATAACTTCTACCCTAATAAATATATTAAAAAGAACTTAAAACTTAAAGACTATAAGATTGAGAAATACTATATATATAAAAAATAGAAAGTTTAGCTATAATATAGACTTCTAAAATATCCAGCTAATTATACTATAAACTGTTAAATAGAAAATACCTTAAGTATTTAAATTACTTATAAGAAATCTAGATATAAATTTATAAGATAGATAAAAATAAATTTAACTTTAAAATATAAATAGAAGGAGAATTCTATAATAGGCTGTAGTATAAAGAAGTCTATAAATATATAAAAAATAATACTTACTATCTATAGAGAAGTAATAAATAAGTATAATAATAGAAGAAGATACCTTACTTCTATAAAAGGCTTTTAGTACAGTAAAAAACCACCCTAAAGAAGATATAATTATAGTAGAAGTCTATATTAAAGGAGTATAGATAATAGCACTAATAGACTGTAATACTGCTATAGACTATATCTAACTAGAGTTAATAAATAAATTAGAAATTCTATAGAGATATAAGAAAAAACTCTATAAAGTATTTAACTTAAAAGAAATACCTTTTAAGTATAATAATAAATAGATAATTTAAAAGGTTAATTACCTTAAGATACTTATAGAAGGCAGAAATAAAGATATTACTTTTAATATTATTAATATTAAGAATTATAATATAGTACTTAAATAATTATAGTTATAAAGAAATAACTCTAATATTAACTAAAAGATAGATTAAATATACCTAAAAGGTATACCTCTTAAGATTATAGATAGTAGTAGATATAAATAGAGATCTTAAACTTTAATTAATAATAATAAAGCTATAAAGAAAGATATAATAGATACTTTCTTACTTCTAAAGGGAACTAAATATAAGTACTAAATTAAGAAAAAGTAATATCTTAAATAAACTATTATATTTCTATAAAAATAGTTTTAATAACTAAATAAAAATCTCTAAGAATAAAAGGAATAGAAAAAAGAGGATAACTAACTTAAGAATATCCCTTTAAAATACTAAATCTACTAGAAACTCTTTATAGAAAAATTAGAAATAGATCTATTAAAGCTAGAAGAATAGAATTTAGAGATTATTCTTAAAGATAGAATTAACTTAAAATTCTTACTAATTTATAAACTTAATAATAATAAGCTAATAATACTAAAAGAATATATTTAAGAAATACTAAGAAAAGGCTATATCTAAATTTTAAAGTTTTTAGCTGGATATTCAGTTATATTTATACCTAAGAAAAATAGAAAGCTATACCTCTATATAGATTTTAAGTAACTTAATAATATTACTAAAAAAGACTAAACTCTATTATCTTTAATCTTTAAGCTATATAAAAGACTATATAGAGCTAAGATATTTATAGTACTTAATCTTAAAGAAGTTTATAATTTTATCTATATTAAGAAAGAATATAAGTAGAAGACTGTATTTAAAATTAAATTCAGACTATATAAATATCTAGTTATACCTTTTAGACTTACTAATATACCTATAGTATTTTAATAGATAATTAATTATATACTGTAAGAGTATCTTAATATCTTTATTATATACTATCTAGATAATATTCTTATTTTCTTAGAGAATAAAGAAGATTATAAATAATATATCTATATAATATTATAAAAGCTATAAGATATAAACTTATTAGTTAAACTAAAGAAGAGTAACTTCTATATTTAAAAAGTAAAATTCCTTAGGTATATAATATTCTATAATTAGATATAAATAGACCCTAAGAAGATTATAGCAGTTAAGAAATAGCCTATACTAACTAACCTAATAGAAGTATAATTCTTTTTAAAATTTACTAATTATTACTAATAATTTATTAAAAACTTTAGTAAATATACTATCTTACTTATTAGACTTATAAGAAAAAAAGTAGAATTTAATTTTAATAAAGAAACTAAATAAGCTTTTAAGATAATTTAAAATATTATTCTTATAGAATTAATATTAGCCTTATTTAACCTAAAGAAAGAAATTAAATTGGAAATTAATACTTCTAACTTTACCTTAAGTAGCTAGATTAGCTAGAGAGATAAAAATAGGCTACTATACCCTATTATATTTTACTTATATAAGATATATAATATAGAATTTAACTACTCTATCTATAATAAAGAATTTCTTACTATTATTAACTATTTTAAGGAATTTTAATACTATCTTTTAAAAAGTAACTATAAGATTAAAATCTATATAGACTATAAGAATATCTTATATTTTGCTATAATATACTTTATTAGTGGGAGATGCACTTAGTGCAGATAGGGCCCGTAACAGTAAGAGTCTGAGATACCCTAGAGTTCGGGTTGGAAGGAGGTCCTGCAGCTAAGACCAGTAGAGGGATTCTAGTAAAATAAATAAGAAAGTACTTAATTAGATACTTCCAAACACAACGGGACTTAAAGAAATAAGAATGAAGGGATAAGAGCTGCTGTGACAGCTGTTCAAATGGCAAGGCAACAATAAAGACTGTCCCGAAAAATTAGATTGAAGAAGGGAAAAAGCATGCCCTCCTTAGTAAAGGCTGAGTAGATCCTTTAAGTAGTATCTAGTCTTAGCAAGCTAGACTTACTGTTATTAAACTCCAGTGTGCCTATCAGCACTATTATAATACTAACTTAGTAGATAATAACTTAAATATATAGAGTACTTATTAGAATTTAACTATACTATTATCTATATAAAAAATTCAGAAAATAAATAAGCTGATATAATTAGCTAATAGACTGACTTTAATATTAAAATAGTTAAAGCTAATAAATAAATCTTCTTTTTTACCCCTAAAGAATATATATAGTAGAAATATCTAGGATATATATATATAAAATACAAATTAACCCCTAAATATTATAAATTACTATAGACTAAAGAATATAGAGATTTTATTAATTAAGCTTAAAATAACTCTCTTTTAAAGATATCTATTACTAAAATAAATAGAAAATATAATATCCCAGTATATTATTATAGAATTATTATAGAATACTACTATAAGAAAGAACTCTATAATAAGAATTAATATAGAATACTTATAGAGATATAGAAAATTTATAATTACTACTAAAGGATAGAGAATTAATTAAATAGAGCTATAAAGAATTATAATAAATACTCTAACTGATAGACTCTTAGAGGTACTTACTATATAACTTATAATAATAAATTACTAAAGAAAATTAAGTAATATAATTAAGACTATAAGATAGATAGATTAATAGATAACTTTATTTTAATTTCTACTTTATAGATAGAACTATAAAAACTGTAAGTTCTACTGAAATTATAAAAATAACTTATATAGAAGATATATTTATACCTACTATATAGATACTAAAAAGTTAATAAAACTCTTAAGAGAGTTAAGATAATATATATATTTTCTAGAATTAAGAAGGTTATATAAAGAGTTATTTAATAATATATATTTTATATGAAAATTAAGATATAATACTATAAGCTATATAGTGAATTATAGCTGCTATTAGTTATATAGTAACTTTAGTACTTAATTACTATAGATTTTATTATAAAACTACCTCTATTAGAAGATTCAGTAAATAGAGCCTTTTATAATAGTATTCTTATTATTATAGATAGATTTATAAAGTTTTCCTATTTTATACTATATAGAAAGGTAATAGATATAGAAGAATTTATCTATATATTTAATAGAAATATTATCAGTATATATAGATTACTAATAGAGATTCTAACTAATAGAAGGCCTCTATTTATATTTAAGTTCTAATAAGCCTTAATAGTATAGCTTAAATTTAACTACTAATTAACTATTATATTTTAAGCCTAAATAGATAGATAAATAGAAAGAATAAACTAAATTCTTAAGCAGTACTTATAGTACTATATTAACTATAAATAAAATAACTAAGTTAAGAAGTTACTAATAGTGCAGCTAAGTTATAATACTGCTATATATAAGAGTATAAAATTTATATCTATATTTATAAATTTTAAATTTACCCCTAATATATATTACTAACTATAGAAAGAAACTATTAATTCTTATATAATTCTTACCTCTAGTAGGTTAGAAAACCTCTATAAAGAAATAAAAACTGAATTTAAATTTATTAGAAACTAAATAAGAAAGTATTATAACTCTAAAAAAATAAAGAGACTATTCTTTTTAAAGGGAGATATAGTCCTCTTAGCAATAAAAAATCTTTTAATAAATAAATTAAGTAAGAAATTTAACTATAAATTTATTAGATTCTATAAAATTCTAAAGAAAATATTAGAAAATAACTACAGATTAATCTTATCTTTAAAAGTTAAGATACACTCTATATTTTATATTTTATTATTAGAATCTATATAGAATACTATTATAGTTAATAACAGCTATAACTATAAATTAGAGGTAAAGTTACTAGAGGAATATAATATTAAAGAAATCTATAATATAAAGAAAATTAACAGTAAAATAATATACCTTATTAAATAGAAAAACTATTCTAAAAGTAAAACCTTATAGCAGCTACTAGAAAACCTTAACTATATACAGTACTTACTAAAGGTATTTTATATATAATACCAGAGAATAAAAAAGAGTTATTAAGGAAATTACTAAAACCTAAGGAATCCTATATACTAACCTCTAAATCGGCAGAATAATCCCAAAAGAAGCTGTTCAGTTTAGTAGCAGAAAGAGATAAAAATAACACCTAACTTATTAACTTACCCTAGGGGAGATATACAGAAGATTGTTGTATAAGTATCTTAGATAGTCAGCCTGAAGCTACACCAGACTATATATATAAGGTCGGATAGATCTAAGGCTTATATCTCCTAATAGAGAAGTATCTTATTAAATAGAATCTTGAGTCAGTTATAGGAAATTCTGCTAGTAAGGCTTTAATAGGATTTATAGTAACCTAATATCTAGGGGATATTAAAGATAGAGGTTAAATAAAGAAGGTAGTAATAGTAAAAATAGACTTAAATAAATCTCTTAAAAATAAAGGTAATAATTTAATAGACTCCCTAGCTATCTTAAGTTCTTATAGCCTCTCTAACTTCTAAAAAGAAATCTCTAAAGAAGTAAAAAATCGATGTCTCTCTTTATACAGTCTTTAACCTTCCCTTTTAACCTTATTTAGACCTCTTTTAGGCATTCTTACTAGTGACTAACTAGCCTAAGCGTCCCTAATTGCCTGTTATACTGAATAAGTTACTTTCTTTATAGATATCTTATTTTACTCTGCCCTTTTTAACTTATCTATTAAGTTTAAACTATAATAAATTATATTCAGACTTTTAGTTTCTATACTATAGTGCTGGTAATAAAGATAAGTAATCTAAGTAAACTGTATATTTATTTTATTATAGATCTATAAAGATTCAGCCTATAAGCAGATTAACTTCTTCTTAGCTTACTCTTCTTTAGTCTCTAAATAATACTTTTCAGTAATAACTTTTCAGACTGTAGAGAAAATTAGTATAATATAATCTAATATTAAGAAAACTATATACTAGCAGCTACTAAAAGGCCTTAGCTATTATAAGAATAACTATACTGAATATATATACAGTAATAACCTAAGGATTTAGAGGATATTTATAATAATCAGTATACTATACTATACTTATAAATCTAAAGTAGGCTGATTCTAATTAGTAGTTTATATAATAGAAAATCAGACAGATTAAGACTTAAATAAGTATATTATATTTAATAATAGTAAAGTTAAAAATACTTAATATAATTAAGTTATATTAATAGCTAAGGAGCTGCCTATACTAAATATATACTTCTCAGATAACTATATACTAGGTAAACTGCTATATCCCCCAGAGGACTGCTATTAGTTTAAAATTACTATTATTAGTTCTAATAGGGTATTAATTCTAATATAGGTCTATATATAATTAGTCCGTTTAAGAGTGAATCTATTATTCTGCTATAGATAACTATCTATTTATATTCTAGGCTGTAATATAATATCTCCCCTTTAAGAGTCTTATCCTTAAGGCTATATAATTAGGCTTCTCCTAATATTCTTATTAGTTTGTTATTCTTTCTTTCTAAATATTCCTACTGTTATATTATACTAATAAATATATCTAACTATATATAGAAATCTTCTGTATATAAAACTCTAGAAGTAAATACTCTTTCTTATACTATTGCTATTACTAAGCTGCCCTTAGATATATCCTACAGTCGGTATTTTTATTGGGGTAAGAGTTATATCTTCTCTAAGGACTCTACTTAGTATAGTAAATATATCAGGCAGAAGAAATCTTATAACAGTTCTTAGGTAGTATTATCTTATAGGTAATTCTTTATTAGGGGTTGATTTATTTACTGGCCCCTTATATAGTATTTAGACTGATAGATACTAAAAAGAAGTTAGAGGCAGATAAAAAGGAGGCAGATAAAGATCTCCTGAAACTTTATAAGGAGTTAGCTTTCCTATAGGCTTATATAGCTATTATAGTAAGCTATCTGGCTTATTTATAAAAGACTTAAAATAAAGTAAAAGAAAAATATTCAGAGATAGTCTGTTATAGGTTGTAGGGTTTAAATAAGGAGGACGGCCTATTAGATACTCTAAATACCTAAGAGGGTTAGGTAGTATAAGAGCTATAGCTTTCTGAAGTCTTAAATAACTTTAACTAGTTATCTATAGATTTAGGGATATTTTTAGGCTTTAATTTTTTTATTCTGGATTCTTTCTTACCTTCTGCTGCTATATATAAAACGCCTTCAGTAGATACTGTATATAGTTAAGGTTTTCTAGTAGTTACTATAAGGTTTTACTTTTAGGGTAGTTCTTCTATTTAATAAGGTATATTATTTTTTCCTTAATCTTTTTTATATTTTGGATTTCTTTAATATAGTACTCCTTTAGTAACTCTATCTCTAATTTATAGTTATAACTGTTATTAACTATAATAGTATTCTATATTAATTCTAGCAGTAAGATATAGAATATAGAGTATATTTTAACTTTTAAAGATAAATTTAATCTGTAGTTATTTTTTAAGATCTTCTTTAGAATTTTATAGAGTCTAATAAATTTATAGTTAAGTTTCTTATTTAGTCTATCTATTAAAAGATTTTTTATTACTAAAAGGACTATATCCCTCTTTAAGAAGGATAGTCTCTTTATTCTTTTAGGGTTATAGTACTTTTTTATTTAGTTTCTAATAAATTTAAGTTTAGTTTTTATTTCTTTATAGAGGTTTTTTAATTTATTAAAGGTAAGAATTATATAGAGGTTAATAATTTCTTTCTGTAGTTAGTAATATATATTAGGGGTAAATTTAAAATTTATAAATATAAATATAAGTTTTATACTCTTATATATAGCAGTATTATAGCTTAGCTATACTATTAGTAACTTCTTAATTTAGTTATTCTATTTATAATTAATATAGTACTATAGGTATTACTTAAGAATTTAGTTTATTCTTTCTATTTATCTATCTATTTAGGCTTGGAATATAGTAGTTAATTAGTAGTTAAGTTTAAGTTATACTATTAAAACTTATTAAAACTTAGATATAAATAGAGGTTCTCTATCAGTTAGAATCTCTATTAGTAATCTATATATATTAATAATATTCCAGTTAAATATATAGGCAAATTCTTCTATATCTATTACCTCTCTATATAGTATAAAATAGGAAAATTTTATAAATCTATCTATAATAATAAGAATGCTATTATAGAAGGCTTTAGTTACTAGGTCTTTTAATAAAGATAATTTTATAATAAAGTCTATAGTAATTAAATACTATAGTTACTATATAACTAGTAGTAGCTATAATTTACTATATAGCTTATAGTATTATACCTTAATTTTTATATAAAGGTTATATTATTAGATAACCTTCTATATAACCTTTTTAATTTTAGAAAATATATATATTATCTTAACTCTTATAAGAGTTTTATTAACTTTTTAGTATCTATATAAAGGGTATAAGTATATTTTTTATATAAATTATTCTTATAATTCTAATAGAACTTATAATTTTTATAGTTCTATCTATAAAGTAGAAATTAAGATAGAGTTAGCTATTAATCTCTCTATCTTATAGCTTTAGTTATATTACTTAATTTTCTTTAGTAATTTATTATTATAGGTTATATAGTATATACCTCTAAGAGTTTATTACTTAGGGTATTTATTATAGTATTTTATAGCTCTATTTAAATAGTTTTCTATTCTCTAGTAGAAGTTATAAATTTCCTATATTTCTATAAGTATTCTATATTAATTTCTATTATAGAGTTTTTTACTATAGTAGTATTCTGTAATAGTTCTATAATAATATACTGAGATATTATATTTTCTATTTATCTTACTAATTGGTATTTTCTTAAGGGGGTTATTCTATATCTAATTAATAAAATCTCTATATATTTCAGTCTATAGTAGCTTATAGTATATTGGAATTAATTTCTTATTTTTATATATATATTTTAGGTATTTTTATTATATATATTCTTTAGGGGTAAAAAAGAAGATTTATTTATTAGCTTTAATTATTCTAATATTAAAATCAGCTTATTAACTAATTATATTAGCTTATCTATTTTCTAATTCTTTAATATAGATAATAGTATAATTAAACTTAAATAGATATTCTATATATCTAAGTTATTATCTATTAAGTTGCTATATTATAGTAAAGTATAAAATATTCTTATAGTTTGTATAGACTTTAATTTTATAGTTACTTCCTAAGAGGTAATATTAAAATTCCTTAAAGTAGTTAATAATTATAAGAAATTCTTTATTATAGATAGAGTAATTAAATTTAGTACTATATATCTTATATAAGTAAAATATAATAGGGTGTAGTAGTTTATTTTTATCTCTTTAGTTAATCTAGCTACTTAAGGTAAAATTAAAAGTATTTATTTTTAATTTAATTTCTTTTTTAGAGTTAAATAAGATAAAAACTAACTCTATAAGAATAATATTTTAAATTATCTTAAAAGCTTATTTAGCTTTCTTATTAAGATTAAATTCTACTTTTTTTCTTATAAGTCTAATAAGTAGAATAGTATATTTACTGAAGTCTTTAATAAATTATTAGTAATAATTAGTAAATTCTAAAAAGGATTATACTTCTATTAGATTAATTAGTATAGGCTAATTCTTAACTGCTATAATCTTCTTAGAGTCTATCTATATCTAATTATAGAATATTATATACCTAAGAAATTCTACTTTCTAAATATAGAAGTTGCTTTTTTCTAGTTTAATTAATAAGTTTATATTTTATAGCTTTTATAATACTATATAGATATATTACTTATAATTCTTTTTATTCTTTAAGAAAATAAGAATATCGTCCAGATAGTATATAATAAAAATATTAAGATATTCTTATAGTATATAATTAATTATATATTAAAATACTGTAGGTATATTAGTAAGTCTAAAAGATATAACTAGATATTTATATAGTTTGAATTTAGTTCTAAATACAGTCTTCTACTTATATCCTTTTTTAATATAAATAAAATTATAGACTTCTTTAAGATTAAATACTATAAATACCTTAGCTTTATACAGTCTATCTTATAGCTTAAAGATTAGAGGTAATAGAATTTAGTCTTTCTTAATAATATTATTAAGTTGCCTAAAATCTATATAAAGATATAGCTTTTTATTTTTCTTAGGTATAAATATAATTAGATATTCAGCTAAAGACTTTAAGATTTAAATATAGCCTTTTTATAATATTTCTTAGATATATTCTTTTAGTATTATTAGCTTATTATTATTAAGTTTATAGATTAAGAAGAATTTTAAGTTAATTCTATCTTTAAGAATAATCTCTAAATTCTATTCTTTTAGTTTTAATAGATCTATTTTTAATTCTTCTATAAAAAGTTTCTAGTAAATTCAGTATTTTAGGGGGATATTCTTAAGTTAGTTATTCTTCTTTTTCTATTCTTTTTATTCTTAGAGATTCTTATTTAGTTATTAGAATTATTTTTATAGGAATATAATAGTTTATTTAAGGTATTACTTTTTTTCTATTTAGTGCTTATATTTTATTTTCTTTAGGGGTAAGAAAGTATCTATTATATCTTTCTTTATAACTTTATTATTATTAATTAAAGTTTGAAATCTCTATTTATATTTATTACTATCTGCAATTTTAGAAGGTATACCTTTTAGGTATATTTAGTCTATCTTCTAATTAATATTGGAGTTATTTCTTTTTAGCTATAGTTATCTAAGTACTATATTATAGTTCTTAACTTTAATAATATTGAAATTAATATTTTTATTTTTATTTTCTATAAGTACCTTAAGGTAATTAACCTCTTAGATTACCTATCTATTATTATAGCTAAAAGGTATACCCTTTAGATTAGATACTTTATAAGGTCTATTTTTATATCTCTATAGGATTTCTAACTTATTTACTAACTCTAGTTAGATATAGTTTATAGCAGTATTATAGTCTACTAATACTATTATCTATACTTCTTTAATATAGATTTCTACTGTAATTATATTTTCTTTAGGGTGGTTTATTATACCTAAAGCTTTTTATAGAAGTGGGGTATCTTCTTCTATTATTATATTTATCTGTTACTTCTCTATAGACAGTAAGTATTATTTTTTATATATTTATAGATTTTTTTATATTATAGTTTATTATAGAGTTTTCCTTCTATTTAGATCTTAAAGTTAAATCTATCTTTATATATCTTATAAATCTATATATAGATTTCTTATATATATTCTATATACTTAAGATATATCTTATTGCTGCAGTTTATAGTATAGTCAGCTGGATACTTAAGTAAGCTATATTATAACTGGACTTTCTCTTTTTTATATATATAATATTCCTCTATTATATAATTAGTAATTATAGAGTCTTTTTTAATATATTTATTGGGGTAGAAGTTATTAAGCTATTTAAGCTGGGCTACTTTTAATTCTTTAAACTACTTAATAACTCTATAGTCTCTTATCTTAATTCTATTATAGAATTATTATAGTAGCTAGAGAATAATTTATATAGAATAGCAGTTATAGTAGATTTTCTTAAATTAATATACTAGATACTATAATATACTGATATATTTAGAGTTTTAGGGGTATAGTTTTAATTTATTACTAAAGACTTTTAATTTTAAGTAATAATTTAGCTTAAGGATATCTTTTTATTATATTATATAGATATAGACAGTTTATTCTTACTTTATATTTACTATTTATTTTACCAGATAGTTAAGTATTTATTCTTATCTTTTTTATTCTATATTAGTTATAAGGGTATATTTAGGGTTTTTAGTTTTCAGTTTAATTTCCTTAAGGTATTAGGATATTAATTTATTCTTAGAGGTATTACTATTGTTAAAGTCTATAAATATATAACTTTATAACTTCTTTATAAGATTAAGCTTTAAGCTTTAAGCTTTAAAATATAGCTTAAAAATCCTATAAAAATTCTTATAAGAAGATACTAAAATACAGTATTATTACTGATATTCATACTGTATGACTAATCAGCCCGAATCGGCTTATTAATCTATCCGCGCTTTGAAATCAGTTGATTTTAAAGTATACGCTATTTGGAATCAATATTACTCAATAACGAAAGTACCCATAAGGACAAATGCAGTACTATAAGAAAGCTGGAATTTTAGGCTTTCCAATGGTATATATATTGTCTTAATACAATAGCTGGATTTTAAGCAAATTGTCTATAAAAAGGCTGAGACTCTCTGGGTAATTCCAGAATTAATTTATATTATCACTACATAATACACTATTAATACACTATCTTATACTATCTTATACTATCCACCTCTTATCTTTATATACCCCTTAACCTTATATCCTTTATTAGGATATTTCTTTTATAATTATATTACTTTATTCCACTGCCTTATAACCTCCAACAACTATTATTAAAGTTATTAGATTTAGAGTATTTTTCTATATCTATTTTAATATCTTTATTAGTAAGAAAAAGCCTAAGTTATTTAGCTTATTTAGCTTCTATATCTATACTAATATTTAGCTCTTCTTCTTTTTATATATAAAACTTATATCTAATTTTATTATTCTATTATTATTAAAGTAAGATTTTTATAGTATCTTTATAGAGGGTTACTATAACTGGTAGTATTTCTGGAGCAGATTATCTATCCGGAATATTATTTTTCTTATTAATTACTTTTACTATAAAGTAGATATACTTAAAGACCTTTTTTTCTTTAGTTTTCTTATCTTTTCTAATTATATTGATTTTTCTTATTCTATAAAATACTCTATTCTTTTTCTATCTTAAGAGTATTAGAATTAGTATTTAAAGTATTAAGATATTATTAATATTAGATATTATATCCTTTTAGATTTCCTTAAGAGGTAGTTAGTATTCTTTTTCTATTATTCAGTTGGATTTATAATTATAGTCTTTCTTTTTAAGTATTTTCTTACTCTTAAGGTTAATATTTATAGTAAGATCTATTTTATCTGGCTATATTTCTGTATTATTATAGTCTATATAGATTATTATAATTATATATTTATCTATTTAAGGGTCTTCTTTTTATTAGCTAATTTATTCTACTTTCTTTTTATCTTTAGGTATAAGTTAGAACTAATTATTAGTTTTAGATTTATAATATTTATAGAATATATATTTGGTATTACTGTAATTTCAGTAGATTGCCTTAAAATAATCCTTTTTAATTACTTTAATATTTATAGAGCCTAAGTCTATTCTATAGAAGGTATTCTATTATTATTTCTTTCTTTAGTTAGTATTAAACTTCTTTTCTTTTTAGTAGGATATAAAGAATCCTTCTAACTTTTTAATCTTTTTTTTCTATTATTATTTAAATTATTAGTTATTAATTTCTACAGTAAGTTATATAAGCCTATTATAAGTAGTAGGGGTTTTTTTTCTAACTATAGTATTCTTAACTTCAGACTTTAGTTTTTAGTAGAAATTTACTATATTGGCTTCTTCTTTCTAATTAAGTTATAATATTAGGTTATAATATTCAGCTATATATATAGATATAGCTTCTATCTATTGGAGTTTCTAGAGGGCTTATTCTATAATCTACTTTTTGTCTTAAAATCTATAGAAAGCCTTAAGTTTATACTTAAATATTAAATAGCTTCTATAGATAGCTTTAGTTTCTTTCTTTCTTTAATTATAGGTATTATTAATATAGTTCTTTATAATAGGTTTAAACTATTATAGAGCTTTATTAATAAGGAATTCTATACTATATCGGACTCTAGCTTTATCTGTAATAAACTGTATTAAGTAGTATATTTAGTAGGCTTAAAGCTATATAAGAAATTCTTAAAGTTTAGTAGCTAAGCTATTATAGGGGTTAGGCTGGTATAGTCTGAGGATTTCTTCAGTATTCTTACCTCTAGTAGTATTAAAAGTAAGATTTTTAATATAGTTCTTATATATATTTTTCTAGTTAATAAGTTTCTATACTAACTTATTATTTTATTTCAGTAGGTTCTTATACTAAGTACTAAGAATATTAATTTATTTCTGCTTATTAGTTTTATTCCTCTTAGAGGCTATTAGAAGTTTATTAAGCTAAGCTAATAGTTTCTTATTAAACTATTTAAGCTTCTTAAAGTCTTTTATAGTAACTTCTTTATTATTATCTTCTTCTTTAATAAGGTTAAGGTCTCTATTGTTATTAATAAAAGGGTTATAAGTTTAGTTTCTAAAGGAGCTTAAACTGCTAAAGGGTATTATAGATACTATAGCGAATTTAATATTATTTAAATTTAATATAAGTAATATACTAAATAAGAGCTATTAATATATAATAATTAATATACTATACTATACTTATAAGTTTAAAGTAGGCTGATTTTAATTAGTAGTTTATATAATAGAAAATTAGATAGATTAAAACTTAAATAAGTATATTATATCTAATAATAGTAAAATTAAAGATACTTAATATAATTAAGTTATATTAATAGCTAAGGAGCTGCCTATACTAGATATATACTTCTTAGATAACTATATATTAGGTAGACTACTATATCCTCTGGGGGACTACTATTAGTTTAGAATTGCTATTATTAGTTTTAGTAGGATGTTAGTTCTAATATAGGTCTGTATATAATTAGTCTATTTAAGAATAAGTCTATTATTCTACTATAGATAACTGCCTATTTATATTTTAGGCTGTAATAATATTAGGTATTAAATACTCTAACTCTTACAGTAGGAATAAGATATAATAGCAGCACTAAAAGATTTAATTAGTAGTTTAAGAGCTTTATAATTTTCAGTATTTTTCTTTATTTTAGTTATATAACTAGCTATTTTATAAGTATTATAGCAGTATATAAAAAGAGAGTTAATAAATTAATACAGTATAGAAAAAACAGTCTACTTATATAGTCTTAAAGATAAAAACTATTAGAAGGGAGATATTATATTACAGCCTGAGTTAATAACCCTACAGCCTATACTAAAAACCCACTTATTCAGAATAAAATAATAAGTCTACTAATAAATTACCCTAAGACGCATTTAGATTACTAGTAATCCTTAAGGATTATTAGTAATTTAGAATAACCTTAAGGAATCCACTTAGTATATAGTTATCTAAAAAGTATATATCTAGTATAGATAGCTCCTTAGCTATTAATATAACTTAATTATATTAAGTATTCTTACTCTACTATTATTAGATATAACCTGCTTATTTAAGTCTTAATCTATCTGATTCTCTATTATATAAACTACCAATTAGAATCAGCCTACTCTAGACTTATAAGTATAGTGTAGTATACTGACTGTTACAGTTAGAGCTAGAGCCTAAGTATTCTAACTTAATATCCAATTAATAAGATACTATTCTTACTGATTAGTCAGTTGCTAAAGGTGTTTAAAAGTAATAGCTTTAGGCAGCTTACTGCTAAGCCTATCAGTTAAAGTGGATTGAGAGACTGTTTGGCGTTTAGCTGCCTTTCTAACTGAATAACCAGCTTTAATATCAGTAATAGCTGCAGTTATCTATTCTTCCGTCCAATCAGGCATTTTGAAAAAAATAGATAAAAAGAGGGGAAAATCTGGATAAATATGAATATTGAATTGGCTAATTATATTGTAAATTGGCTGTGTGGTTGGGTAATTTGTGGTGGGTTGGTTGGTTGAATTGTGGAGCTTAAAGGTGTAAGTTGCCTTATCATCCGATGTTGCAAAAGACCACAAAGTCACTCTGTTGTCACATCACATTACGAGTGGGGCCGGATCTGACCAATTAAAATCGCGCGCACGGACGTAGCCGGTAGCTAGGGGTGGACGGTAGGTCGGTGAGTTGTCGTAGCTGCTGGCTTGGGGGTGATGGCAGAAACCTAAATGGGAAAGGACAGCGGGTACATGTGTCTTGGTGTGCACTGCATACAAAAATGCTGTACCTGAGGTATAATATTATTTTCAGTGCCGATCCTTGCCTCCTTAGGCTAGACGTACAGTGAGCCTAAGTTTTTGGACAGTGAGCCGAAGCGTACTCGTTAATTTGAACGACAGGGGTAAAGTTGATTTTCTGTCAGCCAATCATCATAGCGATATCGCGTATTATGTGTTGAAGGAAGCCCACGGCCGCCTACGGCGGCTGTGGCCTCAGACAGCCGGGACCTCATATAGGCTCCAATTCCCTCGCCTAGCTAGCTCGGGTGAACGATAACAATACACACATCTTTGACCTCTTGACATTATGTAAGGATCGCGACACGGTGAACCGTAGAGAGGCTTCTAGGCGCCATTTAACTTAACCAAAACAGCGCATCCGCGTTTCCAGTAGAGTTTAGATACAATCACTCTTGGGCTAAAATGCCACACTACCCGTGCTAAGAAACCCTCCAAGCCAGCGCGAATGTCTGCCCGTCTATGGAGCTCACATTATGCCCCCTCACAATAACTGCCATATCTCCCACCGGCACCCCTTCCCACACAACCTGCTCGACATTATTCTTACAATCATACGGCTTATTTCTATACCTCCCCACTGCAACCCCGTTGCGCTCCTCGGTCGTCTTGTATGGGAAGTTCTTGATTCTCTGGTTTCCGTGCCGCTCCGTCGCACTATCAGAGGCCATAACGATAAGATCGAGGTCGTTCTGTAGCTCCTCGCCAGGTAGGTCGGTCCAAATAAGTATGACCTTGATGGTCCGGGAGGAAGGGGTAGAGACAGCAGGGGCGAGGATAGGAATAGTGAACTTGAATTCTTTAAAGGTATTGAGACTCTTGCCGGCAATCTTATTATGAAAGCCGGCTGTCCCGTCAGTACTGACCTTAGTTCCATCCGCAGCAGCAATAGAGGAGCCAGATAATATTACACTATTACCGACATCGACGCACCCCCATCCGCTGGCGTAGTTAGGGCTCTTACCCGCCTCGGTGGGGTTATACTGGCCGGCCAGCTTAATAGCGCTATTAATAAGGAGGGCCTTAATAAGAGCGGCGCTAGGGTTAGGGGTACCATTCTTATCGAGCGTCTCGCAGAGGATAGCATAGCAGCTGGCAACCAAAGGGGTGGCTATAGAGGTGCCGCCCTCAAATATATACTTATCGTCGGTATTGACGCCCCATCCCTGGGAATTGGTAACCTTAGGGATAGAGCTGCAGGTAGAGAGGATGTAGGTGCCCAGAGCCATAACGTCGGGTTTGATGCAGCCCTTAACCGTCAGACTACAAGAAGAGAATGCTGCCATACCCTTTACATTATTAGCGACATTATCCGAAGCTATTGGCTGCTTGGGGAACCCGAATAGGGAGTACTGCCTGTTCTGGTTTGACTGGAGGGACTTGGAGGTGCCGATGGAGATGCAGTTCTTGGCGGCGGCCTGGGATATAACCTGTGCGAGATCGACCTTACTATTACTAGGCTTGACGTCTATGCCGTCATTGCCCGTGGCGAAGAGAACCATTATGCTGCGGTAAGTAGCGATAAAGTTGTCAATCTCCTTAGCACTGTTGTCGTATTTGATTTGGTGCCAGGGCCGAGGGGCAGCACCCTAACTGTTGGTGTGGATGTGTGTGTCGTTATCTCTGTAGGGCGGCAGGAATAGGTCCCTGAGGTCGTTAGGGATGCCACTTAGGGCGCTATATGTATCGAGCAGCGACTGTATTACCAGCGTGGCCTTGGGTGCGGTGCCTTGGATGCAACTGCCTATGCTCTTTGAGATGCTGTCGCCCAGCACAGAACTACAGACGTACGTCCCGTGGCCGTCGGGGTCGGACGAACTCTTGCGGCTAAGGGCATATAGGGCCCGGACGCGCATATTGTTGCCGTTCTTGAAGGCGTCGGCCACTTTATCCGGGTTACAGGAGCTCTTGTCGAATTTAGTATCGGAGACACAGACAACTTGGTCTTCGCCTTCGTATCGGGTACCGTTTACGGTATGTACGACCTGGTCGGCGCGCAAGATGGTGCGGGCGATATTGTTATGCAGCTTGACGGTATGTACCTCGTGAATGCTCTTAACCGAGTCCAGGGCGGCCAGATCAGACAGGTATCGGTGCTGCACCGAGATGCGCGCTTTGCGGACCTCCTTGTCCGTTATCAGATATTCTTTGTCTAAGTGCGCTGCGGCTGCAACCTTCTTAATCAGCTCCGGCGTTACAGCAACGTCCGGCTGGAACTCGACATCTACCGTCACCGGGTGCGAAGTGGGAGCTGGTATAGGGAGGAGTGAGCGCGCTGGTGAGGATGATGCTGGCGTCTGCTTGAGGTGCGAGTCAACCATAAAGTACTACTGGTAGATGTTCGTATAGGTGATATAGGGCAATATGCGGATTTCCGAGAGGTTCTGCTAAGGGTGTAAGAGGTTAGCAAACTGTCTTATGGATATAGTAAGGGATGGCAATGGGGTGGGGTGCAATATACCTTGGGCTTATATCCGCAGAGGTAAGTGTTGTCCGACACCTTCTCCTGGATAACTACCTGTTTATTAGTAAGTTCCTTTTTGATATCCTTAGTAAGAGGGTTATTAGTTTGGATCAGGATGTAGTTGGAGCCCTCAGCAGTCTCCTGCATAAGACCCAAGGTGCTAAGGGTTGGGGTTTCAGGGTCGAGAGAATTACTGTTAATAGTAATGACCGCTATGGCGGTTATTTGTCAAATTGATAAAATAGTAATATTAGTAAGACTGTTAATCTTTACGAATAGTAAGACTATCTCAAATTAACTGTGAATCAGAGAATTGAAATCAAGCAGGTTGAAATAAGGAAGAGGGTTGGAAGATGAAGCTGTTATATCGCTCGCCGCTAGATGGGAGGAGCTGACAGAAACATCCATGAATATATATGGCTTCCGGTCGGCATGCAATGCGTCTGTGTTACAAGCCACATAAACAGGTTTCGGGCTTAGAGAAATTCCTGCACTACAGTCGGTGATCAATAATCAAGGACTTACTGGTGTTTATAAGGCCCAAGCCACGAATTCCGTTGAAAAAAGAGTAACTCAAAAACATTGGGTACTGACGCCCCCGGCCTATTCTGAGAGTCATAAGTAGAGTTTTCCGATCAGGTTTAAAGTTGGTAAATCAGGGATAAAGTTAACGGCGCAAGTCGCATTAGAGACGGATTTTCCCGTAGCCAACCAGGGAACGGGATGAATAAGGGGGTGTGAACAAGGGACCGAAGAAAGCTATGGTAGGCTGCTATGCTCCTCCATTTTCATTCCATCTCGATCCGCACTTGGCCAGAGGTTTCCTCAAACGCCTCCACACTGGCAGCCATTCCTGCAACCCACCCAGCTTCGTATTCTTCTTGACTAATTGGTAAAATGCAACTTCTTCCGCAAGTATACTACCCCCCGTATGAACTCCTGGTCTATATTAATTGAGAAGATAAGATTAATGCATTATACTGTTATATGTCTATATGCTGACTTTTATCTTGGGAGAATATATAAACTAACATTTATTAAAATATAGAAAATACTATTATGCTTTCTCATTCTCTAGTGAGAATAGTAGTAGCATACGTTGTTATCCAAATTCAGACTCGATTTAAATACTCTATTGCACTGGCTAGTCTAGTCAGTCGCTATAGCTTAAGGCGGGTGCCACCATTCAGGAAAACGCTATTATTTACGTCACCCTTCTCATCTTTGAAAAAGCGTATTAACTGCCGACTAAATTAGAATCTATGAAATCGGGGTGCGGGGTCCCAAAGGTGCACTGCCTTCCGATGGGCCATTTGAGGACTAGATGGCTTGTCTGGAGAATGCAGGATGTGGTGCTTTTTCTCGCTAGGCTGAATAAGCTTTCGGGACTGGTCGCATGACAGTCCGCCCTACTGCTAGGTATAAGGCTAAGTAGTAAGGTCCCTTGTCCAACAGCCATCATCCGTAATAGCCGAAGTGGTGTATAACTTAGACTTTAGGGATCATCACCAGCGACCCGTAACGGGCTTATTTATCTGCCGCTGCCGGGTTTCGGCATTCACAAGTCAAGCGGTGAGCCTCAACGTTACATCTAGCATTGGGGCGCATTCAGCCGCACTCAGGTCTTTACATAACATTCTCCCTGACATGTGAATGCGACAGTATATTAGAGTTGTTTTCTTGACAAATGGATTGTCTCGTTTTTAACCCACGTTCGTGCGCGGAAAGCAAAAGAAAGAAGACCAGAAACAGGATGCTGATTTCGAAATATACATGAGCCATTAGTATCAATAGGCAGAAGCAGATCTTCTGCCTCTTAAGTGCTGACTTGTGATAGCACATCTACTATATTAGTGGGAATGGGTTGATATCACATCTTTGCATAGGCTAAGCGGGCTGCTGTGTCTCGCTGCGTAGGAGAGCAGTGGGATCCTGGCAAGTGTATGCAGAGCTTCACCTTGATATCGGACTCAATGATAAGGACTTATAAGCTTAGAATTGATACGTGAAGAACCAGTCTTGGGCCTGGTACTTAAGACTGGCATTATATGTAACATCACGCGAGAAAGGAGACCTTATGCTCCCGTCCTCAACTGTAGTCTTAGCTCGTCATCCATCTTTCTACATCTACATGACAACCTCACTTTATGTGACCTTCGCGATTTATTCGCATCAAGAATACACCTAATGGGAATAGCTAGGGTCTCTGGCCGACCATGATCAGAACCAACTAGGGTTGTATTGGTTTTGGCTGCATCACATATGCAGCTGTGTTCGAGATGCGGGGCTGCGCCTTTACAGACATTTTCTCACTCTTGCTTCATATGACGTCGAGTTTCCGCCGGCACTCCTGCAACCTCGAGGTCATTAAGGATATGTTTAGTGCTGACGAGGACCGCCTTATATTGCATCGGAGTTTGCCGGAGCTCGTGTATGCAGGGCATCGAGTCAATAATCATAAACTGTTGCAGCCTCTCATCAATTTTGGTAGCACCCACCTGATCAGCCGCACGCATGAGCTCGCCGTGTAAAGGTTATGGAGGATGTCGAGGGTTTAGCTGTTCATTATTTGGCATATTTCGCATGTGAGCGACTTGCTATCAGCCGCTCACAATTTCTCAGACATAACGCCGAGCAGCTGGGTTGAGCATTTGCGACCTTTTCCAATTGCAGAGAAGTTGACAACTCCGACCAGCAGGGAATTGAACGCTTAGACACCAGATTGGTTGGGATGATGCGGACTAAGAAATGGGTGGTGGACCTGGTGAACCCTATTTGTTGACATTGGGCGAAGATTGAGCGGTGTTTGTTCGTCGAGTCACGCCTGCACGTTCAAGCCTTAGTCCGGAGTGATGGTGATATGACGGTTTAGCTTACTGGAAAGCTTCTTGTGACAGTCTTGATTTGATCCGTGACTATGAGCCGGCGGCGGATGCGATGGTTTGGGACAGTTCTCGCCGGGTCCTCTCAGCGCGTGCTTGCAGGAGCCAAGGCGAGCTTCCTGGTCGTCAAATACCCTAGGGCTGGACAGAGTGTACCCCGGAATATGAGGAAGTATTGTCTGTATATAGGATAACTTGGGGACGTGAAGAGGGTAAGCGTCATTATGAGCTAACGATATGCAAGGTCTTAGGTACTACGCCTGAGAAGTACTGGTAAGTCGGCTTGGGGATGAATAAGTTCGTAGGAAGACACAAAAAATGAGGGTACCGGGCTTGGCTATGTCGTCTGTGCCTCTTTTTATCAGGCCCTGGATGTCATCCCGAGTCATGGTGCATGTGTCGTGTGGGGCTAATGCTTGAGAGCAGAAAACTGTCCAATCTCGGAATAATAATGATAATTTGCTTGGCCGAAGGAACTCTGCGAGGGACGCAGCCCACCCTTTGAACCAATTGCAAACCACCACTAACCAGAGTGATAGGTAGTGAAAACAGCCACCAGGTAGCCCTGGACTTGTGTTTTGTCTCGACGTTACGAATGTATTGTCGGGCACTCGTACAGGTCGACTGCATGCACCATGCATATAAATTGAAGGCACTGGATTGCAGTCAACTCACAGGCCGCTTTTAGAGTAAACATCTTTCCTTCCGCGCAGCACGCTATGAAGGTCTCACTCAACGCCGTGGCCTTAGGCTTCGTGTCTTTACCTAGGGTCGTCGCCTGGGGCAGTAAGTCGAGTCCCTTGCGGTGAATATCGCGATGATGATAAAGCTCTGGCAATATCTTAACCGTGAGATACAGGTCTGGGCCATATCACGACAGCTTACCTCGCCGGCCACTTCGTATCTAACTCGACCGAGGCATACTTCAAAGAGCTCCTAGGCAACAACGACGACGACTACCTTGCCAAAGTCGCTCTATGGGCCGATTCCATCAAGCACACCAAATGGGGGCACTTCACCGAGACGTTCCATTTCATCGATGCCCACGATAATCCGCCCCTATCGTGCAACGTCGATTTTGCGCGCGACTGCAAGAAAACGGGCTGCGTTATTAACGCCTTGGCCAACTATACGGAGCAGTTCCTCGACCACTTACTGCCGGCATGGCGCCGTGTGGAGGCTGCAAAGTTCATCATCCACTTCGTCGGCGACCTACACCAGCCGCTGCACAACGAGGACGTGGCCAGGGGCGGCAATAATATCCTTGTGAAGTGGGATACCAGGGAGTTCGACTTGCATCATATATGGGATAGTTCTATTGCTGAGAAGTGGATTGGGGGCTTGCGTGGGAAGCCGGATCATCAAGCCCAGAAGTGGGCGAACCAACTAGCTGTTGAAATTACTGATGGCAAGTTTACGGCCGATAAGGAAACATGGCTGAAGGCCTTTGATTTAAACAATCCCAACGGAACTGCCATGGCCTGGTCTAGAGAAGCCAATGCACTCGTGTGCACACATGGTGAGACTTCCCGGAGGCGTACCCCTGTGCAACCCACTCTACTGACTGATAGCTGTTACAGTCTTACCCCAGGGCCCTCAGGTAATCGTCGGCAAGGAACTTAGCGGCGACTACTTCCGCAAGGCCGGTCCGATCGTCGAGAAGCAAGTCGCCCGTGCCGGATTCCGGATGGCAGCGTGGCTAGATAGCATCGCCAACGAGATTCAGACGAGGAAGGATAGCGATCAGATGGGCGAAGAACTGTAGAAGACTGATGTGGTCCCGAGGAGTCGCACCATAGCCCAGCAATTTAGTCTTTATAGAAACTTGGGCAGTTCATGGACCGCCCGAACTGCTTTCTTTCTAGCGCAGAGACCTCTGGTCGTAAATCGTCTCAAGTTTGGCACTCTTGTTAGCGGTAAATTCATTGACTGATTGTCCGATGTAGCAAGATTTGTAAGAGCCAAGCCGCATAATGGGCAACTGGTACCGTTCTCGTTTGCCTTAGGAACACCATGCCCATTATAAGAACTTGGTTAGGCTAACACCTACCGCGAGCAGTCAGCACATATACAAGTCCCGCTTACCCTTATTATGGATTACCATGATTTGGAGAGATCAAACTTCTGCCGGTTGCTTTAGTCTAGGAGGAACCATTCACTAAGAATTATCTTCTTCGCTGTTCACAACTTCGTCGTCTTCACCCGACGAAGTGTTCAGCGCAGCCAAAAGTTTCTTGCTATTAGCCACAACCGTAGGCTTGCGCGCTAAATTTTGTGTCACCGAAAATGGCCGTTTTGGACGGGTACCGCTCGATTCGCAGCCCGGAGATTGTATATGCGTCCTAGTCGGCGGTGAGGTGCCGTTTTCCATACGACCAACGGGTCGCGGAACGTACACTCTTGTTGGGGAATGCTACGTTAATGGCGTCATGGATAGCGAGGGTCTCGAGGCAGTAGCTGCTACTGCTGAGTTGCTTGACACTATCCACTTGGAGTAGCCATTGGTAGGATAGGATAGGATAGGATAGTGCGTCGTGAACTTGCGGGTAGAGTGTGTCGTGGATTTGGGGTTAGAGTATTGGGTATCGACTTGTACTATGAAATATCTAAAAGAGAATAACTAGCAACTGAATCCGAATGAGAACCAGATAGAGTGCTGGCTTCCTGGTTTCGTGGTGCTATATGAGCGAGATGGTTTGCATTTCGCTATAGTAGAAAAGGGGAAAGCTTCGTTTGTGATATTAGAAGTACCCAATGCCGACCCTTCAATACATCTCTTCGGCCTCAAAGGTCTTTTTGCAGGACCAAGAACCAGTCTCGTTATCCACCCTTAAGAAAGTCCACCAACTCGCCAACACTAAGGTAGAAGTACATTCTCTGTTTATCCTAAGTATTTCAGAGCGAGCAAATTGCAGTGCCATCTTGATGATCGTGTGCATGATCAAGATCTGGGAGAGGCACATTTAGTTCCTCATCACACATGGCTTCGTACTAGCACGGCTTCTTCGTTCTAGTCATTCCGGTTTCTTTATACCCGCGGACGGATGTGAGTGGCAGTCCCTAGGCATATCTTGGTCGTATATACGTGGAAGAGAGATACAGTTCTTCTCCAAACCGACTGGGGGTGCTCAACGTGGGCGCAAAAGTGTCGTTTGGCCCAAAAGGACTCTGCTCACAAGGGATAGATTGTCGCATTTAGACCTCGATTTTGGAGGTAATATCTGCTGGCGTTCTCCTCATAGCCAACGGACAAGCTTGCTCCTGATACATATTGAGGTAGCAAATAGTAAGTGCCTAGTGTGGGCTTCCTTACAATCTCAATGAGAGGAGTGGGAAACAACGGTCATCAGTAGAGTTATAGTCATAATAGCCTAACGACATTAACAACCCGGTAAAGATGAGTCTCTCCATCCACAGACTCCATGATCACGATAAGGCGAAAGAACTTTTAGCCAATCTAGAAGGAAGGGATGACAGAATCGCCCTCCGTATTATGGATCCGGTTAGTTCCGTCATCTTCTTCCACCGAGAAATCTCTTTCTTTTTCAACAACTACGTCAGGATAGGCCACTTGCAGGCGGCCCCAGCTACTTGGTTGCCAAATTATATCGTGTATTGCGAGGGGGTTGTCTTGTTAAAATGAGCATGCTATGTTGATTGAAGAAGAAGAAAAACTAGCGCTAACCAGCGGAAGCTATTGACAAGAAGACATCCACATCCTAGCACTAATGGATCGGAATAGCTATTGATCCGTTAAATAACGGACCTCAACACATCTCGATAGTGAATTGTAGCTGATAGGATAATATTTGATCTATAATTGCAAATCCTTTTTTTTTCTTCAGAGTCCATTATCACAGAAGCTAGATTAAGAACCATCCTTGCGCCTAATAACTTTCCATATTAATAGCGCTCCATAATGAGCTGCGTCTTCAGTGAGTCTTCCTCGAGAAACCAACCCTTACCCTGCAGGTAGGAGATGAAGCTGTCGTGCTTAGTCAAGGCTGTCGTACGGCTCTCAGTCTTGAAAGACGCCTCGACGAGGTAGTCGTTTCCCGTGCTCGCGCGGTTGCGGATGGGCCAGACCTCGATGTAGAGCTGCATCCCCTCCCACGTGCCAATCGAGCGCTCGGCGAGGACCGGCCCAAAAATACGCGATTCTGCCAATGCGTCGGTGCCCCAGTTGATGCGCAGCCAGTTGTCGAACTTATCGGGCGCTTTGTCGACTAACATCGCACGCAATTTGCACGTCCCCGGCAGGTCCATCCCGCTGTTCACAGAATCCGCCACCTTCTTCTTGCGGGTGATAGAGAGTGTCTGCTTCTGGTAGCCCCATTCGACTTGCGCCTCGTATTTCGCGTCACCGGCGTCGAAACCATCTTTATTAGCCATAGTGAGCGCAGCGTCGATGTCACCGCCCATGATGACATACCGCTTCTTATACGTCAGCTCTAAGTTATCCTCGTTCTCAGTCTTGCAGATGCAGGCGCTCCAGCCGGCGGTATAGATATTCTTGCCGGTCGTGTCGAGAAACTGGGCATTCAGCTTGGTGACGCTTGGGGGCATGTCGAAGGTCGACAGGACGGTGCTCGTGAGCTCCTTGTTGGGGCCGAGGACTGCGGTGGGTTTGAGTAGGAGCTTGACCTCGTAGTCGGGCGTCATATTTGGCGCTGCCTGCGTTGAGGAGTCAACAATGGCGGTCATGGCGAACAGGCGGCGCGGGGAGAAGTGTATGGTAT
Source organism: Ilyonectria destructans (assembly GCA_020740775.1). NCBI lineage: Eukaryota > Fungi > Ascomycota > Sordariomycetes > Hypocreales > Nectriaceae > Ilyonectria > Ilyonectria destructans. Next base: position 403,929 of record JAHEWK010000033.1, read on the forward strand.
CTGTGAGTTCACGGGCAAGGTTTGAATGAAGCGATAAGGGCGACTGAGCAGCGGTAGTTTGCAAGAGCGGACCAAGTAGGTGCGGTAGTGGCTGTTCTTGAACAAAACGATGCCCGGCCCCTGTTTCTGGACGGCTCCTTCCGCTAGCTCCATTTTCGAAGGCTGAGGTAGAGAAGACGGACATCCGGCATCCGTTCAAGTGACATGGCCAGCCAATAAGAAGACGCAATCGGTCACCGTTATCTGCAGAATATGAACAGACAGAATGATATCAGAATGACCTTAAGTTATAATTAGAATTTTATAGTTAAACTTCTACATTCCTAATATAATAATATATATTCAAAAATATTATAAATGCTTAATTAGAAAGACTGAATTTGTATATAGTGAGCTATGCCCTTTATATAAATGCATGAATTCAGACTATTGTATATTTAGATACGAGCTGTTAAAAACATGTGAAAGTCTGCCCACGGCAGATCTTTCTAGTCTGATAGCATGGGATTAAGGTTCGATAGTTAGCGTTGAGGCTGAGACAAATATAAGTCATAGTAAATATGATTGGATGGTGGCCTTACAGGTCTGTGTTGTTCTGGATTCTCCATAGCTCGCTCTATTACATTTCATATCGGAAAGTCCCGAAGCCAGCGCAAAGGTCTATAGCTAGATTCCGAGTCACTATGTTACTCTATCAGGGATATCGTTCCCTGCGGGGCCTCGACCATATGGATCCCTGGCTTAATATAATACCTAAAAAAAAGACAGAATAATACCAGAATGACCTCAAGTTATAATTAGAATTTCATAGCTAAACCTCTAAACTCCCCAATATAACGGTATATGTTTAAAAATACTGCGAATGCTTAATTAGAAAGACCGAGTTCGTATATAGCGGGCTGTGCCCTATGGTAGCTATACTAATGAAGGTATGGGAGATTAACCTTACGTGTGGCTCGGCAGGCTGAAAGACGTCTTGTGAGAGCATTAGACTTTGGGAAGTGTCTACATTTGGAATGCATCCTTCAACTTGATTTTGAAGGACGGAAACGTGGATTTAAAAATTCGTTATGGTGGCTTGCAATACGAAATAATGTAACTATTTGTATCCCTGGACTGCTCGGCAAACTCCGTCGACTTATCTATGTATGCGTTGGTTAGATATCGGCTGTACACATATATCGGGTATAGGAAAATCCAATGCAGCAGCAGTCTCCGCTACTGCTGTCTTAAGAGGGCTATGCAGGTGAGACGTGCGGCTGGGATCCAATATGCAGCAGCTTGGATAAGGTTGAAAAAGTTATCTAACTGTTAAGAAGCATCTTAATATACACTATTAGCTAAGATTTTGTATTCGGCCTGCAGGACATCAAAAAAGTTACGGTGAGGCGTACAGCTGGGGTTATATTGAAGCTTAAATAATGTTGGAAAAATCATCTAGTTGTCGAGAAGTACCTGATATGTACTAGTAGCAAAGATCGCTCCGTACAAGTTCTAGTGACGCCTCTGACTACCTGGTATAATACTCGGTGTGTTAATTATATACCAAGTTATCCTAGCTTCACGCCTAACCTACAGGTTCGTGGTAGTTTCCCCATCCTACCACTGCTCTCAGCTGATTAAAATCGTCGCAGCAGTGGAGCCCGCCCGACAGGGGGGGGGGGGGGGGGGGGGGGGGGGTAAACTACCAGTTGTAAACTACCAAAAATCCCTCGAGCTAATTAGCATCAAGAAAATAAACTCAAGCAGGGCCCTTAACCCTCCCAACTCTAACCCGTGCAGCTGGCTTAGATAAGAAAGAGAGGGAAAGAAGAAGATGGGATTTGTTTAACCATATGTATATAGAATAATACTATTTTACCCCCCTACCCTCTATTTCTTTTAGCCCCGATAGAATAGGATAGAATCCTGCTTAATATGCTATTATATTTTATTCTGTAACTCAGCTGTAGGCGTTTGGAATCCTACTATTCTTATGCTCTCCCTTCTAACTGCTAGTCCTCGGTTATTAAGTGTAACGGCCGCCGCACTTAATAACTGTTTTACGCCCGGCTATTAGTCGAAATTACTGCAACCCCCAGCGACCCCCCCAGCTGCCGGCTCCACTAGCAGGAGCTTGTTGCACTTAATAACTAGTTGCACTTAATAACCAGTTAGCAGCTAATTAGAGCGAGGAAGAAAGGTGGGTGCAGGCGGGGGAAAAAAGAGAGAAAGAGAGCTTCTTTTCTCTTTTCTTCTCTTTTTCTTCTTCTTAAAAGCTTAAAGAAAGAAAGTAAGAAAAGAAAAGAAAAGAAAAAAGAAGAAAAGAGAAGAGAAGAGAAGAGAAAAAAAAGATAGAAAAAGAAGAAGAAGAAAGAGCCCAGCTATAGCAGTAGTAATAGCAATAGTAACAGTAAGTAGCAGCTATAACTTTAAGCTAGAGCTAGCTCTGCTATTATTTCTACCTTTCTATTCTTATCTATATAACTTATAGCTATACTATAGCTAACTTACTAAGTTATCTATTAAAATAGTATACTAACTTTAGCTGGCCTATATACCAGGCTCTTACTGAGTACTATAGATAAGAGAATCTTAATAGCTTTAATTAGTAGCAGTAGCAGTAAAATTAAAGAAGGCTAAAAGGCAGCTAGCTAAGTTTAAATTAAGACTCTAAAGATAAAGAAGATAAAGGTAATAATAATAATAATAATAATAATAATAAAATAGCTATAGCTCTCTTTATTAGCCTTTCTATTTACTATATATTTTAATGCTATAAATATTCTAGCTTTCTAATAGTTAACTAAAAGCTCTATAAAATATACTGTAGCTAGCTTTATATAGCTAGTAGTAAGTAGGCTTAAGTAGGCTTTTATAATAAGTTAAGTCTATAAGAAGGTCTCAGCTTATACTCTTAATCTATTAATACTTTAATCTATATTAGTTAGAAGATTAAGAAGCTTTTTTATTAGTACCTTTTTTCTTATTTTTCTTCTTTTCTCTTTAGCTTTAGAATACTTATTATAGTTACTTAGCTAGTTGTTAATATACTTAATTAGACTATTATATTATTCTAAAGCTTATTTTTTTAATAAAATAACTATTTAATTAAATTAATTAGTCCTACTTCTACTCAGCTTACTATATAATTAAGCTTAAAAGAGTAGAAGATTCTTATCTATATAGCAGTTAAATAGTATATCTTTATAATAACCTTAATAATAGATTAAGTAGCAGAAGATCCCTAAATAGAATAAACTACTAATTAATTAAAATTAATTAATTAAAATTAATTAATTTAGTTTCTATATAGCTTACTATATAATTAAGCTCTAAAGAGTAGAAGGTTTCTATTTATATAGCTAGTAAGTAATAACTAATAAGATAATCTAACTAAATAAATACCTAAGATAAATAACTCTTATAATAGATAGCTTTAATTAGAAAGAAAGCTCTTTTAGCTAAACTTTCTAAATACTAATATAAATAATAATATAGATATTAAAATAGTTAGAAGCTCTATATATAAAGTGAGAAATAGACTATAAGAAGATAAAAATCTAAATCTATACTCTCTAGTTAGCTATTATAACTTCTATATCTATATTATAATTACTAGCTTCTATTAATATAATTAGGTTAGAATTCTAATAAAGTTACTTACTAGAGAATCTATCTACTAGAAGAAAGCTAATATTATTAGATTTCTAATATTTTAATAGAATTTAATAGAAGTTTTAAGTATAGCAGCTTAAGATATAGAGTAAGCTAGATATTAATAGCTTTACACTTAGTAAATTATCCAATTAATTTATATATATCTATATAAGGTTAAATTAAATACTATAGGTAATATCTATAGTCTTCTTTAAGAAAGAGAGACTAAATATATAATTTAATTTAAATTAATTTATAGAGTATTTAGTAAGTTATTATAGAAATATAAATATTAAGTTCTATATCTCCACGGAGGTTATTAGTTTGAATCTAGCTGAAGGTAAATTCTTAATTTTTGGCAAAATGCGAGAGATCTATATCTTTCTTGCGATAAATAGAGGGGTTACATACTTATCACGTAACCTAAAACTTGGGCGCCACCCAATTGAGTCTGAAGTAGCCTATTCAGGACTAGTATGGAAACTAATTGCCAGTATACACTGATTGGTAGAGCCTAGAACTAACTGGAGCGCGGGGTTTTTTATTTATTCTGGGTTTTCCTTATCGTTTTAATCTTCCCCAGGTGTTTATTATATAATAAGGTAGAGCTAGTATTAAATAGAAATAGAGTTAAACCTTAAGTTGCCTCTGTAAGCCTGCTATACCTAATATACTAATAGGTTAAATTAGCACTTAATATAAGCCTAATAGTACTTTCTTAATAAATATTAAGTAATAAGCTTTTAACTAACTAGAGATAATAAAATAAAGAGATAAAAAGAGTTTTATTTTCTTCTTATTAAAGTTTAAAAAAGAACTTATAAATAGTAGAGAAGCTAGCTAGAGAGATTTAATATAAATTAATATTCTGAAGTATATAATTAACTAGAAACTTTATTTCTATTTAGCTAGCTAGCTTAATCTGTTAAAAGAATATTCTTTTTTTATTAATACTCTTTAGAATTTTAAAGTTAATCTAAAAGACTTTTACTTTTATAATTAGAAGCTGGAAAATTAATATAAGTAATAGTAAAGCTTAAGCTTAAGCTAGAAATAATTAAGATAGAAGTTAATAGTAAAAGGTAAAGTATTTAATTAGATAGATTAAGAATCTATAAAGGTTATATAATATAGCAGCTAAGATAAAAGCTATAGAAATTACTAACTTAAATAGAATTAGTAGAGATATTATTAATATAGTAAGATTGACTATATTACTATCTATTATATATAAAACTAAGAGGATAAATAAGATTTAAGAAGATAGATAAAAAAGCTAAAGTAGGTAATAAGAGCAGCTAAAAGCCAGCTAAAGAAGAAAGATAAAAATAGCAGCTTAAATAAGAAAATATTAGAGGTAGAGTTAGAAGTAAAGTTAGAAAATAAGTAGCTTCTAACTAAAAGTACTATTAGAAGTACTAATAAATTTAAGCTAAGTAGAAGAAGTTAAAGTATTAAATAGATAGCTAATCTTTCTATATTAATATAGAAATTAATTAAGAGTATTATTTTATAGCTTTTATTAATAGTAGATACTTATACTATAGAATAATTACTAAGGCTTTTATCTATAAGCTATACCTACTATATATTCTAATTACTCTCTAAATACTTATATAAGTAAATATTACCTTATTTAATACTATTAAATATATAATATATATATATATATAAATATTAATAGCTATTATAAGAAATAAATCTTCTTTTATATTATAGCTAGCTAAGAAGATAAGGTTATTTTTAGTTAAATTTAAATAGATTAAAAGGATATTACTATTTAGTCTATATAGAGCTAACTATATATCAGCTTATAGAAATATTAGATATAAAAAAAGACTCTAAGAGCTTTTAACTATTTAATTTATTAGAATAGACTGATATAGTTTTTACTAGTTTAATCTAATATATTAGGTAATAAAAAGAAGATAATAGCAGTATATATATCTTCTCTATAAGCCTCTAAGATATTAAAAAGGCTTTAGTACTAAAGAAAAAGTTAGATTTAAAAGAGAAACTCTCTAAATACTACTATAAATTCCTACTAGTATTTAATTAAATATAAGCTAACTAACTTCCCTCTTATTAATTTAGAACTAACTATAGAATCCTTTTAGAATAAAGCTTAATAGTAAAAATAAAAGGCCTTTATAAAGACCTCTATATAGTATATTCTAAAAGAAACTTATTATTCTTTATAGGATTTTTATAGAACTACTTAATAAGAGATTTATTTAAGTTAGTAGCTTACTGACTTTTAATTTTATTCTCTTTATATAAAAGTCTAATAGCAGCTTACAGTTCTATATAGACTATTATAGCCTAAATATAATTATAAAGAAAGATTAATACTTATTGCTACTAATTAATAAAATCTTAAGATTTCTTTTAAAGATAAAGTAGCTTATTAAGCTAGATATAATTACTGCCTTTTATAAGATATATATATAAAAAAGAGATAAATAGAAAATAGCCTTTTAAATATAGTATAGCCTCTATAAATAGCTAGTTATACTCTTTAATCTTATAGAAGCTTTAGTAACCTTCTAATAATATATTAATTATATATTAAGAGACTATATAAATAAGTTCTGCTCTATTTATATTAATAATATTCTTATCCACTTAAATAGCTTCTTAATAGACTATAAAAAGAAGATAAAACTAGTTTTCTAGAGACTATAGAATATTAATCTTTAAGTTAAAATTAATAAGTATAAGTTTAAGGTTATAAGTATTAAATATCTAGATTTTATTATTAAAATTAAAAAAAGAGATTAAAGTAAATCTAAAAAAGGTAAAAGTAATCTAGCTATAGTAGCTTTCTTATTTAGTTAGAGAGATTAAAAGGTTTCTAAACTTTATAAATTACTATTAATAATTTATTCTAAAGTTTTTATCTATAGTATTACCTTTTATATTCTTAATAAAGAAGAATATCTTATTTCTCTAGATAAAGAAAAATAATACTATCTTTAATAAGCTTAAGATACTTCTTATTAATATACCTATACTAGCCTAATAGAATTTAAATAAAAAGATAGTTCTAAAGACTAACTTCTCTAGCTATATTATAGAAAGAGCCTTTTTATAAGTAAAAGAAGATAGAATTCTTTAGGCTATAGCCTTCTTTTTAAAAAAGAATATTCCTACTAAGTATAATTACCTAATTTATAATAAGAAACTTCTTACTATTATCTACTATTTAAAATACTAGAATATAAAGCTAAGAAATATAGCCTTCTTTTTTATTTTTATAGACTATTTTAATTTTTAGTATTTTATAAAGAAATAGCAGCTTAATAAAAAATAGATTTAGTAGGTAGAGATACTATTCCAGTTTAACTTTACAATTTAATTTCAATTTAATATACAGACTATAATACTAGATACTCTTTCTCAGTAAGAGTAGAATATATTAGATAATAATAAGAATAACTAAATCTAAAGGAAATACCTATAGCTATTACAGCTAGATAAAAAGCCCTCTGCTATAAGAAGTAAAGCAGGATATATTATAAAAGAAAATATAAATCAGCCTAAAGATTTAAAAGTAACTTAAGATTAATTAATTAAGAACCTCTTTACTAATTAGCAGCTATAATAACTATAGAATTAGAAATTATAATAGTATAATTAATACTAACTAATTTAATAAGTAATTTAATAAGGGGAAAGATAACTTTCTTTATAATAAAGCCTCTTTATTATACTATTTAAGTATTTAATTAATTAAAAATAATAACTCTATTAGTATAAGTAAATATAAATCTCAAATTATAAGTTTTTATATATAAGAATTATCCAGAAGATATATAATTTAATACTTACTAAATACTTAAAATAAGATATACTAAAGTCTCTTATTAGCTAATAATTTTACTAGCTAGAATTTAACTTTAATATATAGTAATTTATAAGAAACTATAAAGTCTATAGATAAAGTAATATTTAAAGAGAGAAGTACTATAACTTTTTAAAGCTACTTTTAATTTCTAATTAAATTTAATTAGAGATATTAATTAATTTTATTATAGACCTACTATCTATTAGATTAAATAGATTTATAAACTTAATAGTTATTATAGATTAGCTTTTTAAGAGTATTATTCTTAAACTGCTAAAGAAGATTATAGCTAAAATAGCTACTAAAGCTTTTTTACAGTATATAATTTAGTACTATAATATCCCTAGAGTAATTATAACTAATAGAGATATATAATTTACAGGCTGATTATAAAAGAGACTCTATAAGCTGTTATATATCTAGTAGAGATTATTAATAGCTTAATATCCTAAGATTAATAGAGCTACTAAAAGAGCTAACTAAAAGGTTAAAAGATATATTTATATCTTTACTATCTATATATAAGATAACTAAAATAAACTTCTACCTATAGTAGCAGTAGCTATTAATAACTATATTATAATATTTATAGAATTAAATCTATTCTTTCTTATATATAGCTACTATTTAGAGTCTATTAAAATTAAGAAATAGCTTTAGCTAAATAGAAAGTTACTAGTTATATAAGCTAAAATAATTATCTAAAGGTAAAAAAAAGCAGTTAAGTAGGTATAAGCTATAATAGTATTAATATAAAAGTATCAGAAAGAGAATACTAATATCTAATAATAACTATCTAATTAATTTAAGCCTAGAGATAAAATATAATTATAACTTAATATATATACTTAAATTAACTCTCTAAAAAGCTTAACTAGCTTTTAATTAAATAAATTATTCTTAATATTATTAAATTATATACTTACTATCTTAATATACTACTAGAGATTTATAATATCTTCTATATATTTCTTTTATAACTAGCAGCAGATAACTTATTACTCTTTTAGTAATTTAATAACTATTAGCTACTTACTATACTAATAGATAAAAGTAAGAAATTATAAAGAGTTAAATAGAAGTTTATTTAACAGGCTATTACTATAGAATTATCTATTTAAAGCTAAAAAGAAGAAAAAAAGAAAAAGAAAAAAAGCTCTTTTTCTTACTGCTAAATAGTAATATAGTTACTAGAATAAGATAGATAAAAATATAGGTAAAACCCAGACTTTACTGCTACTTTACTAATAAGTTACCCTACTTTTCAGTTAGCTGGATTCCAATAAAGCTAGAATTTAAGCCTAAGCTTCAGCCTGTAATATTACCTCTCTTTTCAGTCTCTAGCAGTTTATTAGTATCTTACTAGTATCTTAAAGCTTTCTTATAGGCTATCTGCTATTAAAATTAATTTATAATATTCTTTAAAGCGTTTTAATATTATAGTATTAGCTAATACTGCTACTAGCTTCTATATTGAGTTTATATAGCCTTACTATTATATTAGATTCTTCTATTTCTTACTGTAATCTTACTGTTTAGTTCTTATATATAAGATCTTCTTAATTTTCTATTTATTTTTATCTTTATTATTTTAAACTAGTAGAAGTTAGAAGTTATTTTATTATTATTTTAAAGTGGGGTCTTCTAGCACTCTATATAGTAGGTTAATATAAAATTATAGGTATATTACCTTTAGTATATTAAGCTTTATAATATAGAAGCTTAAGATCTTTATTACTATATATTTATAATATAGCTAATTAAGCTTTTTATAAGGTCTTAATAAGTAATAATTATCTATTACTAGCTATATTTTATTCTTTACTTTAAACCTCTTAGAGGGATATTAATATATATTTACTATATATTTATTTCTTTACTATATAACTGCTACTACTACTTAAATATATTTAGTAACTTTATATACTCTCTCTACTAGCTTATTTACTGCTGCTATAATATTATCTACTGGCTTTTCTGCTTTTTTAATTACTATAAAGGGGTTTATATTATAGCTATATTATATATAGAAGGAGCTTATCTTAATTACTATACTCTTATAGTTATTTAGTACTAACTATACTACTAATAATTAGTCTCTTTAATTTATCTAAAAGTATAAGATATAGACTTATAGATAGACTTTAATCTCTTAGTTAGTTCTCTCTAGCCTGCTATTTATTTAGGGGTAGTAGGCAGTATTTAGTTACTATTAGATACCTACTAATTTGCAGAATTATTACTAGAACCTACTAATCTAATTACTCTTTTTATTACTTATAATAAATTAAGGTATTCTATAGAATTAAAAGTAGCAGCTAAGAAATTACAGTATATATACTTCTACCTCTATACTATTTATTACCTCTAGTATTATAGCCCTTATAAGTTAGTTTTAAATAATCTATAGGTATCTTACTGCTTTTTTATTAATTAGTAGAAAGTCTATAATAAAGTTTATTATAAGATAATTATATAGTTTCTTAGGAATTAGTAATAGCTTTAAGAGCCCTCTTTTTATCTGCCTCTAGATATACCTTCTTCTATATATATTATAATTATATAGATAGCAGTTAACTAACTGTAATTACTTCAGTTAGAAGAATCTTCTGCTTATAATAGCTAGTATTATATTGCAATCTAGATATTCTATAACTGTAGAATTATAGAATAGTTAGATAAGGTATATTTATAGTACTTCTCTATTAATCTTACTATTAGCTAGCTTCTTCTTTATCTCTATAACCTAAAAGTAGTTTTAAAAGATTAAGTAGTTCTCCTTATTAATATAGCACTTTAAGATTTATAATTACAGCTTAAGTGCAGTAGGAAAGCTTCTAACTTTCTGCTATACTATAAGGTATACCCCTTAGTATATTTTATCCTTTTAGGCTGTATAATACTATAAGTCTTATAGAGAGGTATTCTTAAGTACCTCTATCTATAGTAGTAAGAATACTACTAGCTTAAGTCTATCTAGCTATAACTTTTTCTCTTTAAGCTATTTTTTTATCTCTTTAGAGACTGCTTTTTTTAAAATAAGTTAAAGTACTCTATTTTTCTTCTATTTATTATCTGCTTTAATAGGTATATCTTACTTATAGTAAGATAGTATATTAGATACTACTATCTTACTATTAGGTTAATACTTAATTATAAAATTTAAATAGTATAAATTTAGTATCTAATAGCTTTAATACTCTAATAACTTCTTTTAAATTATAAAATACTTTAGATTTTAGTAATTAGTAAGAATTATAAAGCTCTTATAGTTCTTTAGGTATATATTCTAAGTATATAAGCAGCTAATTACTGCTAGTATCTTCTTATTATAGATAGAGTAGTTATATTTATACTTATTAAGTTACTTTAAGTAATAAGTAACTACTTAATAATATTTCTATTTATTCTTTTATAAGAGGGCTTTTTTTAGTACTACTTCTAAATAGTTAGATTCTATAAAAATAATTTTATTTGGGTTTTAATTTTATAGAATAGATACTTTATAGAAGTAGTATTTAAGCTTTTTAAATACTATATTTTTACTGGTACCTTAGTGGAATTTAACTTTCTTTTTAATTAAAGCTAATAGTAATTCTATAATAGCTAAGTAATTCAGAATAAAAATATAGTAGTAATTTATAAAGTTAAGATAGCTTTATACTCTTTTTACTATTATAGATACTGCCTACTTATAGATAGCTTACTACTTCTTAAAATTACAGATAATATCTTCTTCAGCCTTTATAATAAATTCTAAGTATTTAATACTTATTATAGAGAATTTATATTTCTAGAGGTTTAAGTATAGCCTAATAGCAAATAGTATACTTAATACTTACTAGATTTTTACTTTATAGTCTTTTAATATTCCACTTAAAAAGATAAGAATATTATCTATATATATAGTAATAAAGTTATTTAGGTAGTACTATAGAACTCTATTAATATATTACTAGAAGGTTACTAGTATCCTACTGAGATTAAATAGGTATACTAGCTACTTAAAAAACCTATAATATATATAGAATACTATATATTTCTTATACTCTTTCTTTATATAGATCTTATTAAAGGTAGCTATTATATTAAGCTTAGTAAATTACTTTACCTTTATTAGTAGGCTAAATATCTTTAAGATTAAAAGTAGGAAGTAGTAATCTTACTTTAAGATTATATTAAAAGCTTAGTAGTTATAATAAAAGTATAGTCTCCCTTTAGGCTTTTTAATAAATAATACTAAAGTTACTACTAAAAAGCTACTAATTTAAATAAACTCTTTATTAAGGAGGTCTTTTAGAGTTTTTTATAAGACTAGTAATTTTTCTCTTATTATACTGTATAAAAAGCTCTATAGTAATTTAGGTTTTTATTTCTTACTATCTAGCTGTAAGTTTATCTTATAGTTAATACTAAATTAATAGAAAAATAGCTAATTAGCCTCCTTTAGTAAGAATAGCCCTTTAAATTCCCTAAGAAGCTTCTTTAGTATAAAATTCTTTAGCTAAATATCCCTCTTTAGTTATAGAGCTTTTTTAATATTAATTAAGCTGACTGTAAATAGTAATTCTACTGCTTTCTTATAGTACCTTTAAAGATACCTTCTTTTCACTCTAAATATAACTATAGAAATAAGCTATCTATAATAAATTATCTTAATTCTCTTTAATTTCTACTTAAAGGCCAGTTATATATTAATACTAGCTAGTCTATAGTAAATTTACTATATCTTTATATTATATATAATACTATTTACTTTAAATTAAAGTTTCCTAAGAAATATATTTTATCTAAGTTTAAGTATAATATATATATAAATTCTCTTTTTAAATCCTCTAATCTTAATTAAGAATATTATAACTCCCTTAGTAGTTAGCAGTAATATTACTTTAAAGAAATTACTAAGCTTTTTTTCTCTTTTATTTACTAATAGAATATATAATCTTTTAATTAAGTTTTTATTAATAGCAGTATAATAATTATATTCTATATTAAGTAAGACTATAGTAATATTCTTACTATTTACTCTAATAGTAATAACTGCTAGCTTGCTACTTATATACTGCTTAAAAGCAGTCTATCTATTAAATTTCTTTTTTATTAGCTTTAGAGTATACTTTTATACTAAAGCTACTTATTTCCTAAGTTATTATTATTACTTAACTATAAGGTTAAGACTTTCTTACTGCTTTCCTTAAGTATAATAGCAATTTTAGTAATTTTCTTTTTCTTCTTAAGGCAGTCTGCCCTAAGGTACTCTATCTTTTTATACTGAAAATAATAGTAAGTTTCTATTTGAAATTCTTTATTATTAAACTGTATTATACTACTACTTTACTAAGTTTTTACTGATTTTCTATTTTTATATTAATTAGTAATATAATTAACTTCTTTTATTCTGATATTACCTTTATAATTCTTCTTATTTACTAATAGTCTACAGTAGGATTACTAATATCTATTTCTTACTGATTACTTATTAAGTTATTTAATCTTTTAAGTAACCTTCTATACTACCTTTAACTATTTACTATAGACTATAGATAAAGATACTATTATCAGTATATATACTAACTGTAAGTTAATTACTCTCTTAAGAAAGAATATCTTAATTTAGTTATTCTAATTAGATTCTTTAGATTTAGCTAGTAGTTATTTAAATTTAAATAGAAAGAATATAAATATCTAGCCTTCTTACTGCTTAAGACTTTATAGTAAGGCTGCTATATTTCTTACTCTATTATAGTTTTTATACTGTTAATTAAGGTAATCTATAAATACTATTAGTATATAGATATATTCCAGCTTTAGCTCTATATAGAAGGTATAAACTAGCTGCTAGAGGTTTATATCTAAGTATTTATTAATTAGATACTATAATTTATAATTATTATTAAAGAAATAGAAATTAAATAACAGCTTATTATATATCTACTGCTGCTATATTAAGTATTCGCTATATTTTCCTAAGAACTTTAGTAGGTTAAATAGTAGCTTTCTTTAGGTAACTTATTAAGGTAGTTTCTATAGTAGTAGTAATATTAGCGTAGAGGTTATTCCTTTAGTTATTAGAATAGTTAATAGTATAAATACTATTAGCTCTAATAGTACTTAGTCTTAGCAACTTTATAGCTTATTTATTAAGGATACTACTTACTTCTATAGTAGCTTTAGGCTTATACTAATTGCCTTCTGAATTATTTGGGCGATAGTAGGCTCTATATATTCCTCTATAGTAAACCTTTTATAAGCACTCTATATAGAAGCTTTAAGGCTATTAGTGGGTTTAAGCTTTAGATATATAAAGAGTTAGATAGAAGTTTATCTAATAGGCTATTACTATAGAATTATCTATTTAAAGCTAAAGAGAAAAAAAAAAAAAGAAGAAAAAAAGCCTTTTTTCTTACTGCTAAATAGTAATATAGTTACTAGAATAAGATAGATAAAAATATAGATAAAGTTTAAGCTTTACTATTACTTTACTAATAAGTTACTCTACTTTTCAGTTAGCTGGATTTTAGTAAAGCTGTAATTTAAGCTTAAGCTTCAGCCTGTAATATCAGCTCTACAAATTGTGGCCGGGTTTAGTTGTGTCGCGCGGGACTTGGTGAAATCGCGCGCGCGATGCAAGTGGACATTTAAATCCACGAAAATTTCACCACAAGCAATGACGCAGAAAAATATACACCAATCGATAGAGAACGCTCTATACAATAAGCTTCTGCAACGTACTCTCTTTTTAATGTTTTTCTCAGTGAGTTATGCCATGCTAAAGACGAAAATCGAGGTCGAAACGAATGATGCTTATGTCATACAGCTCTCAGCCTATCAGCTGCCGTCAGATTTCTGCCGATGACGGACCAATGAAAGCCAGTCTTGGCGGCTACAGTATCCCTGTCAGTTTTGGTGCACACCAATCAGCATGAGTCTTGACGGCTACAGTATCCCTGCATGTGGGGCGTTCCCCGCGTTCGTACTAGCGGCTCCTAAAAATCCAGGAGCGCGTGGAGCTTGAAAGTGACTTGAAGGTGACCGTATCCTTGTCGCTTTTAGCTGGTCTCGTTGTGTGTATGTTACCAATTTAGTCCACACCAGAACTAAATAGAGTCTTTATAGCCCGGGAATAACATTACAGCTTTTGTATTGACAGAACTACATATTTTTAATGCGCAATTCAGCCAAGCTACTGGTTTCAATTTTGTGGTCCTAGCTAGATATCCCAATCTGCTAGTTTGCAAGACATAATTCAATAGCCTACCCTATACCCACTTTATGCGATTCAACTGCGGATAATATATGCCAAGCGTTCCTCTAGCTTCATGCTGTCCAGGCCGTGTCGAGTAATATCCTTGGTATATTATTGTGGTATTTTAATATATTATATGCATAGAATCCCCGGCTGTACTTCATTCTGGCGAGCGCCTTTCTAACTACCACGCATTGATTGGCTAAGTTCCCTGACTTTCATTTTCAAGCTTCGTCGTGCCGTGCTTGCAATATCGCCCGTCCAACCAAGGATAAACTTTGTAACCCCTACTCATTTCCCTGTCATTTCACCTCTTCATCACCTATAGTCTGTCCCACTAGCCAATCAACAGTCTAGCTTTGCGCCACTGGTTTCAAACCGAAGTCTTTCAGCAATCAATTCTCAGATTCAAGCTGGGATTATAGCAGCCTTAGTGAATGTTCCTTGTAGTTGCTGACGGTGATACTTACGGCTAGTGTAAACAAACACAAAGTAAGTAAACAAACATTTGGTGCCATTTATGTGCAGTCTTGTGCCACTCCTGCATCTTTTGGTGGTTCTGCTATCTTCATGCTGCCACTTGTTGAGCAGCACCAATGGCTCCTCTACCTGTTTCTGCTGACGAGAGAAGAAGACACAAGACTGCACTGGCCAAGGCTCGTCGCCAAAAGGCTTTGTTGACAAGTCGGCAGCAACATCACCA